>JAJMGG010000005.1:0-469477 GCA_030568635.1 Suhomyces caryicola | reverse complement strand
ATGTGGAATTATAAATGTTCCCACATTCTTTAAGTGTGGTATTATTTAATAATTTATTTTTAACTATATTATAACTAATATATCTTTTAGATATATACCGTCGCACACCACGAGCACCTCGGTGGGGCGGAGGCAGAGGAGGCGGCTCTCGAGCGTGTCGCGCGCGGGGGAGTCGCGGAAGGCGTCCCACACGATCTCGCCCGACGCCGGCTGGACGGCGACGAGCGCCACGTCGCGGCCCACCTCGCAGATGCAGTGCACGTAGTGCGGGGCGTCGCCGGCGGCGGCGTCGCCGGCGGCGGTGTGCTCGTCGCCCATGTACGTGGCGCGCGTGTACACCGCGGTGAGCTCGCGGCGCATCACGCTCGACTTGTCCTCCTTCTCGACCGCCTTGACGAGCGACAGCTCCATCTGCTTGACCACGCCGATCTTGCGCCCCGTGCGCAAGAGCCGCTGGAGGTTGATGTGGAGCTTGAAGTCGGGGAACGAGCAGTAGCAGAAGTCGTCGCCGGCGTCGCCCGCCACCAACATGATGTCGAGGAGCCGCGCCGCGAGCCGCGCGTCCTCGCCAAAGAGCTTGTACTTGTAGCCCACCTGGATGACCACGAGCTTGTCGCGGTGCGCCTGCTTGAGCTCGAGGATCTGGCTCTCCAACGGCGTGAGCTTCTTGGCCGCCCGCGCCCGCTTGGCGGGGGGGTGGGCGGCGGCTGGCCGCTTTCTCTCGCTGGCGCTGCCGGGAGTCTCAGCGGGGCTATCGCCAGGACCCTCGGTGGCGCTATGGCTCTCGGCGGCACTTTTGGCCTGCCTGGGCTTGCTCGTTCTGCTGGACTTGGCGGCAGACTTGGGGGCAGCCTTGGGGGGAGCCTTTGGGGCAGCCTTTGGGGCAGCCTTGGGGGGAGCCTTCTCGCTAGCTTTGGGGGCCTTCTCGCTAGCTTTGGGGGCCTTCTCGCTAGCTTTGTCGCTCGGCGGCTCGCTAATTTTGGGGGCCCTCTCACCTGCACTCTCGACGTGCTCGACGTGCTCAACGTGCTCGACGTGCTCGACGTGCTCGGTCTGCCCGCTAGACGTCTCGCCAGCCTTCCCCGCCTTCTCGCTGGCTTTGCCGCTCCTGCTGCTGGCCCTTTTGGCCGCCGGGCTCGCCAACTTTTCACTCTCCCGCGGGAGCGCCTTCTCGCCCGCCCCGCCGTTTTCGGCCGGCGCTTCGCCTCCGTCGCTGTCGAGTTCAATCACCGCCGGCGCCGCCTTGGCGACCAGCACCGGGAAGAACCGGCTGATGGAGGGCTGGCTTTTCTTGGTCATGGTGGTTGGCCCGCGTCTCATGGTGGTGGCTCGCGTCTGGCTGCTTCGCGTTGGTTTTGGCGCGAAAGGCCCGTGCCGCAGAGCCTCCGCTGCACCCAAAACACTACACCCTCCTACAGTTTGCTAATGCTATGTCTTGTTCTCGTTAGTGGGAGACGGTGACTGGGGGTCTGCCCCCAGTCAGACCGGGTGCTCATGTGGCGACCGGGTGCACATGTGGCAGATCTTGGGCCGGACAGAAGAAGGAGACGCAAACGAGCCTGCCGTCCAGCAGTTTCGTCTCTCCGGTCGCTTGTTCTTCCTGTAGCTCTATGCTCGTCACACGCCTGTCGATGCTTTCACTTCTATAACTCGCGATTCTTTATCTGCTCCCTTCCGTTCCCTTTTCTGTTTCTTCCACTCCTCTCTTTCTTCCTCTCCTCTACTTCCCCTCCTCTCCTTCTGTTCCTTTTTCTCTTTCTTTTCCTCTCCCTACACTCCCGTGGAGCTGTTGCGGCGGCTGCGGTCGCTGATGCCGAAGGACGACCGGTTCGAGAGCGACGGGCGGCGCGACGCGCTGTCCAAGGTGTTGACGGAGCTGCGGCTGCTGGCAAACACCGGCCGCGACGCGATGGACGGCGTGGACGCCGAGCGCTTGTTCTTGAGGTCCTGCAAGCGGTCGGGCCGGTCCTTGGCGCGCGCGTCGGGCTTCAAGCTCAGGCTCGAGTGCGGCAGGTCGCCGCGGGCCAGCAACACCGGCGACGGCGTCGAGCTGTGCGAGCTCACCGACGAGCTGGCGGCGCGGCGCGGCACGCGGAACTCGTGCACCGGGCCGAGCTTGGACTCCGCGCCGCCGCGGCCGGGGCTGCTGGCGATCACCGGCCACTGGTGGCTGTCGGCGAGCACGGGCGTGGCCGCCGGCGCGGGGTGGGCGGCCGGCGCCGCCGCCAGCGAGAACGACATGCTCTTCTTGCGCGCGGTGGTGTGCACCGGCGACGTGTTGAGCGTGGACACCGCCAGCACGATCGAGTGCGGCGACACGGGCTCGCCGTCGTCGCTCGAGTCGTCGTCGCGGTAGTGGTCGCCGGCGCGCACCGACGGCGAGATGGTGACCGACTTGAGCGACGGCGTCTTGTGGAGCACCTGCGGCGTGTGCGGGCTGCGGGCCGCCGGCACCGGGCGCGCGGCGTACGTGGTGTTGGAGCGCTGGCGCACGGCGGGCGGGCGGTTGAGGTCGGGGAAGACGGTCGACGGGAGCGACTGCGAGTGCGCGCGCGCCGGGGTCCCGCTGGCGCTGGTGCCGGCGGCGGCGCCCGGCGAGGCGGGCGGTGCTGCGGACGCTGCCGGCTCGCCGCCAAAGTGCCCGATCGGCACGATCGGGCTGGCGAGCACCTTGTTCTCGGGGAGCGACGTGAGCGACGGGTTGTTGGCGCGGACGCCGGCCAAGGCGGGTGGCGGCGAGGCGGCGGCGGCGGTGGTCGGGAGGCTCGGCGTCAGGCTGGCGGGGCTCGCGGGGCTCGCGGTGGACTGCGCGAGCGGCGGCGCCGCGAGGAGGTCGGCGCGGATGGCGGTGTAGCGCGCGGCGAGCTCGAAGCTGCGCGCGTAGTCGAGCGCCCGCCAGCCGGCGGCGTTGCGGACGGCCTCGAGCGAGCGGAGGGCGTCGGCGGCGTCGGGCTCGGCCTGCGCCACCGCGCGGAGCACGGCGTGGATGCACTCAACGGCGCCGTGCTGGAGGCACACGTGCAAGCAGGTGTTGCCGGCGCTGTCCTGGCGGCGGTAGTCGGCGCCGAACTCGAGGAGCAAGCTGACGCCCTCGGCGAAGGCGTGGCGGCACGCGAGGTGGAGCGGGGTGGCGGCGTCGGGCCCCGCGGGGTGGTCGAGCCAGAGGCGCCCGGGGAACTCCTGGAGGAGGTAGTGGAGCGTCTGGGCGTGGTGGGGCGCCACCGGCATGTGGAGCACCAGCAGCTGGTCGAAGGCGAGGAGGTCGAGGAGCGAGTAGTGGTCGGCGAGCGAGCCGCCCAGGCGGGTGATGAACGCCACGAGGTGCACGCAGAGCAAGTAGTGGCCGTGGTGGGCGGCGTAGTGGAGGTTGGACCACCCGCTGGCGGGGTCGGTGTTGAGCCAGAGGTCGGGGAAGCGGGCCAAGAGCCGCTTGGTGATGGGAAGGTTGCCGGCGATGATTGCGTTGCGGAGCCTGCTCAGCGGTTCAAGCATGGCGGGCGGCGGCGGCGGGCGGTGCTGGTGGGAGGTGGCGCTGGGGAGATGCTCTGGCGGCTGGTCATGATCTGGCCGGGAGTTTTGGTGGGCGGCGCGGCGTGGCGTGGCGCGGGCCTGGGACTCGCGGGGGGTCGCAGTTTCCTGGCGAGAGGTGCTGCAATTTCCCGCGTGGCGTGGTGGAGTTTCCCGCGGGCGTGGTGGAGTTTCGCGCGGGGCGTGCTGGAGATTCCCTGGCAGGCGCACTGCGTCTCGCCGTGCCTCCGCGCTCTCTCGCTGTGCCTCCGCACTCTCTCGCTGTGCCTCCGCGCTTTCTCGCTACCGCCGCGCTACGTGCCCGATCCCTTCCGCACTTCCGCTCGCCTGCCGCGCTCGCTAAACTCACCCTTCCTCGTCTACTCCACCACCACCGCATGCTTCGAATACTCGCCATCTCCGACATCCAGGGCGACCTCGACTCGCTAGCGCGGCTCCACGCCGCCGAGGCCCGCCGCGGGCGCCCCATTGACCTCATTCTCCACACCGGCAACTTTGGCTTCTGGAACGCCGCCACCATCGACGACTACAAGGACCCGGGCTACCTCAAGCAGATCGTGGCGTTCCTGGAGGTGTTGGCGCCCGGCTTGGTCGAGCAGTTGAACAACTTGAGCGTCATCAGCGGCGCCGGCGGCGGCGGCGCCGACGAGTGGGCCGTGCTCCGCCGCCTGCTCGCCGACAACGCCGTCAGCCAGTGGGACCGCTACGTCGACGGCTCGCGCCGCTTCCCGTGCCCCGTGTACACCGTGTACGGCCCGCTCGACGACCCGCGCATCGTCGCCGCGCTCCACGCCGGCACCACCGCCGTGCCCAACCTCCACTTGGTCAGCCACCAGAACGTGCACACCGTCGAGACCCCGCTGGCGGCGCAGCCCAACATCCGCCTCTACGGCTTGGGCGGCGCGCTCAAGATCCACAGCTTGTTCGACAACGGCAACTTGGACTGCGCGTCGGTCAGCGGCAAGATCGGCGAGTTGTGGGTCAGCATCATCCAGATCGCCGAGCTCTACCGCAACGTGACGGCGAGCCGGGCGGCCGACGCCGCTGCGGGCGGTAGCGCCGCGCCCGCGGCCGACGCCATCAACATCTTCATGAGCCACGCGCCCGTCATCAAAACGCCGCTCCTCGAGCACTTGGCCATCGTCACCAACGCCGACTTCACCGTCTCGCAGGGCTTGCACTTCCGCTACCCCGTGATGGGCAACGGCATGGGCTTCGTCGACAGCATGGGCGGCCTGGCGGGGTACATCGAGAACTACCGCTCCAAGTTCCTGCGCTTGCGCATGATCTTGGGCGAGCTCTGGCTCATCATCAAGGACGAGATGTTGGAGCTCTTGGACGGCGACGAAAGCGCCGACTTGCGCAGCGCCATCGAGTTGGGCCTCAGCTTGTTCGACAAGATCCCCATCTCCATGGGCGACTCCATGGACAAGATCGTGCCGCTCACCCTCCGCAAGACGGGCGAGGATGACTCCGACGCCAGCAAGAAGATCTTGCGCCGCATCAACGACTTGTACTTCCAGGCCTACTTCAACCTCTGGCACTTCAATCTCTGCGACCATGTCGGGGCGCACCACCTGCCGCTGCCGCCGCCGCCGCCGCTGGCCGCCGCGCAAGACGACCCCGAGTACAACGTGATGATCTTCGAGTTGGACGACCACTCGAACTTCAAGTTGGTGCACAGCAACAGCCAGGGCTTCAACTTTGCCTTCAAGGTGGACGCCGACGCCGAGCTGCGCGACGCGCCGGGCGACGACCCCGACGACGACGCCGCCGAGCGCGACGACTACGCGGCGGACAACAGCTTCGACGACGACAGAACCCCGCGCAAGCCGCGCGCCGACGACAAGGCGCCCCGGGCCCGCGAAAACGACGACTACGACAAGGACGAGTACCTGGAGACGGGCGACTACGCCCGCCGGGGGTTTGCCAACGGCCGGTACTACCGCGGCGTCGCACGAGGCAACCGCGGCGGGCGCGGGACGCGAGGCCGTGGCGACAGAGGCTACCGCGGCCGCGTGGGCCGCGGACGCGGGAGAGCCCACTGAGAGCGATAAACATAGCGTGAACGGCGAGCTGGCTCTGTCGCATACAGACTCGCGGAGTCTCGCGAAGTCTAGCGGAGTCTAGCGGAGTCTCGCGGGACTGCCGTGGAATTTCTCGCTGATGCCGCGGGGGTAGTAAGAGAGTCGCTGGAGTACCGCGGTGTCTCGCGGTGTCTCGCTGGAGTACCGCGGTGTCTCGCGGTGTCTCGCGGGAGTCTCGCGGAAAATTCGCGGAAAATTCGCGGGCTCGCTCGCTGAAGTCTCGCGGCCTCTTTCGCTGGCTCTCGCTGGAGTCTCAACTCACCCACCTTCGCTCCGGGGTCTCTCGCTGGACTTCCCGGTCGCTCGCAGCTGCTTGCTGCTCCCGCTAAACTGACCCCTTGGCGCTTCTAGACCCACCCGGCGATCACCACCCTGCCGGCCACATAATACCCGCTGCGCTCTCGCTACACGACTCATCTCTAATTCATGTCTTGAAGACTAACTACTTATGGAATAACTACCTCGTAATGCAAACGCCCGGAGCGCCCGGGCGCACCGCCCGGCACGGCCCCCACGCCTAGTGGTGTTCGAACGGCAACTTCTGGCCAAACATCACCGGCCCGTCTTCCTTGATGCGGTAGAAGATGTAGAACCACATGGTGGCGCCGAGAAACTTGGACGCGTACTTGATCTTGAGATCGACGTGCGGCTTGGCGACCGCCGCGTGGCGGATGTATTTGGCAACGTGATGTCCGGCCATGCTGTGTGTGGTGTTGATGGTGAAGAACGCAGTGGCATTTGAAACAGGCTCGATGTGGTTGGCCGGCGCCGCGGGGCGCACGACCCTTTGGTCGGAGGTCACGTGATGATGGCACGTGATTCGGTCACGTGATATATTTGCCGGCAGCTCGTCTTCTGGGGTCGCAGGAGCTGGTCACGTGTATGTATGTCGTCAGCGCATCACGTGAGCCGGTTTCATGCGTCCGCTGACGCGCGCGGCGCACTCCCTCCACCCTGCGCGTCCGGTGGCGGCGGCGTCACGTGATGCGTCCGCATGCGGCAGTTATCCCGCATGGATGCAATTCCCGACGTTCTCAGATGCCACAGTTGCAGCGGCGCTAGGCCCCAACCACTGATCCCCCAAGCAGCCGGTTATGTCCCGTGCCCCAGGAGCGGAGCGGGGCTGCACACCGGCAACGCATACGGCAACCGGTGGGGATGTGGTCTGCGGGAAGATTATGGTGAGACTTGGGACGTCAATGTCTGGCCCCACCGACGCATTGTCGTTTTTGTACGTGCTTCCCCTTTGAGAAAGGTCCCGCACGGTGGTCCACTGTGCCAAAGCTGGCAAGCGGGTCGGCAGCGGAAATTGTGCGGAAGCATACCGGGCCGACATGCGTGCGTTCGCTTTCAGTAGGCCGCCAGATAAGACGGCGTGGACGCGGTGGTGGCTCCATTTGTGTTCGTCGCGTTGGTGGGTTACCGGCGTGGTTGTCGATTGGTGATAGAGACGCCGGATGAGGTGACCGGGGAGGAGGCCAGGGAGTGGTTGCAGACAAACGGGCCAATCGCCGCGATTGTTCTCAAGGGAACAACCACCCCGGCCGTTATGCCTGGATCTGGAAGCTTGACACATGGTGTTGTCGTTCGCATTGTCTGCGGTTCGAGTGAAAATAATGGGCTCGACAAGATCGTTGGACCAGATGATAAGCATAGTGCTTTATGCACCGTCGAGCCTCCTGGTGCAGGACGACGTTCCTGCCAGCTGGTCCCGATATTAGTCAAGGATTCGTAAAAAGCCCTGCAAAGCAACTGCCCAGGAGCGTGTCCACTTGTACGGTCCCCCAGAGGACTTGAGAGGTGGAGTTTGCGACTCTTTGCGGCTCGACAAGTCTGCGGCAGGTTATACCGATGAAGGTGCTCTGCCTTGCGGTCACGGGTCTTGCGACAGCAATTGCTTCGGGCAGTGAGGTTGTGACACGCTTGTAACGTCACTGTGGGCCCGGGAGGATGTTTCGCCCGCTATTGTGGCTATCCCGAAAGCGGAAGCGGGCACCGGCGAGAATATTTTTTATGTAACGCAGACGATAGATGAAGTTTATTGGGGATTTGATGCACTGGCTTACATAATTGAATGCGAGTTCTGTTTTTCCGTGGAACTAAGTGAGTTTATTTTTTCCTGCCGCCGGGATGGGCATCCATAATATAACTGAAACATGCTGCTCTCGAGAACCCCAAAACTCGAAATTACGCTTAGTAAGTGATGCATATCGTATGCAATGTAGAATATATTGTCAAGGAAGTAAAGAGGGGCTAAACAACAGGAAACAAGTGCTGAAGAAAGAAAGGCTAAGCAAAAAACAAATTCCTGCTATGACGTCTCCGGGACCTATCAAGTTCCGTGAGGGGATGGTGGGGAGTGGTGAGGAGGGGTGAGGGATGGTGGTGGCTCCTACTGCAGGGGGATCGGCAGGCCGGGCCGGGACTTTATTATTTGACGAGACCGCTACCGCGAAGCGTGCTTCTCTCGTTTCATCTCGCGTTCAAGATCCCTCTGGTGGAGCCTGAAGTGGCGGGTCATGTTGGACTTCACCGAGAAGCACTTGCCGCACCCTTCCCACTGGCAGGCATAGATCTTCTCCCCTGTGTGTGAATGGTAATGCGTCTGTAATGACGACGGCCTCTTGAACAATTTGTTGCATATTTCGCATGTATTTCTTTTTGCAGTCTCGGACAACATCTCGCTGCCCGATGCAATGCCCTTCTTCCTAATCTTTTTCGGGCTCTTTGATTCAGGTTTCCTCAACCGCAGCACGCTGGGCGGGGCGCCGTTCATGACCGGCCGCATCGCACCCTCTGGGTTCAACACACCGCCGGCAGAGTCGTCCGAACCGTAGAAGTCGAAGCTCCGGATCTCCACCGGGGCCGACTGCGGCACCGGGCTGGCGTACATCCCCATCTCGTACGCGGGCAATTGCGGCCCCAAGTAGTTGTACACGTCCTTCGTGGACTGCTTCGGGTACTCGAGAAGATGTGGCGTAGAATTAGAAAGTGATGTGGCCGGGGCCGACTGCGGCTCGGAGGGGAGCACCGGCACTTGGGTGTATCCGATGCCGTCTAGCGATTCGGGGGGCACGAGATTAAGGTGGGGGATGCTGGGGTGCTCGAACGGGGCCGGCTGGCACGGTATCGTGGTCTGTGGTACATGTAATGGCTCCAAGGGAGATGTGTGCTGGTGGAAGGGCGGCGCCGACTGTAGTGGGCTGTTTTCGCCGGGCCCCTGCCCGTAGGCGTAGTAGGCCACGTCGATCACGTTGTTGGCTGTGGTGTCGTTGGCCGCGTAGTTGTGTAGGTTGTGCTGGGAGTAGTAGGGATCGCTGGACACAAACTCTTGGTCCATGCTGGGCTGGTACACAGCCTGGTTGGGGTAGCTGAAGGTCGGGTTGGTGTCTATCATTGCCATGCCTGATTTATAATTCCTGGTATTGGCCATTCTTTCTTCATTGCGACCGATGCCTGCTGGTTTCAAATCCTAGGGCGAAGAAATATGTCAATTGCTGACATCTATATAGGTGCAAGTAGTTATCAACCGTGCTGTTGAACCTGTGTGCCTGGTTTGTGTAAAATTCTGAACTAGCCATAAACGACAAGCATAATTATGAAGGCTTTGTCTGACATGTATCTACTTGTGCAATAGCGATTTATGCACAGTTCAGACGCTCGTATTAAAACTGAAATAATATGCCCCAACATGGCATGATAATTGACTGGCGGTGCATTCTTCTTATCAACCAATTATACGCTACTGCCTGACATAGCCACAGGGAGGAGGTGGGACTGTGCCAAAAGATGACCAAGCAGGCCCGAGGCACAGTGGCCTGACCCGCCCCCTCTGTGCCCACACTTTCTGTGCCCATACTCGCGGTGCCCGATTCTCGCGGTACCCCTCATCTCCCATCCCTGCGAAAAGATTGCCACCAGTCAAGTCCCAAAAGTGTCCAACGCACTCAGCATCGGGTTATGTACTGACTTTCCGATTATTTTCTAATACTTTATCGATGGTGCAGATATTTTCAGATCTCGTATTTCCATTCGTGCAGAAATACTCCGACTTCCATAGCCATAACGTGGAGGTAAATAGTTATGATACATTGGCCGAATCTCCCGGCCTTTAGTGCTTGTGCTGAAGAACATTATTAGCTGAGCGACTACATTCCCAAACAGCAATAAATGAAATTAGTGTGGCCCTACAACGTTCATAATGTCGGATGGGCTTCATTTGGGCCGGCGCCCTCCAGGAGGCAGTCCCGGGGGCGCCGTCTCGGCCCTCCCGGAGCGCTTCTCCCGGCCGACTGGACCCCATCGTGTCAATCAGATCCTGAACCGCCCCCTCAGCATTGTTCGCCGCTAAAATAGCCACTATTGTGTTGCTGCTCAGTATGAAAATTGCACTAGCTACTGCTCCTCCTGTGGCTAAACAATTTTTTTTGAGCTGCGCGCAGATGCCGAAAAATAAATGGCTTATCGATAAGCCTACATAGATGCATGTTCTACGGCTATGGTTAGATGTTTATACAGCCCATTAGCTGAAAGAACCTTTAACAACTGGTTATTAAGCGGGTAACGTTAGTTAGTTCGATAGCCGAGATTATGTAGTGTCCAGATCCAGACGTAGCAAACTCCTGTGAGTCACCATCGCCATCGGGTCCGGGTGTGCGAGGGCCTCCGAGTCCAATGGCAGTCGACCCAACTGACGATTTCGAGCTCGGCCGATAGAACACTTGGAAGACACATTTTGAAGTGTACATTCTGTCCAGTGGTGGTGTTGCGCAGGTTACGTTTCACAATTCTTCTTTGCCCCCCAGCTCATGTTTCAAGTACCGCTCTAGCAATTTTGTTCGGTTTCACAGTTTCTCATTTTTGTTACTTTTTTGTCAATTTTGTAAAATATGCTTTTGAACTTCCAGAGCATGTGTGCTGATTCTTTGGACCCCGGAAGAGAATACCCCTGATCCCGTCTGGTCGGACATTGCTGTCTCAAAAATAGAAGTGGCATGTCGTCATGACCCCACTTGCCCACTATTTTCGCCTGCGCACGACCATTTTGCAGCCAGCACAGCTTGAGCCTCACGCCAGCCAGCCATCTCTCGATTCGCAGCCAGCAGCACAGACTTTAACAAGCAATTTCGGATTCAACCAGCAGACATTTTGATTGCTTGCAAGCAAAGTCACTATGTTTAGAACATTCTGTCAGGCAAGGGGCGCTTTCTGGCAGTTGGATCAATGCACAAGGATGTCATGTGTCAGGCACACAATGGAATCGCCGGCACTCTCCACACCTGGCCCTATGTGCCAGGAAGCTTCGCTTTTTTGTATAAATACCCATGGATTCTGGAGTTTGGTTGATCCATAAAATACTTCTCCAGTTTTCTAACACACACACACACACAATGAAGTACTCATCTGTCTTAACCTCGATCACATTGCTCGGCTCTGCACTTGCTGCTTACGTGCCTTCCGAGCCATGGAGCACGTTGACTCCATCGGAGGCTGCTCCATCCGGTGCTTCCACCGACCACACCCAGACCTTCGGGATCCAAATCGTCACCCTTCTGGGCTCCGCTGCTTCTGCCGCCTCCTCTGCCCCCGCACACAGAAAGAGAGGTGCGATCAACCAGATTGGCGACGGCCAGATCCAGCAGCAGACCTCGGTGACTTTGTCGCATCCCGCAGCCACCACCACCGCCAGTGTGGTGAACCAAATTGGCGACGGCCAAATCCAACACCAGACCACCGCCAGTGTCGTCAACCAAATTGGTGACGGCCAAATACAGCACCAAACCACCGCCAGTGTGGTGAACCAAATCGGCGACGGACAAATCCAGCACCAAACCACCGCCAGTGTTGTCAACCAGATCGGTGACGGCCAAATCCAACACCAAACTACTTCCACCGCCAGTGTCGTCAACCAGATCGGCGACGGCCAAATCCAGCACCAGACCACCCAGACCAAGGCCGGTGCTTCCCAAATCAGCGACGGACAGGTGCAAAACCCTACCGCTTCGCCAGTTGCCGCCGCTGCTGCTTCGTCCGGCTCTACTCCGCAAGCTTGTTTGACTTCCAACTCCTTGGGCATGACCTTGAATAAGTCCGAGTTGGTGGACTCCAAGGGCAGAATTGGCGCCATCGTCGCCAACAGACAGTTCCAGTTCGACGGTCCTCCTCCACAGGCCGGCTCGATCTACGCTGCGGGCTGGTCGGTCACCAAGGAAGGCAACTTGGCTTTGGGTAGCAAGGACGTCTTCTACCAGTGCCAGTCCGGCGACTTCTACAACTTATATGACGAAAACATCGCCGCCCAATGTACTCCGGTCCACTTGAGTATCATCGACTTAGTGAAGTGTTAAGGCTCCATCAATACGATTGGGGTAGTTCTCTGTATATTAGTCGCGGTAATGAAATTTTTATGATTTAAACCAGTCAAGCCGTTTTGGGCTTTTGTACCTTTTTTTGAGGCAGACATTTGGCACTACGATATTATTTGAGCGAACGGTATTTTTGCCCGTTTTTCTGGCTTGATTTGGGTACGAAAAATATTTCAAACTCGGCCAAATAGATGCAAAATATGTAGAGCTACTCAGATCTCCTCTCTATTGCCATTGCGGGCGCGATGCTGCCGCGGCTTTTACGTCTCCTTTATCTTTTCATGAAGCCTTTCTGCTTCAGGGGGCTTTTCCCGTTGCTCGTCATGGTGTACGCCACGCTAGTGTAGGTGTTGTTCTCGGCACTATACGTGGCGGTGGTGTCGTCATGAGGAGCCCCAGGCTCGCTGTAATGCAAGGTGACCGAGCTGAAGTTGGCAAAAGGGTCGCTCGTGTCTCCGGTGCTTTTGCTTTTGGGCCTCCGGGCCGTCTTGTGGCTCATGTCCACGCTGTCGATGGGCTTTTCGTACTTTTTACTCGTTTTGGTCAACACGGGCAACATGGGCGGTTTCTGGTGTCTCAACAAGGCCCACTGGGTGCTCTTGAAGAACACGTGGTTCTTGACATCGGAGGCTCCGGTTCGGGAGCCCAACCGCTTGGCCTCGTCCTTGATCAACAACTTTTTGATGAGACTCTTGCAGTTGGAAGAGATGGACTGGGAGTCCAAGAACTTGACGTCTCTCTTCAACACGTTAGCAAAAGTACGTCTCCGGTCCAAGCCCTTGAACGGCGTGGTCCCGTAGAGCATTTCGTATATGAAAATCCCCAAGGTCCACCAGTCCACGGCACTGGTGTGGCCCTTTCCTTTGATCACCTCCGGCGCAATGTACTCTTCTGTTCCCACGAACGAGTTGGTGCGGAAGCCATCGATGCACGCCTTCGTGTCCAACGTCGGTCCGTTGTGATGGCTGTGGCTGCTGGAAGACGACAACGGCGTGCCCTTGCTGAAGAAGATCTCCGGGTTCTTGGCGCTTTCGCTTTGCTTGGACAAGTCAAAGTCACTCAACATGATGTGGCCCGACTGGTGGAGCAAGATGTTCTCGGGCTTGAGGTCTCGGTAGATGAACCCCATCAAGTGGAGATACTCCAATGCTGCTGTGACTTCTGCCGCGTAGAACTTGGCATCGTTTTCCGAGATCGACTTGGTTTCTCGCGTCTGGAGCGCTCTGAAAAACTCGCCTCCCATGCAATACTCCATGCACAAGTAGAGGTAGTCGTTAGACTGGAACGAGTGGTACAAGGTGACGATGAACGGATGGTTGCTGGTGGCGAGAATCTCCTGCTCCGCCAACGCACGCTTGATTTTGTTGCGCTCGATCATCTCCTTCTTGTTGAGGATCTTCATCGCGTAGAGCTTGTTGGAGACTTTTTCTCTCACAAGGTACACCTTGCCGACGTCGCCCTTGCCCAAGAGCCGGAGTTTTTCAAAGCAGTCGGAGTTGACCTGGACGTCCATGATTTTGGTGGAGGCGCTGGAGTACATGCGCTCCTGGGTGTAGGTGCGGGGGCGCCCCGTGATCTTGAGCTCGCCAATGTGCTTGTTGACGTCGAACTCCTCTTCCTTGTGCACCTGGGGCTGTTTGGGCTCGCTGAGCAATCTGTGCACCAACGGCGCCGACGCGACTCTGCGCAACGTGCGCTGGAACGGCGACGTTGGCGGGTTCAAGTGCTCGACTGTCTTTTTCGGGTTGAGTTCGTCCATGGCGACGATTTTGTTGGTGGGGGTTTTCGGGGGCCGGGGGTCGGCCGAGAAGGAGGCTTTCGGGGACTTGGGCGACCGCGGGCCGTCGTAGTCCTCGCGCAGCGACTCGTCGCTGCTGGAGAAGGTGCTGTGGTGCGCTTTGGGCGGCTTCAACACGCCGTCGTTCAACGAGAACACCGAGTCGTTGTGGCGCAACGACACCGACAAGCCCTCCTTGTTGCCCGACGCGGGCTCGGCCATCACCGAGTCGGACGGCACGTTGAGGTGCGGCGGGAGGCCCTGGTGCGCAAAGTACAAGCTCGAGTGCACCACGGGGCTCTCTGAGTCGCGGGGCTGGTCGGGCGAGTGCGAGACGATTTCCGGGAGGCGGATGCGCAAGCTCTGGGCGTCCTGGCGGGTGGGCCGGGGCTGGGACGCGCCCGGGGAGGCTCGCGAGTCCCTGGCGGGGGAGGCTCGCGGGGAGTCGCGGGCGGGCGAGTCGCCGGCGGAATCGGCTCTTCTCAGGCTGGCGGGCGGGCTCGCGGGCGACGAGTGCGAGCGGCGGCGCGGCGCCAAGATCTTGCGGGCCACGCTGGCGCTGGCGCTGGCGCCGCCGCGGCACTCGTCGTCCAACGGGTCGTCGGGCGAGTAGTCGATGGACTCGACGTTGGTGGCGTGCGACGGGGTCGGCGACGGCGACGACGCGATGCGGAAGAAGTGCCGGAGCTTGCCGAGGCCCGGCTGCGTGGCGGGCCGCTCGGGCGCGGGCCTGTCGGCGGCGGCGGCGTCGAACGGGCTGAACAGCTCGGAAGGTTCAGAGCCAGCTGAATGTTCTTTACTGAAGAGAAGCCGCGAAAACGAGATGGACCGCGACCGCTGGCCCTCGGGTTTGATGTGCGGCGGCGCCTTCAACGCGGCGGCCGGCGACGTGGTGGCCGGCGGGGCCTCGCCGCCGGCGCCCGCGGGCGGCGGGCTGTTGCTGTGCGGCGTCGAGGGGCTCGCGCCGTCGCTGGCGTGAAAGATTGACGAGTAGAAGCTGACCATGGCGGGCGGGGTGGTGGGGGCCGGGCGCGGGATCCGATGGGGGCGAGCAGGAGCGCGGGTTGATGGCGGTGACGGTGGAGCTCAAGCAATCGACGTCTTTGTTACAGCGCTTTGATCTGTGGAGGCCAGGCGGGCTTTTTGCAGGTTAGCGCCGAGAGGCGCGCCCGAGGCAGCCCGCAGAGGCGGCGAAGCTCCAGGCGCTGCTCCTCGTTCCGGCTGCTCCGCGTCTGGCTGCTCCCGTGCAGGCGGCTCCTCCGCCCGGGGTAGCCGCCTGGGCTTGCAGCCCGCCAGCCGGCGGCGGCAACCTCGCCGTGGCCAGCGGGGGGCCTACGGCGTATACTGGTGCCTGCATATAAGCAAACACGGCGTTACAGGTTGGCCGAGTGTTCCATCCACTTGCAGCTTAGCCCCCGGCTTACAGGTTGGCCTACACCTACTCAATGATGCCTCTATTAGCTGCTAGTTTACACTATGAGGACCGGGCCAGACGTCCCACGGGCGTCTCGTGTATCACGTGCAAAGAGCGACAGCCCGGACTCTGCTGTCCGTTTCTTTGCCTTCTCAGCGCCTTCAGTGCTGCCTTCGAGCGCCTTCCAGCGCCGTCTTCTCTTCTCTCTCTTCTTCTCTTTCTCTCTCTTCTTCTTCCCTAACACAAGTGCGGCGGCAAGAGGAAGTTCGGGATCGAGTTCTTGATGTGGTAGATGTGGCCACAGTTGCGGCACACCATTCTGCCCTCCATGATCTGCGTCTCGATCAACAACGTGTGCAAGTCCCTCAAGACGACCTGGTGGTCCTCCATGATGGGGTCCAAGTCCTCGGGCTTGCTGGCGGGCAACGTGTCGTTGCCGAGGTCGCGTGCCACCTGCAAGATGCCGCTCCAGTCCAAGCGCTCCAACATGTGCGCGATGAACTCGGGGTTGTAGTCGGTTTCCTCCTGCACGAGCTGGCACTCCTCGAACTTGAGCGGGAACGACGCGCCGCTGCTCTGGCAGCCCTTGACGGCGCACGTCACGAAGTTGGTGGTGAGGAATTTCATCGTGGTGGGTGACGGTGGGGACGGTGGACGGCCGGAGCGCTTTCCGATGGGCTGGAGAAAATTTGTGGTCACGTGGACGGGGAGCTGTCGCATTGCCCTGTCGCATTTCGCGTGTGTCGCATTTGTGCATGTGTGCATGTGTCGCATTTGGTGTCGCGTTTACGGTCGCTTTGATCGTTAGACCTCAGTGGCAAGAACCGACACAACCGCCACCACCACCACAACTCCCCACCACTCCCGATGTCGCTCCAGAAACTCACCGCCGAATTGTACCACACCTTCGAGCAGGAAAACTACGCCCAGTGCCAGAAGCTTCTCGCGCCGGTCAAGGTGGAGCTCATCAAGCACAACCTCCTCGTGCCCTTGGCGTCCAACACCGGCACCAGCGACCAGCTCAACGACTTGAAGATCGCCCAGCGCATCTTGGAGATCGGCGCGTTGTCGTCCTTGTTGGGCAACAACTACCAGGGCTTCGAGAACTACGTGGCGCAGTTGCGGCCGTTCTACCTGAACGTGCACTTGAGCAGGGACATCACCAACACCGACTCCACCAAGATCATCTCGCTCTACCTCCTCTACTTGCTTTCGCAGGGGCAGATCTCCAAGTTCCACATCGAGTTGGAGACCATCTACAACTCGACGCAGTACAACACCGACCAGGACAAGTACTTGAACTTCCCCATCAACTTGGAACGCAACTTGATGGAGGGCAACTACATCAAGATCTGGAAGTTGTTGAAGGAGGAGAAGAACTTGCCGTGCAAGGAGTACAAGCACTTTGTCGAGACCTTGATCAACGCGTTGCGGTTCGAGATCGCCAAGTCGTTGGAGAAGGCGTACGACTCCATCCCCGTGAGCAACTGCAAGAACTTGTTGTACTTCCCGCAGGAGCAGTCGGACGCCGTGTTCGAGAAGGTGTTGCGCGAGGAGTTCCAGGTTGACAACTGCAAGATCGAGGGCGGCGTCATCCACTTTGTCAACAAGGAGAGCGAGGTGGGCCACGGCAAGAGCACCGTGGGCAGCGTGTTGAACTACGCCGAGCAGATCGAGTCGATCATCTGAGGAGAGAAGCAGACGAGCAGGCGAGCGTGGTCTCGTATATAAGTAGCAATACACGTAGTAGTATAGAAAATTGGCATGCGAGTCATCAGGGGAGCTGAAGAGCCAGGGAGCGAGACCGCCGGCCCTGGCTCGGGGTCTGGCCCTCCTACAACGCGCCGTAGAAGCCGCTGTACGCCACGTCCAAGTCCGCCAAGAACTCCTCCACCTCCTTCTCCGACAAGTCGCCGTCCAAGTTGTTCAAGCGGATCAACCAGTTGACCAAGCGCGACTTGCCGGCAAACTCGATGTCGTCGTCCAACTCGTTGACGTTGACCACCAAGTCGCTCAACAAGGGGTGGAGCTGGTGCTTGGAGCTGTAGTTCAACTTCAACGCGTCCATGCAGGTGATGAAGTTGCCGGTGATCTCGGCGACGAGGCGCGAGCTCACCTGCGGGCCGGCGGCGGCGCCGGCGGCGGTGTGGTCCACCGCGGCCACCACGCCCTCGAGCGTGGCCGGCACGCCGGCGTGCAAGCGCTTGACGGCCATGGGGCACTGGAGGCCGAACGTCTGGCCCACCAGCGCCAAGAAGCCGTCCAAGCCGTCGCCACACCCCACGGTGGCCCGCACCAACGCCACCGCCTGGGCGTCGTCGCGGAGGCCGCGCTCCAAGATGTTGTATTGGTTGATGAGGCGGTGGCACGTGGACGTGAACTTCTCCCTGTCGGTGATGTAGTCCTTGAGGAAGGACGTCTCCAAGACCTCGAGCGTGGGGAGGATCAGGCAGATCTCGGCCAACGCCGCGTACACGTTTTTGTGGGTGTCGCTGGGCGTGAGCTGCAGCTTGGTGACCTCCTGGTGGTACGCGTCGTCCGTCGACGGGGCGTACGACGTCGTCGCCACGGGGGCGTACGCCAGAGGGGGGCCGGTCATTGGTGTGGTGGGCAGAGACTGTGAGCGCCAGAAAAGGGTGTAGTGCGTAGGGAGAACGGAGAAGTGCGCAGGGAGGCCGGTGGAGTGCGCAGGAAGCCAGGGAGAGCGCGCAGGGAGGCCGGTGGAGTTCGCAGGGAGAGCCAGGGAGAGCGCGCCAGGGAGCCAGGGAGAGAGGACCCAGACAACCACGGCGCGGCCTACAAGCAAAGGCCGCTGCCGAGCGACTACTAGCTGATAACTACAAGCTCGGCGTTGGAGACCAAGACGCGCCACGGCACGGCCTTTTCGCTCCGCCTACGACGCACTTTGTATGCTGCATTCATGCTGTTGTGTATTGCGCTTGTATCTGAGACGGTGTGGTCTCATGCTGATGGTCGTAACGTATCATTCTTCTCTCCCTCTTTCTTCTCTCTCTCTTTCTTCTCTCTCATCTCCTCCTTCCTTCCTCTCTCTTCTCCCTCCCTATTTTCTCTCTCTTCTCCCCTAATCAATCTCTCCCTCGAAGAGGCGCGCCCAGTCGCTCTTCGTATGGCGGTAGATGAGCGGCGGCTTGTTGAAGCGCAGGAAAATGGCCACCAACTCGTCGTAGGTGGCGTGCACCGCGGTGTCGATGATCTGGCGGCCGAACTTGTTGCGGGCGGCGGCGCACTCGCGCATGATCCACTGGAGGAGGTACTCGCTGCTGGCGCGGTCGTACGGCGACACCGTCAACGGGAGGCGGACGTCCATGTCCTTGGCGCCCGAGAGCTTGGCCTTGAGCACCACCTCGTAGCGGAGCGAGAAGAGGCGCCCCACCGTGGAGAAGCCCTGGGTGTGGGTGAACGGGATGCCCTCGTCGAGCGAGTCGAGGAGGCGGTGGCGCGCGAGCGTCGCCAGCGAGATGTGCGCCGCGTCGGCGTCGGCGGGCTGCGCCGGCGGCGGGCGCTTGAACACCTCCAAGTACTCGTTCTCGCCCGGGAACGCCACCACGAAGCGGTGCGCGTAGCCCTGGGTGTTGATGGCGGCGTCGTCGCCGCTCAACACGTGCGTCTCGGTGTGCACCTTGTGGTCCTTCATCGGCAAGCCGCCCTCGTGGCACTCGACCACCTCGCGGAGCTGGAGCGTGAGCTTGTTGAGCCGGAGCCCGCGCCGCACGCGGTTGTTGAGGAAGTTGGTCAGCACGCGGGCGTCGAGCGTGAGCTCGTCGCGCGGGCCCACGCACAGCACGGGCACCGCGAGGTCCACCAACACCTGCTGGTCGTTCAGGCACCGGCTCTCCACCACCGGCTCGTTGAACTGCCGGTACAACGGAAGCGTGTCGTACGTCTTGACCACGACGGGGAACGACTCGACGTACATGGCGTCGCCGCCGTCGCCGGCGCCGCCGCCGGGGCCGCCGCACACGATCTTGACCCAGAGGCGGTGCTTCGTCGCCGCGTGCCAGCGGCCAAACTGCCCGCTGGCGATCATGTCGCGCGGCAACGGCACCAACACCGGCACGTCCAACCCGATCACCGTGCGCAGCGCCTCGCCCAACGGCGCGCGGTACACGTACGGGTCGTCGTAGATCTTGTACTCGCGCGACGTCTCGTTGGAGCCGAGCGTCGACGGCACGCTGACGCGCTGCTCCGTGCGGAGCTCGACGCCGACCGAGCGCACCACCACCGGCGGGCCCGCCGGGCGGATCTGGACCACCGTTTCGATCCGCGGCTGTTGTTAGTAGGAGAAGGAAACGCGGGGGCGGCGGCTACTCACCATGCTGCGCGGCACGCCGGGGCACCCGTACACAATGCTCTGGCTCGACGCCTGGAGGCTCGCTATCACGGGGGCTTTGGGATTCATGGTTGGGGAGGTTGGTGGACGGCCAGCGCGGTCGGATATACCGCGGGTCACGTGGCGCGGCCTGAGGGCGGCGGAGAGCGCCCGACGGCGGGAGAGCGGCCGGGGAGCCATTGGGACCGCCGCTGTCTGCCGCGGGCTCTCCCGCCGGCTCTCGTCACGTGCTACGTGCTACGAGCTGCTGCTAGTGCCAGTGCCTGGCGTAGTCTGCTGGTCTGTCTGCTGTCTGGCTGGCCTGGCTGGCCTGGCTGTCCTGTATATGTCTCCTACTTCTATTTTCGTGCCCGGAACTCGCGCCGGTCGCCGATATCAGAGCACCCCCGGAAAGATCGCGTGCCGCAACGCGAAGCCGTCGAGCGTGCGGTAGTAGCGCAAGGTGTCGAGCGCGCTGACGGACAAGTTGACGGCGACGAACGCCCAGCACGCGGCGAGGTCGGCCAGCACCCACAGGAGCGGCGCCTCGCGCGCGCCGAGCACAAGCACCACCGTGTAGAGCTGGACCTCGTGGAGGTAGTGCGGGCAGCACACCCAGCGGAACGCCGGCACCGAGTACTTTTTGAGCGCGGCGAGGTGGCGGTGGGCGTGCCACTGGAGCACCGAGACCACGACGAACGCGGCGCACAAGACGCCGTCGGCGGCGTCCAACGCACGGGCGTGGCCGCGGTGGGCGGCGCACCCGCACACAGCGCACACGCACACGTAGTGCGCCATGCCCACGGCGTAGTGGAGCACGTTGATGCGCGAGCGGAAGCGCGTGATGGTGAGGCACTCCGCCAAGCGGCGGGCGCCCTGCCCGAGCAAGAGGAGCACGACGGCGCGGTACCGCGCCGAGCGGAAGTCGGCGGCGAGCGCCACCGCCGCCGTCCCGCCCGCGAGCACCACGTAGAAGTGCGTGAACCACGCCTTGGGCACCGTCATCGCCGCGGCGCGGTCCAACACGGCGCCGAGCGGCGTGCGCTGCGTGCGCCGGAGCGCGGCGGCCTTGCCGTGCAACAACAAGCCGTTGAGCGCCGGCACCGCCTTGAGCGTGAGGATCGCCGCGACGGCCAGCGCGTACACCGCGAACACGAGCTGGAGAATCATGGTGGCGCCGTTGGTGCTGGGGGCTTGTCGGGCGTGCTTGAGGCCGGGCTTGGAGGTTGGTGCTCGCTTGGCGCTTTGGGCGCCGCACGACCGCCCGGCCAGCAGCCGCAAGCGAGCAGCGCATCCCCATGCACTACCCCAACGGTTTGCAACGAGTAATTAGTCACAAGAGCGCGGCACGTGACGTCGTTGAGTCACAAATTTTCCAGTCTCCAGATAAAAGCCCGCCGCCGCCCACTCACTTCTTCCGCCAACCAAACCATGTGTGGCATTTTCGCAGCTTACAAGCAACAGGACGTCGAGCTGTTCAAGGGCAAGGCCCTCCAGTACTCCAAGAGAATCCGCCACCGCGGCCCGGACTGGTCCGGCAACCTCATCCAGAACAACACCATCTTGTGCCACGAGAGATTGGCCATCGTCGGGTTGGACTCGGGCGCGCAGCCCATCACCTCCGAGGACGGCAACTACTCGTTGGCCGTCAACGGCGAGATCTACAACCACATCCAGTTGCGCCGCGAGTTCGCGGCGTACCCGTTCAAGTCGTTGTCCGACTGCGAGCCCATCATCCCGTTGTTCCAAAAGTACGGCCCGGACGCCCCCAAGCACTTGGACGGCATGTTCGCCTTCGTGTTGTACGACAAGGCCGCCGACCGCATCGTCGCCGCGCGTGACCCCATCGGGATCACCACCTTGTACATGGGCAAGAGCTCGGCGTCCCCCGAGACGCGCTACTTTGCCTCCGAGTTGAAGTGCTTGGTCGACGAGTGCGACGAGATCTTCGCCTTCCCTCCGGGACACGTCTACGACTCGCAGACCGAGCAGATCACCCGCTACTTCACCCCCACCTGGTGGGACGGCGCCCAGGTTCCCGAAACCAGGGTCGACTTGCAGGCCGTCAGAGAGTCGTTGGAGATGGCGGTCAGAAAGCGCTTGATGGCCGAGGTTCCGTACGGCGTCTTGTTGTCGGGCGGCTTGGACTCGTCCTTGATCGCCGCCATCGCCGCGCGCGAGACCCAGAAGGCCGCCGCCCAGACCCACGCCGAGGGCATCGACGCCAACAAGGAGTTGTCCGGCGTCGACGCCGACGGCTCGTTGCACGCCGGCGGCTGGAACCAGTTGCACTCCTTCGCCATCGGCTTGCCCGGCGCGCCGGACTTGATCGCCGCCGAAAAGGTGGCCCACTTCATCGGCACCGTCCACCACTCGCACACCTTCACCTTGGAGGAGGGCTTGGACGCGTTGGACGACGTCATCTACCACCTCGAGACCTACGACGTCACCACCATCAGAGCCTCCACCCCCATGTACCTCTTGTCGAGAAAGATCAAGGCCCAGGGCGTCAAGATGGTCTTGTCCGGCGAGGGCTCCGACGAGATCTTTGGCGGCTACTTGTACTTTGCCAACGCCCCCTCCGCCAGCGACTTCCACGCCGAGTGTGTCCAGAGAGTCAAGAACTTGCACTACGCCGACTGCTTGAGAGCAAACAAGTCCACCATGGCCTGGGGCTTGGAGGCCAGAGTGCCTTTCTTGGACAAGGAGTTCTTGGAGGTGTGCATGAACATCAACCCCGAAGACAAGTTGATCAAGCAGAGCGAGGGCAAGATCGAAAAGTACATCTTGAGAAAGGCGTTCGACACCTCCGACGACCCTTCGGCCAAGCCATACTTGCCGCAGGAGATCTTGTGGAGACAAAAGGAGCAGTTCTCCGACGGGGTCGGCTACTCGTGGATCGACGGCTTGAAGGAGGTCGCCGAAGCCTCGGTCTCCGACGAGGAGTTTGCCTCCCCCAAGCCCGAGTGGGGCTCCGACATCCCCACCACCAAGGAGGCCTACTGGTACAGATGCAAGTTTGACCGCATGTTCAACAACTCCAAGGCTGCCGCCACCACCGTCATGAGATGGGTGCCTAAGGCCGAATGGGGATGCCACGCCGACCCATCCGGAAGATACGCCACCACCCATGACCACAAGGTCAAGGCCTAGACCATAGCAAGTAGAGAAATGTATTCTAGTGATTATAGATAACTGTGGAAATATAGACTGTTGGTGACCAGAGGGCGCATTTTTTGCACCCAAATTTGCAGCCATGTCAAAAATGCACTCACCGAGGGCACTCGAGGTTGCAAGGAGATTGCACGTATGCGATTGTACGGACCGTACCGAGAACGGGAGCCTACGATTCATGAGTCTTGCTGATTACGTTATATACTACAGATTGAATAGTCACCAGACCTGACCGATTGCTGTGGGCTTCTCTGGGCTCTCCTCACACCAAGTACAGCTCAACCTTGTGCTCATCGCGGGCGACCCAAGCCGCGTTGATTTTGATGTTGTCCAAGGACTGTCTGAACGATCTCTCGAACCCATGAACGTCCTTGCCCTGGAAAAAGGTTTCGATTTCCTCGTGCCGACTTTCGGACTGGTAGTTGCGCAAAGTCGTTTTGACGAAACGGTCCATGACCACCATGTTGCTGGACATGAGCTTGTAGACCTCAGCGTAGTTCTTGGAAAAGAAGTCCCAGAACATCTCCTTTGTGGCGAGATTCTTCGACAACGAAGCACCGAGAAAGTGTGCGTCCATGGTGGGCACAATTTCGGGCTTGATCAAGTACGATATGATTTCGTCCGCCAACTCGGGGTTCTTGACGTTACCCAAGCACAGAAGGGTGACTTCCCTGGCGTCGAGAGAAGACGGCGAGGTGACCTCCTTCAAGATCGTGTCGAACTGCTCTCTGGTGAAATTTGGCGAGCTGATAACGGAGTTGAACGCAAAGGACCTGAGCGAAGGATCCAACCCGTCGCCCTTGGTCCATTTTTCAAAGAGCTCCAACGCGAAAGACTCCACTTCTGCTATGTCCAACAAGCTGGCGTGCTGCAAGATGTTTGTTCTGAACTTGACCTTGACGAAATCAGACTCGTCGGCGCGGCTTTCCTTCAACTCAGCGATAATCTTGAGCGCTTTGCCTTTGTACAAGGATGTCAAGAACTTGTCGAAAGCTTGGGCCAATTTGGGCGAGCCAGACCCAAAGGTCGACGCCACATTGCTCAACCGCGAGCCCAATTCCAACCAAGTGACGTAATCCTCGTCCAAATCGCTGGCGGCCGAGACGGACTCCGCAAGCTTCAACAACGACACCGTGGAGTTGATACCGGAAATGGCAATGGCGGCGGTGTCGGCAATCAAACCGACCCTGTCCTTGCTGGACATCTTGGTGATGAAGGGCAAGATGTTGTTCTCCAAGATCTTTTCCGAGTAGTTGACACGGTACACCCCCGAGGTGTCCTTGTTCAACTTGAACAAGCTGTTCGAGATGGGGAAGTTGTCGATGATCAAGGTCTCCGACTCAAAGGAGTCGACCGAGATGTCGCGCAAGGAGGTGGAGTCGGACGCGATGTTCAAGGGAATCCACCACTTGGTTGTGTTTTCTTCTTCGGAGACGTCGCCGCCGTTCAAGAACCTCGACTGGTTGAGCACCAAGCTCTTGGACGACTCCTCGGTGTCGACGCTGACGATGGGGTAGCCGACCTTTTTGATCCACGAGTCCATCAACTGGCCGATTGGCTTGCCCGAGACCTCGCTGACGGCGTTCCACAAGTCGTCGGAGGTGCCGTTGCTGAACATGTTCTTCTTCAAGTAGAGGGCCACGCCCTTGAGGAAGGTGTCGGTGCCCAAGTAGTTGGAGATCATCAAGATGGTGGACGCGCCCTTCAAGTAGGAGATGGCGTCGAAGACCTGGTCGATGTCCAAGGCGTCGATGACGGGGACCTCGATGGGGTGGGAGTTGCGCAAGCCGTCCAAGCCGAGCGCCTGCTGCATGGAGTCGGAGACAAAGCCGCTGAAGATGTCCCACTCCGGGTACAAGTAGTCGACGGCGCAGTAGCCGACCCAGGTGGCGAAGCCCTCGTTCAACCACAACTCGTCCCACCACTTCATGGTGACCAAGTTGCCGAACCACTGGTGGGCCAACTCGTGGGCCACGACGTAGGCGACCTTCTGCTTGTACGCCGGGTCGGACTTGGCGGCGGAGTACAACAAGGCGGTGCTGCGGTAGGTGATCAAGCCCCAGTTCTCCATGGCGTTGTGCGAGAAGGAGTGCACGGCGAGGAGGTCCAACTTGGCCAACGGGTACTTGATCTCGAACACCTTGGAGAAGTAGTCGACGATGCGCGGGGCGATCTCCAGCGCCAAGCGCGCGTCGTCCAAGTAGCCGCGGGTGGTGTAGATGCGCACGGGCAACGGCTTGTTGTCGGCGTAGGTGTCGCTGGTGAAGGACTCGATGTACTCAAAGTCGCCGCACGCCCACGCCAAGAGGTACGTGGACATGACGGGGGTCTGCTCGAACACGACGGTCTTGAGGTCGCCGTGCACGGACTCGGCGGCCACGGGGCAGTTGCTCAACGCGGTCCAGTCGGCGCGGAGCGTGAGCGTCACCTTGAAGGTGGCCTTCCACGCCGGCTCGTCCAAGCACGGGAACGCGCGGCGGGCGTCGGTGGCCTCGAACTGCGTCGAGAGCATCACCTTCGGCGCGCCGTTCTCGGTGTACGCCGAGCGGTAGAAGCCGGCCATGTTGGACTGGACGGTCCCGCGGTACGCGATGGCGACGGTGAGCTTGGCGCCCTGGGGCACGGCGCGGGCGAACTTGACGACAAAGAACTCCTTCTCGCGGGCCTCGACCAAGTCGGCGACGGCGAGCGCCTGCTGGCTGCCGTCGGGCGCGGTGGCGGTGGCGGTGACGTTCTCCTTGGCCACCGTCAAGTCGCGGTAGTTGAGGTGCAACTCGGACGTCTCGGCGACGGCGTCGAGGTGGATGGCGACGGCGCCGGCGTAGGTGTCGTTGTCGAGGTCGATCTGGGAGACGGCGACGTCGTAGTGCGAGGGCTTCAACAGCGCCGGCAAGGCTTCGTAGTAGGGCTTGGTCATTGTGGCGGGCCAGAGGGAGGTGGAGGAGTGCCGTTTGGCTTGGAGCGCTGCGCGGAAGACGGCGAGGCCCGCTGGCTACGCGGCGGGACTGAAATGTACCGCGGTGCGTGCGGGCCGCACGGCGAGCAGTGAGAGGCGCGGCTGGTCGGCGAGAGACGGGCCGCAGCCAAGCGGCAGCCTCTTGCTGGCGACTCTCGCGGAGTCTGGCCCTCGCCCGCCGCCGGGGCCTGGACCAACGGTGCAAGTAGTCGCTGTGCGTGCTTAGCGAGCCAGCAAGGCGGGAGCTTGCAGAGAGCGTGGGGCGGAGAACGTGGCAGGAGAGCGCGTGGCGAGAGAGCGCGGCGGCGAGAGAACTCCAGTGGGAGTGGTAGCGAGACGCCAGCGGCCACCGCCCGTCCCGCCGGACGGCTCCCGACGGGTTGTGCCACCACTCACTACGCTGCGCTGCGATTCACTCGCCGCGCTCCGCTTGCTTCCTCTCGTGCATCGCACCACTCATAATTATACATACTATTGTCTACCGCTAGTGTCTACGTGGTGTCCACCGCGGATTCTGCCGCTGCCACCGCGGATTATACCGCTAGTGGTTTGCTAGTGTTTTTGCTAATGCTCACCACATCCAGCTAGTTTCTGCGTCTGTGGGTGGGCTTGAAGCCCTTTTTCTGCGGCTTGCCCTTGAACTTCTTCTTGCCCTCCAAGCTGCGGTCGACCAACCCGATTTCGCGGGCCAACGCGGTTCCAAGCTCCACGCCAAACTTCTCCACTCTCGCCAAGTCCTTCTTGGCCGCGCTGGCGGCAGCGTCGTCGCCGAACTTCTCGGCACGGGCCACCTTCTTGTTCAAGAGCTCCACCGCCAACTGCTTTCTCTCTTCGGGCGACAACACCTTGGGCGGTTCTTCCTTGACGGGCTCGGCGGCGGCGTCGGCGCCTTCCGCGGCCGCGGTCTCGCCGTTGTCCTCGGCAGGCGCCGCGGCGGGCTCGGCGTGGCCGTTGCCGCTGGCTTCGGCCACTGGTGCTGGCGCGGCGGCCTCAGCAGGCTCGGCCGCTTCCGCGGGCTCGGCCACGGACGGAAGGAGCTCGTCGCTGTCGGCCTCGCTCAATCTCTGGACCAAGTCGGCCTTCTTGCCGTCGGTGGCCAAGCCCTTGGCCTTCAACACCTCTTTCAATTGCGCCACGGTTTGTGCGGAGTAGTCGGTCATTGCGGTGGGAGTAGTTGTTGTTGTCGGTGTTGCTGAAATTTGGCGCGCGAAAACAAAATGTGGCGTGGAGTGGGGATTCTTGCGACGCTCGCCGCGACAGCGCTGCGACAGCGCGCTTCCAGCGAGAGCCTCCCTGGCTGTACAAGTATGCATTGTCTATTTAGTGGCGGCTGTAGCTGCCAGTCCGCTGCTCGTGGAGCGGCGCGGCGGTCGCTCCGCTACTCTGGCGGGGTCTCTTCTCTAGTTCTCTGGTGCGGTGCTCCTCTACTCTGGCGCGGTGCTCCTCTACTCTGGCGCGGTGCTCCTCTACTCTGGCGCGGTGCTCCTCTACTCCTCCCCCCCCGCTACCTCTCCCGCTGCCTCTCCCTCTCACACCGCCCGCACGTCGATCGCAAAGAGCAACGCCAACACCACCACGTTCGCCACGATCAACACCAACATGAACATCCGCGTCGCGGGAAACGTGTTGCTCATCAACATCGTCTGCACCTGCAAGTACCGCACGAGGCCAAACACAAGCGTGACGATCGCCAACATCGCCATGATGCCGGAAATGGGCCGCCCGATCCGCGTGATCATCCGCGTGCCCTCGTTGTCGGCGGCGCGTTCCTCGAGCCGGAAGAGCTGCAAGAAGCCCACGCCGAACGTCACGAACGTCATGGCCGTGCGCACCCAGCTCAAAAATGTGCGCTCGTTGGCCAACTAGATGTTAGTAGGAGGGCCGGGGGCCGCTAGCGACAGCTAGCGACAGCTGCCATGTACGTACGTGGTCGCGGGCCACAGACCCGTCGTTCTTCACCACCTGTGCCTGGAACCAGTGGCGGAGCCCGGGCTGGCGGCCGCCGCGCTCGTGGGGCGGCGGGGTGTTTTCTCGTGGTGGCGTGGACAGTGGCGTCGCCGCGAGCGGCACGCTGGAGAGACTGGCCAGCGAGACCCGCGCGCTGCGGCTGGCGACAGAGCTCGTCCGCGAGGCCGCCCGCGGCCGTGGCCGCCCGGCGTCGCTTTCGGTGGCTGGCATCTTCTATGGTTGCTTGGTGTATTTGGATTGTGCACGATACATAATATACAAAGAACTGAAGATTTTAGGGAGACGCGCCGGTGATTGTTGCTGCGATGGTCCACCAGAAAAAGCGCCCGCCGCGCGAGCTCTCGCTAATTTTTGCTCCTTCTCGCGCGCTCTCGCGGCGCCGTGCTGGCCGTGGCTTTTCACTCACCTTCGTGATAATACATAGAAGAAACAAGGGGATGAAACAAAAAGAGGGGAGAGCATCTCGGCCTGCTCGCGGGCCGCTCGCACTCTAGTCCTCCATCTCCTCGTCGTCTCCGCCGGTGAACATCAACGTCTCGCCATTCTCGATCTTCTGCCACACCCCCAACACGTCGTATTCGTAGATACAGTCGTCAAACTGCTGCACCTTGTAGCCCTTGGCAATGACTCTCTCGCGAATCTCGGCCATGGGCAACGTTCTGGCGAGCCTCGACCCGTCTCCCATGGCAATGCCACGGATGATCTGGTAGATCTTGGTGGTGGGCGACTCGTCCTCGCGCTCGTGGTCATCGTTGGCGTTAAGCGACGACTTGGACACCTGGATCAAGCGCAACGCCTCGTCCACGTCCTCAAACACCACGCTGTCGTCGAAACGGAGCCGTGCCGACGCCTGGGCCATCCGCAAGATCCCCAACAACGTCCGCGGGGTGATGTGGCTGAACTTCTTGACCAGCCCCTCGTTGCGGTGCGACTCCTTCCGCATGTTGATGTACTGCTGGACCACGTAGTCTCCCACCTCCTTGGGCACCGTGGGCCGGTACGTGCGCGCACGCAGCACGTACGCCCGGATGGTGGCCGAGTCCAACGGCTCAAAGTCCATGGGCGGCTGCTTGTTGTGCATGTGCACGTAGGCGACGTGGGCAGCGAGCCGCTCATCGTTCTCGCGCGACGGCTGATCCAAAATCAAGTACATCACGTCGAAACGCGAGAGCAACGCCGCCGGCAAGTTGATGTTCTCGTGGGGCGAGAGCCGCGTGTTGTAGCGCCCGTATAAGGGATTGGCGGCGGCCAAGATCGACGTCCGTGCGTTCAACGTGGTGGTGATCCCCGCCTTGGAGATGGAGATGGTCTGCTGCTCCATCACTTCGTGGATGGCGGTACGGTCACTTTCGTCCATCTTGTCGAACTCATCGATACAACAGATCCCGTTGTCGGCCAACACCAACGCACCGCCTTCAAGCACCATTTCGTCGGTGATGGGGTCACGCATGACGGCGGCGGTCAACCCGACACCGGAGGACCCACGGCCCGTGGTGTAGATGGAGCGCGGGGCAATCTTGCCGATGGCCTTCAACAATTGCGACTTGGCCACACCGGGGTCTCCCATGAGGCACACGTTGATGTCCCCCCTGATCTTCAACCCGTCACCGATCTCCTTGGTGACCCCGCCGCAGAGCAAGAGCAACAAGATCTTCTTGATGTCGAGGTGGCCAAAGATCTCGGGGGCAATCAGGCGCGCCAACTTGTTGTAGATGTCTCCGGCCTGGATCAACTGGTCGATTTTCTCGGAGGCGGCGGCCGAGGTGGCGGCGGCGTCGTACTGCTTCTTGTGCTGGCGGACGTGCTGGGCCTCCAAGTAGGTCTCGGTCAAAAGACCGGCCTTCAAGGCGCGGAAGCCGGTGTAGGGAGCGGGCATGAAGATGCCGGCCACGTCGACGGTGTCGCCCGGGTTCATGGAGCGCACCAAGTCGCCGTTGACGTGGATGGTCAAGGTGCGGGGGATGTGGCCCACCGGCACCTGGCTCGACATCTCCTGGACCTTGACCTCCTGGAAGCTGGAGAACTTGGACGCCCGCGTCGACATGAACAACTGGCCGCGGTTGTGGTCGGTCTTGCACGCGGGCGCCAGGCACTCGGTGAGCGGCGTGAACACCTTGGAGTTGACCTCCTGGAAGAGCTCGTACCCGCACTTGTCGCAGGTGTACGCGTTGACCAACACGCTGGGCTTGACGTCGGAGACACGCGTGACGATGCCGCGCACGGTGATGTAGTGGCCAACGTGGCTGCCCTTGATCTCGCGCACCGCCAACGTCTTGCGGTCGCTGCTAAGCGGCTTGAAGTACAAGCAGTAGCGCCGCGTCAACTTGGCGGGGAACAAGTTGTCGGGCTCGTCGGGCCGCTGCAGCTGCGACGCCTCGGGCAAGTCGGCGGCGCCCGCCATCCCGTCGCGGAGGTGGCTGTAGTCGTCGGCCACCTCCTGCTGCAAGCGCGTGTTGCGGAGCTTCCGCTGGTGGAGAATGACGTCCAACACGTCGTCCTTGAAGCTGAGCTCCTTGGTGGGCGGCGGCATGAGCTCGTCCATGACGCTGCTGAAGAGCTCGACAAAACGGTACGTGTTGCGGGTGATGGTCTGCACCAAGTGGCGGGCGTCGCTGCCGCCCGCCTGGGACTGCGAGCCGCCCGCGAACGCGTTCTCCTGGTAGCGCTTCAAGTCGTCGAGCTCGACCTCGACGGTGGTGACGTCCCTGTTGGCGACGTGCTGCAAAATGTCAATGTACTTGATGCCGGTGACGGGCGTGTCGGCGGCGTCCATCAGGACGTCGATGGTCTCCTTGAACGACGAGAGGAAGTCCTTCACGTGCGCCCGGATCTCGTCATAGTTGACGTTCACTTGGATCGATGGTAGCACCGTGGATGTGGTCGACATGGTTGGTGGTGGGAGAAAAGACGCGTTTGATTTTCAAGATGGCTGGTAGGGGGGTCGTGTGCGGGAGAGGGGGAGGGGTGTATGCAGGTGGTGGGGCGAGTGTGCTGGCGGGCGGGCGAGCTGGCGGGCGGGCGAGCGCGCACGAGAACTCTCACTAGAGTTGGCGAGAGCCCTCGGGAGACTGCAGGGGAGACTGCACGGAAGCGCGCGGTTTGGCGGTAGCTCTGGCGAGTGCCCTAGGGAGAGCTCGCGCTGGGCCCGCGCTCTGGCAGTAGCTCTGGCGAGTGCCCTAGGGAGAGCTCGCGCTCGCGCTCGCGCTCTGGCGGTGGCTCTGGGGGTTCAGTATTACTGCATAATCATTAGTATACACCATATATCTATATAAAGAGACGCCCGCGCTCTTAGATGCCGGTGGCCGAGGCCACGCTGGGGATGACTCATCCGGAGGCCCCGCCACGCTCAGATGGACCGCAAGTCGACCAAGGCCGACGCCGCGGAGCGCTCCTCGTCGTTGAGGTCGAGCCCGTTCACCGTTGGGCCAGCAAGGGTGGAGCGGGAGCGCGAGTGGGCCGCGAGGCGGGTCGCGGGCTGGCCCGCGGGCGAGCGCGGGGTGGCGGTGGCGGCGGCGTGGTCCTTGCGGAGCGACTCGGCGCCGATGGTGGCCCAGTCCTCCTCGTCGGTGTCGCTCTGGTTGATGGCGCCGCCGCTCAAGCTGCGCACGTGGAACGGCGGCGAGGGCTCGGGCTTGTTCAAGAGGTTGGCGATCTTGGGCGAGTTGGACGGCAAGTGGTTGGCCTTGGGGAGCGACGACGAGAGGAGCGTCGAGCGGAGGTGCGACTCGTTGAACGACGACTTGCGGCGCGACGCCGAGGACGCGCCGGCGGCGGCAGCGGAAGCGGCGGTGCCGGCTGCCGCCACGGGGTGGTGCGCGTCGGGCAGCGTGGCCACGGTGGGCGTCGCCGAGTTGTTGTGGATGTAGTTGTTGCCGAACGAGCTGAGGGACACCGCGCTCAACACCGAGTTGTTGGCGGACGCGGACGAGTAGTAGGGCGCCACCGTCTGGTGGTGGAACGGCATGGGCGGCGGCGAGGAGATGGACACGCTCAGGTTCTTGGACGACAGCATGATGTAGCTGTCCAAGTTGTCGACCGAGTTGAGGCGCGAGCGGTTGAAGATCTGGTGGCGGTACGTGGGGAGCTTGGTGATGGAGCTCGTGGGGTTGGACGACGACGAGCGTCTGCGGTGCGCGGCGCCGGCGTCGGGCGGCGGGCTCACCTTGAAGGGCACGCGCTTGGCGAACTGGATGGGCGGCGACTTCTTGAAGCGGTCGTCCTGGTCGAACGCAAAGAGCTCGTCCTCCTCTTCGTCGTCGTCCTCGTCGTCGTCCTCGTCGTCCTCGTCGATGGCGATGCTGTCGGACATGGAGTCGTCCTCCGAGTCGCTGGCGATGGCGGTGGAGCTGTCGGGCCTCAGTGTTTCGCCGGGCACGCGCACGCTGTGGAGGTCGGTTTTGGGGTTGGTGATGGACTCGCGCCGGGGGACGGGCTTCTTGCGGACGTCGGCCAGGGACGGGCGGCGGTGGGCCTGCGGGGCGGGCGGCGCCGGCTCGGCGGGCTCGGCGGTCTCGCTGACAACAAAGTCGCCGTCGCGCTTGCGCACGGCCCACTGGCCCCAGCCGATCTTCTCAAACACCACCGGCGTCGCGGGGTCGGGCAGCTCCATGGCGGCCATGATGAGGCGGCGCTGCTTGGAGAGCGAGAGGAAGTCGAAGTTGGGCACCTCGACCGCCAACTGGCTGGTGATGTGGCGGATGGCCAACGGGCCCTTGCGCAGGAGCAAGCTGGCCAAGCGCGCCGGCGTGATTTTGGCGGCGACCTGGATGCCCTCGGGCGACGATGTGGACAAGAGCTTCTTTGTTTTGGGCGGCGTGGACGTCATCGTGTGGTGGGGGAGGAGCAAAAGAGCAGGCGGATATTTCACGGTGTTGTGCCTGGAGGCTCGGGCTTTTGTCTTTTTTCGTGCTGCCTGTGAAGCGTGTTGTTTTGAAAAGTGTGACTAACTTTTCGGGCCTATTGTGTTGGGCGGCCGGAGGGGATGAAACGGGTCAGGTGACGTGCGTCTGGGTGACGGGCTGTCGGCGACGGGCCTGGCGGCAGGGCTTGCTGGCGGGGCTGGGTGCAGGCCGAGGGGGCGGGCCGGGTCAGGTGACGGGCGGTGGCGGGGCGGCGGGTCGGAGGCTGGCGGTCGATATGTCCGAGCGCTTCTCTAATCAGATCTCTTATCGGCCCTGCTGTTGGCCCGGAGACTAATGTGGGGGAGGGGTGTGCGGAGGGCCAAAGTCGGAACCTTCGTGTAGCGCGGGAGCTCGCAAATTAACGGTGCGCGGCGGCTCTCGAGTTATCGGTGCGCGGGCTTATCGGTCGGCAGCGTCGCTATTGTTGCTACCGAACGAATTTTCACCTGGGGTCGGGCGGTGGGAAGGGTCCTCAATTGGGGGCTGCTCAATTGCGGGGGGCGGTCGGGGGTGCTGTCAATGCTCAAGTGACGGTGCGGGTGGGCGGTGTTGCGGTGCGGCTGGTGCGTCTTGGGCTTCGGGCTGGTGTCCTGGGCGTCCTTCTGGCTGGATATCCTCCGCAATATATACCAGGCCCGCACTGCGTACGCCGGCAATTGTCCTCACTTGACAACCTTCATTGTAGCGACCTCGACGTCATGCTGCCCTCCGCCGTTGGTTACCGGTGCCCGTGCCCACACGTACCCGGGCCCGTGCCCAAATCTACTCACTCGCGCCCGGCTGCCTCTGCGCCCGGCGCCCGGTGGCTCTGCCTCCCGCTGGCTTCGCTGCCTGCTTATCCGTCCGTCTAACTGCCCGTCGTGTCTTCCACGGCCCCCCCGAGCCCCAAGTCTCGCCCTCCCACCACGCGACCGCCCCTCCTCGGCCACCTCCTCCTCGCAAATAGCCGACATTCTCCCACGGCCCTCGCCGTTTCCTGGCCGACTGCTTTTTTTCATCCACCATGGATATTTCACTCCTGCCGGTATCGCCCCCCCTCCCTCGCTCCACAATCGAGGCCGCCCGCCACGCCTTCCTGTTCTACCCGTCGCTGCTGGTGCGAGCCTTGATTGTCCTCGATTCCGAGCACCGCCTCCTCGGGTCCTGCGACTGGGCCTCCTTGTCTCCGCTTCCGTACCCTGAATGCTCCGCCATTATCGCCTCCGTCGCGCCGCTCCTATTGGACCAGCCCCACGCGATCTTCCTGGTCGTTGCCAATTCGATTCCCTTGGTCATAAACACCATGGACAATTACGTGATAATCTACCTCGCCGATAAGTGCGAGAACAATGCCCCCCAACATTTCACGCCATAGACTGCCGGCCCCGTTCAACAATCGGCCCTGGCTCCTCCACGGCCCGCCATTGTCAAGCCTCGCCGCATTCCAAGAACGGCCTCTGCGTGCGGATATGCGCTCCTGTTACATGGCACCGCATGGCATTACTCCCTGCTGCGTGCTTGCAACCCTCCCACACCACTTTTCCATCACTAATATAATAAATTCTATTGTCCACATACTTGCTATTGAAGAATCTAATTTACGGACTCATACGGGATCTAACTGTACTAGCCCCCATTATGTCCCGCTTATAATTATCCCAAATCACTTGGAATTTCAATCTAGTACACTTCCAAAATGTAGCGGCCTTCTTCTTTCATCTCTTCAACCACCTTGGCAACCTCCTTGATCTCCTTGCCTTCCTTCCGAGCCCCGTTCTGAACAATGTCCTCCAAACAAGCAGTGATGTCAGGAACAGGCCAGGTTGGGCCACACAAGTAGAATGATCCATTCTTCGTGACAATCGCGTCGGTCAAGTCTTCAATGGTGTCTCTGATCTTGTCTTGGATGTAAATCTTTTGAGGCTGATCTCTGGAAAACGCGGCTCCAATGTGCGTCAAAATTCCAGCATCCTTGTACGCCTCCCAAAGCTCTCCATAAAGATATTCCTCCTTCTTGTGTCTCGATCCCATGTACAAGTAGATATCTCCGATCTCCATACCTTGTTCTTGCTGCCAAATCTTCTCCTCGATGAAAGCCTTGAACGGTGCCAATCCAGTTCCCAATCCAGACATGACAATCGGTTGCGTAGACAACGGAGGAAGCTTCATCACCGATGGCTTGACACTAACAACAAGCTCGTCTCCAATCTTCAAGTCAGTAAGATACTTTGAACAATGTCCATATCTGGTACGGCCACGAGGATCAACCCAGTCAACCACAACAATCAATAAATGAACGGCGTTAGGGTGCAATCTTTGAGAAGACGCAATGGAATACTCTCTTCTCTTCAATGGCGCAATCATCTTGATCAACTCGGGGAAAGCTGGTCTAGCAGACTTGAACTCGTCTAAAACGTCAACGTAGGTATCAAAGTCAACGTCCTGTCTCTTCTTCAAGTCGGCTGCGCCTTCTGCGCCGGCCAATCTTTCCAAGGTAGCTCTTTCCTTTTCTTCGGTGGCGTATGGCGCTAAAGCCTCGTAGAATCTTTTCGGTGGTTTGCCCAAAAAGTCAACGGTCTCAGCCAAACTTTGCCTTGCCGATCTAATTTCTAAAATCGAAGCGTCGTCCTTGTTGGAGATCTCAACTAAAGAGTCACCGTCGACCCCGTAGTAGTTCAAGAATGACTCGACCTCTTCAGAATTGTTGCGGCCGTGGATTCCGAGAGCTTCACCAATGTCATAGGTTAAGCCGGTTCCAGTAACATCAAACTCAATGTGGAAGATGTTTCTGTCGTATTCCTGAGGAGTTAATCTCTTGTTTTCTTGGACCTTCACAATGAAGTTCTTGACCGGTAAGTCGGGTCTCAACTCCTTCTTCAAGCTGAAAGCCTCTGGGAAGGCGATCTTGGTGGCTAAGTCCTTGTATCCAGCATGGATAGTCTCTTCAGCAATAGCCAGAGAGTTGCGAGGGTTTGGCAACAAGGAAGATTCGACTGGGAAAAATGGCAAAGGAACAGCTTCCTCTTCCACTTGCTCGTCTTCTTCTTCCTTGGTCTCTTCTTCCTTCTCGGCAATAGGCTCTTCCAAGTTTGCCCATTCAGGCAAAACAGCAATGTCTCTCAAACCTTGCTTCTCGTCCACAAGACTAACAAACTTGTCCAAAACTGCACCTAACAATTCGAATTCGTTACCGTTAGCTTGCAACAATTTGTTGACAATCAAACCGTCCAACTCTGGGAAAGACGCTCTCCAGAATGCCAATTGGATCAAGAAGTCTCTGCTGAAACCTTCGGTGGAAGAGTTTGCTGCATCCAATTCTTCGATAATCAGAAGATCGACAAGAGTAAGCTTGTTGTGGTTAGCGGCCAATGCCTTTCTGAAAGCAACTGGCAACTTGTCAATGATATCTTCTTCGATAGAGTTCTTGATAGGTTTGTTGTTGACGAAAACAACATTGGCACCTGGCTTGGTAGTAGCCAAGATATCGTAGAAGTTCAAGATCGACAAGTCTTCGATGATCACAACGTCGGCAGAGTCAACGCTAGTAATTGAGGCATTGGAAGTAGCCGAAACAATTTGAGATTGGAATAAACCACCGCCTTGGGAGTTGTCAAATTTGTTTCTGATACTGACAATTCTGGAGTCGTCCAAAGACAACGAACGGGCAATCTTGTCTGCGGCCTTAGGGAACAAACCGTCATCCTTACCCCAAAAGACAAAGCTACCGTCCGGAGAGCTGTTGGCGGTCAATGGGAATCTGTCGTTCGAGGCGGGGGCAGCCAACACTGCGTCCGGGTTCAAGGAGGAAACGAACTCGCTCAAAAGCTTGGTGATGGTGATCGGGGTCCAGGCAAAGTTCAATGGGTAGCTGAACTCGTCGATTGAGTAGTTGTGGTAGGTACCCGACAAAAACAAGGAGGCGGACACGTCAGCCTTCAAAGACGAAGCGTTGGAGCCAGTGTTTTGGAACAAAACCACCAATCTCTTGGCCGAGGCGGGAATGGACGCGGCAAACTTGGCTTGGTTGAAAGGCAACGGAACACGGACCTTGATCAAGCCGATCTTGGAGCCCGAAGCCACTTTTTCGACCACGGAGGCTAACTGGGTGGATTCGTAGGAGCCATGGACGATGAAAACCGTTTCCGGGGCACTGTGACCGGAGTACTCAAACTGGGAGTAGTTTTTGCCCGTCAAGGAGTTCAACTCGGAGAAGGCAAGGTCAATGGCTTCGTCGATGGAGGCGAACTTGGAGGTTGAGTTTGCAAGCAACTTTTGGTAGAGCACGCCCAACTCGGCGACCTCCAACAACTGGGAGTACTTGGAGAAGGTTTTGGCAAACTCTGGCCCGTCGAACAAGTGGACGGAGGGGGCGCCGGTCAAGGCGGCGACGTAGTGGTTGAGCACGGTCAAGTGCTGCAATTCCAAGGCGTCCTGGGAGTTGACCGGGGTGAAGACCGGGTAGCCCAAGGCGCGGGCGACGCTCAAGGCGTCGGAGTAGTTGGAGCACAAGGAGTTGGTTGCGACGTCGTAGTCGACGGCCGAGACGTTCAAGGACAAGGGCAAGTGCGGGTTGGCGCGCGAGGAGGCCAAGGCGGGCTGCATGTACTTCAAGGCCAGGGAGGCGAGGACGGCGGTGAGCGGCTGGCCGGCGGTGCCGTTCTTGCTAAAGTAGCCGAGGATGGCGTTGGAGGCACCCGATCTGACCTGCAAGCGGTGGAAGAAGGGCACGAAGCCGAACGAGTTGGGTCTCAGGTACTCCTCGGACCACAACTGGATGTGGGAGTCCAAGAGGTTGGCGGCGCCGGGGGCCTCGTAGCTGAAGATCTTGCTGGAGACCGCGTAGAGCGCCTGGGTGATGATGGTGGCCGGCGAGGTGTACGCGGTGCCCTTCAACGAGGTGGGGTCGACGACGGTGTTGAACGGGTTGGCGTGGACGATCGACGAGCGGTCGGCCAGGAGGGCGGTCGAGGCGCGGGGCGAGGCGCTCGGGATCGGGACTGCGGTGGGGGCCATGTCGAACTAGAGTGGAGGTCTGGAGGCGAGACTGGCGGAAGAGTGATGGAGGAAGAGAACTGGCGGAGCGAATGAAAATGGCTGTAAAAAGGCAGCGGCTGATTAGCGGCGGCACGTGATATGACAGAAGAGTGATTGCAAATGCGGGAGCCAAAATTGGGCGAGCAAATGCCGGTCAAACCCCGGTGGGCGAGCGGAGGACACAAAGAGGTGGGAGGTGGAGCGATGGAGATGGAGATGTCGCGGGTGTCGCGGGTGTCGCAGATGTCGCAGATGTTGCAGGTGTCGCGGGTGTCGCGGGTGTCGCAGGTGTCGCAGGTGTCGCGGGTGTCGCAGGTGTCGCAGGTGTCGCAGGTGTCGCAAATGTCGCAGGCGGTGTCGCACATAGTGTCGCGTACGCAGACAGCCGCTAGTTTTGCCCGCCGCTTAATAATCTCACGCAGCGCCGATTGGCGATCACGATCACATCACGAGCCACAACGGCCACTATATATTGCAGCGAATCGCCGCCGATCTGCAGCCGGCCACCAATTCTCCATGTTTCGCATTTATAGAAGGGCCGCGCAAGCGACGAGACGTCTCTCCACGCAGGCGCGCCCCCGGACGCGCAGCTGGGCGCTTGCGGCCGGCGCAGGTGCGGCTGCCGGCGCCGCCGGCGCCGCCGCCAGCTTTGCCGCGTGGCCGCGAGCGGAGGCCGCCGACCGCTCGACGTCGCCGTTGGCCACCGTCAGCGTGCCGCAGTACGCGCTGGCCGACGAGTTCGCCACCGCGCTCCGCGAGATCGTGGCGATCGTCGGCGCCGAGCGCACGTCGCTCGGCGAGGACGAGATCAGGGCGCACTCCGACACCTTCTTCCTGACGCACCACCCGCCGCAGCCCGACGTCCAGCGCCCGACGGTGGTGGTGTACCCCGAGAGCACCGAGCAGGTGGCGGCGATCATGCGCGTGGCGCACGCGTGGCGCGTGCCGGTGGTGGCCAACTCCGGGTTGACGCTGTTGGAGGGCCAGAACATGCACACGCGCGGCCCGCACAGCGTGGCGCTCTCGTTCCTGAAGATGGACCGCGTGGTGGCGGTGCACGCCGAGGACCTCGACGCGGTGGTGCAGCCGGGCGTGGGGTGGCAGGACTTGGACGACCACTTGCAGCTGGACGCACGCACGCGGCACCTCATGTTTGGGCCCGACCCCGGGATGGGCGCGCTGATCGCGGGGATGGTGCTGACGTCGGCGAGCGGGACCAACGCATACAAGTACGGCACGATGAAGGAGAACGTGGTGAACTTGACGGTGGTGCTTGCGGACGGCACCGTGCTCAAGACCAAGCAGCGCCCGCGCAAGACCAGCGCCGGGTACGACACCACGCGGTTGTTCATCGGCGCCGAGGGCACGCTCGGGGTGATCACCGAGATCACGGTGCGGTTGCATGTGCGCCCCGCGCGCGAGTTGGTGAGCATCGCCACGTTCGACACCATCCGCGACGCCGCGGCGACGGCGCAGGAGATCATCCTGCGCAGCGGGCTCCAGCCCAACGCCGTCGAGATCTTGGACCTGACGATGATGTCGTTCGTGAACCAGGCGACCGACGCCGGGCAGCGCCACTTTGCCGAGAAGCCGACGTTGTTCTTCAAGTTGGGCGGGCCGTCGGACGACGCGATCGCGGCGCAGGTGGCGGTGATCGGCGAGATCGCCGCGCGCAACGGCGTGGTGGCGGTCGAGCAGTCGCGCGACGAGACCGAAAACGACGTCTTGTGGCTGGCGCGGCGCAACGGGCTCTGGCTGACCGTCGAGCACGGCAGCGTCGTGCTCGCCGACAAGAACGACGTCCAGGTGTGGACGACCGACATCGCGGTGCCGCTCCTGCAGTTGGCCCAGGTGATCGCCGAGACCAACGACGACTTGAACGCCAGCGAGTTCCGCGGGCGCTTCTCGGTGATGGGCCACATTGGCGACGGCAACTGCCACTTTCTCATCTTGTACAACTCGCCGGACTACGCCAAGACGCAGCGCATGGTCGACCGCATGGTGGAGCGCGCGCTCCGCTTGGAGGGCACCTGCACCGGCGAGCACGGCGTGGGCGTGGGCAAGCGCAAGTACCTCGAGACCGAGTTGGGCGTGGCGACCGTCGACCTCATGCGCCACCTCAAGCTCCTGCTCGACCCGCGGCGCATCCTCAACCCGGACAAGATCTTCAAGATCGACCCCGAGGACCGCCTCGATGAGATGTTGGCGCTGGGTCACGTGCGGGAGCACGCGTGCTGCCACGAGTAGTGGGTGAGGTGCGGAGTCGAGTGGAGCGAGTGAGTGCGAGTGCGAGTGAAGGTGCGTGCGGAGTCAGCGAAGGTGCGTGCGGCGTGAGAGAAAGGTGCGTGCGTCTGTGCTTGGTGACAGTGCGTGCCAGTTGTGCGTGCCAATTGTGTGCAGTTGTGTCCAGTTGTGCGTGCCCGTAGTTGTGCCAGCGTGTGCGTGCAAGTTTTCCCAGCGTGCGTGCCAGTTTTCCCAGCGTGCGTGCCAGCTCTGCGCCAGCGCGCTGTGGTTGATGCGGCAGGCGCGGCGCCTCGTTGTATATTTTTTATAGCACTTTCAGATGTTAGTCCACGCAAATGTTGGCCGGTGTGCGGCCAGCGCATGTCCGAGGAGCTGTCTAATACGCGGGGACCGACAGGAAACCGCAGTAGCGAGGTGCGCGTGGCGAGCGAGCGCGGGGGAGCGTGCTGGGCCACCGCGAAGAGCTGGCGCCTGGCGCCAGCCCGCCCAGCGCAGCTGGGCACGGCTCTCACCGCCAACTGCACCCTGAGCGATTGCCTATTGCGGCGGGGCTGCGGCGGGAGCACCGTCGCGCGACCTGGCCGCCAGCGCCGGCAGGCCCCCCGGCCTCCCCGGCTCGCTCCCCCCGTCGAGGACCCTGGCCGGCGCCCGCCAGTGCATGTGCCGCGCCCCCCGCCCACTGCCCCGGCCCCCCCAGCCTTTAGCGAGAGCTAATGGGTGGGGTCCGGCAATTTTTAATGCGCCCTCCACAGGCGACGGCGCGGAACCGACCCAACAATTCGCATGCAGGAGCGCTGCCCGCGGCACACGCCCTTGTATATAGCGGGCGGCGGATCCTGCCGGCGGCGCCAATTGCTGGCGCAACAACATGGGCGTCCCGGTCTCCGACATCTCGAACTCCGACTTCGACATCAACCTCCTCGACGACGGGTACCTGCGGCCCAACATCGAGCTCACGTTCCCGTTGCCGCAGGACAAGGAGACGTACGTCCAGCTCGCCGGCAACGAGCCCGACTACGGGCGCGGGTTCTCGCTCGTGGGCAACTTTCTCCACTACTTCACCAGCATCGAGTACGACCAGATCTACCGCGACAACGAGTACCGCTATAGCATCAACAAGTTCCACCCGGCGTTTGTGCGCAAGATGAAGGCGCACATGGACGACAAGTTGGAGCGCCTGGACGACAAGTTGAACGAGATGGTGGCCGACTTGATCAACCGCGAGCTCCAGCTCAACCTCATCAAGGGCAGCGACTTCCACGCGCGCTTCCGCGAGGTCAAGGCGTTCATGGTCAAGTACTACAAGGCGCAGAACGCGCGCAACCTCCCGACCTTCTCCGACGCCAACACGCTCCGCATCGCCTACTGCACGGTGATGAAGCTCTTTGAGCGCATGTTCCCCGCCGGCGTGTGGTGCAACCGCGGCGACTTTCTGCACATGTACCAGCAGTACTTGCGCGACCCCATGTCGATCATCTTCCTCCCCAACCACCAGAGCCACATTGACTACATCATCATCCACCTCTTCGCGGTGCGCTTCCAGTTCCCGACGCCGGCGGTGATCGCGGGCGAGAACTTGAACGTGGCGGTGTTTGGGCGCATCCTCCGCTCGTTGGGCGCCATCTACATCAAGCGCTCGTTGAACAACGAGCTCTACACCGAGCGCAACTTGACCAACGTCATCGAGTTCATGTTGTTGAACAAGGTCCACCTCGAGGTGTTCATCGAGGGCACGCGCTCGCGCGACGGCAAGGTGCTCCTCCCCAAGTACGGCATCTTGAAGGCGTTCGTCAAGGCGTACCTCAAGCAGCACGCCGAGCACAACACCGCGTTCGACATCCTGATCCAGCCCATGGCCATCACCTACGAGCGCATCTACGAGACCGACGGCTACTACAAGGAGTTGATCGGCGACGACAAGAAGCAGGAGAGCTTCCTCAACATCATGAACAACGGCGTCAAGAACTTGTTCGGCAAGGACGACCCCGCCGCCGTCGCGTACACCAAGGACGGCTTCAACGACAACTCGACGCGCACCTTGACGGGCAAGATCTTTGTCAAGTTGGGCGCGGCGTTCCGCATGTCGTCCTTCATCCGCGACGAGCACTTGGCCGTCGCCGAGCCCGAGCTCGCCATCGAGCAGGTCAACTTGAAGAAGTTGGGCTTCACCATCATGCACGAGATCAACCGCATCAGCTTCTTGCCCGAGGCCGCCATCATCGGCTGCGCCATCCAGATGTACTACTCGGCGACGCGCGACAAGTTGATCCACATCGACCGCTTGCTCCCCGTGTTGAAGCTCGCGGTCTCCGCCTTGTACCGCGAGCTGGACAGCCACTTCACCAACCGCACCATCTTGGAGAGCTTCCGCCGCCTCAGCGACCGCGAGTTGGTCGAGTTGGTCAAGAGCCAGATCATCAAGTTCTTCCGCTTCATCCGCGTCAACCCGCGCACCAACGAGCTCGCCATCGAGCGCTCGTTGGAGTTGTTGTACTACAAGAACTTGACCATCCACTTGTTGATCAAGCGCTGCATGGCGTGCTTCATCTTGCTGCTCTTGCACGGCAACACGCGCGACGACCAGGTGCGCCCCACCTTCACGTCGCTCAACCAGCTCAACTACATCCTCACCAGCTTCATGAAGAACGAGTTTTTGTTCGACTACGACTACAACAAGCACAACGACCTCGCCTTCATCTTGCAGGACTTGACCGAGTTGGGCGTCGTCCGCCTCGTGCCCGACGCGGCGCGCGAGGCCCAGTACGAGATTGTCGACACGGCGTACGTCGAGCTCTTTGGCAACTTGGTGCGCCCGTTCTTGGAGTCGTACGTCAACTTGATCAGCTACACGTTCGAGTTGACCCAGCTCAAGGCCAAGCTGTACCGCGCCGAGTCCAAGAAGCACTCGCAGGAGGTGCTGTTTGACCTCGACGAGTTGAAGTACCCCACCACCAAGACGTTGATGAAGTACATCATCAGCGAGAACCGCAAGTCCGAGCGCGCGTCGTCGACGGAGTCCGTCAACAAGCAGTACTTGTTGAGCGACTTGTACTACTTGAACAACCTCAGGTTGATCAAGATTGAAAAGAACAAGGCCAAGACCAAGGCGTTCGTCAAGGTGACCAACGAGCCCGACGTGCGGCTCGTGGAGAAGTTCTTGCGCGACTTGCTCCACGCCAAGCGCCTGCAGTTGGACAGCCGCATGATCGAGTACGTGGTGGAGATCGTCAACAAGAACCCCGAGAGAGAGTTGCCGGGCACCCGGCTCGTGGGCAAGTTGTAGGCCCGACAGGACAGATATGCTTATGTAACCACGCAATACACACTGAAGAACGATGCGATAAGCGCCGCCGCCGGCGAGCCGTGCGGGCGCCCAGAGTTGCTGGCGTGCTGTGCATGCTGAAATCTGCGTTGCGATGCCCGGATGGCAGGACAATCCGCAGCGAGGTCATTTGTGGGGAGCAGATGAGGTACGCGCAGCAAGATTGCCACGGCGTGGAGTGCGGGTGGGGGGGGCAGCCGAGTGGGGGCGGTTGCCCAACTTCTGGTCTTCTCCAATCAACCCCCCTCTGGCCGCCTCTCCATTATCTCCCCCCTGCCGTGTGCTCGTCTCTCTGCCGTCCCCTCTCCCGTCTGTCTATCTCCCTCTGCTCATCTCTCCCCCCCTCCGATTATCTCCCGCTGCCAACCTGCAGCCCCGCGGTCATCGCGCAGCTATCAGCGCTAGCCGCATACCCCTATTTTGCCTGCACCCGCACGACCCCTTTCCCGTTCCATTCCGCAACGCACGCTACGCACTGCGCACGCCAGCTTCGCCTGGCGCATTTCTTTTCCCAGATGATCGCAGAGTGGATTATTCAACTGGCCTCCGTCTCTAAATCCGACCAGCTCCACTTTCGCTGAGCGTCTCATTTTACAACCACTTTTCTTCCGTCGTCCCAAGCCGCCAGCGAGCCTGCTCCCCCGTTCCCGCCCGCCTCCCTCTCCCAAGCGCCCTACCCGCCCGCCGCCCAGCCCGCCCAGCACGTACCGCCCGTTCTTTTGTTTACCATGAGAAAAGAACTCAAGTACATACTAGGCGCCCATCTCGCCGTGGTGCTCTACCTCATATACTCCACGTTCGACTTGATAACGCTCCTCCACGACGACACGTACCGCGACGCGTTCCTGGACGCCGAGCTCAACCCCGTCGACGGCACGCTCGACCGCCCGTTGATCATCCCCAAGATCATCCACCAGACGTACAAGACGGCGCTGATCCCCGACATCTGGCGCCCGGGCCAGCAGGCGTGCATCGACCTCCACCCCGACTACACGTACATGCTCTGGACCGACGAGCTGGCCCGCGAGTTCATCAGCGAGGAGTACCCGTGGTTCCTCGAAACGTGGGACTCGTACCCCTATCCCATCGAGCGCGCCGACGCCATCCGCTACTTTGTCTTGTTCCACTACGGCGGCGTCTACATCGACCTCGACGACGGCTGCGAGCGCCGCCTCGACCCGCTCCTCACCGTGCCGGCGTTCGTGCGCAAGACCACCCCCACCGGGATCTCCAACGACGTCTTGGGCTCCGTGCCGAAGCACGAGTTCTTCCTGAAGGTCTTGGACTCCTTGAAGACCTACCAGCGCAACTGGTTCGTGCCCTACATCACCATCATGTACTCGACCGGCCCGCTCTTCTTGTCCGTCATGTGGAAGCAGTACAAGCGCTGGGGCGTCCCGGAAAACGGCAGGGTCCGCATCCTCCTCCCGGAAGACTACAAGACCCGGGCGTCCTCCTTCTTTGCCATTGCCCCGGGCTCGTCCTGGCACTTGGACGACGCCAAGCTCATCAAGAGCCTCGCCAACCACATTGTGTTGGCGGTCTTTGGCGGCTTTGTCGTCGCCGGCCTCGTGTTTGCCTTGGAGTATCTCTTTTACGCATGGGTCACCTCCAACCACTTTAAAAAGCTCGTGAAAAGAGTGGGCGACGTCGTCAGCGTGGTCGCCACTAGAATCTTGCAGAGTGCCGGGTTCCTGTCCGGGCTGAAGTACTCGGCGTTGGCCAAGGAACCGTCGAGCGACCCCTCGGGCTCGCAGCTCAGCCTCTTCAAGCTCATCAAGTACAAGTTGAACAGCAACGTCAAGAGGCGCCCTAGAAAGGACTCCAACCTCCCGGTGGAGTTTGATCTCTTAGAAAAGATCCACAACGACGAAGACATTGAGCATCCTTCTGGCGACTCGTCGTCGCGCCAAGAGTCCCCTTCCAAGGACACCTCCACCACATCTGCATCTGGCACAGGATCGTCGCTGGACCTCGGTTCTGGCGACGACGACGACTCGTTCACCGGGCGCCCCGAAAACATGGTCTGAGACGACTCTTGTCACAAGGATCAAGCAAGCACAAGACGATCCAAAAGTACTAGACGAACTAAAGATACTAGACAAACTACATTCCCCATACGATCCCACGATCACAAGACCTTCTGCATTCCCGGGTCTTCTAAGACTATCATATATCTGCCACTTACGGCTCCGGCCAGTGGGTGGTTCCAGTAATACATATTTAATACCAATGCCTAGACAGAGGTGGTAAGAAGAGCAGCCTGGCGCATGCTTCAGTTGACAGCTACAGTTGACAGCTACAGTTGGCAGCTACAGCTGACAGCTTCCAACTGACAGCATCTACAATTGGCAGCCTCGCTGATGTTCCGATTCTCTGTGTATTGTACCGTGGCCGTCTATCATTCTCTGGCTCTCTTTTTACCTGCTGGCGCCCGACTCCAACAAGGCCAAGTTCATGCGCTCGTAGCGCTCCTTCTCGTCGGCACGCAACACCGTCCGCATCAAGTCGGTCAACTCGTCGGCGGTTTTCACCGAGCTCATGGTCAACTCCAACAACATCTGCGCGTCGATGGGCACGCCGCCGGTCTTGCTCAACTGGATCAACTCGCGGTTCTTGTTCAAGGTGATGACGATGGAGCCGTCGCGCACCATTTCCTCCTTCAAGGACGCGTCCAAGAGCCAGATCTCGTCGCTGGCGGCACCCTTGAGGTTGGTCTCGCGGTCGTTGGGGTTGTAGAAGGAGTAGGACAAGCACACGGGCACGTGCAAGATGCTCAACGGCACCGGCTGGCGCTCGTCGACGCTGTGCACCACCACCTGCTCGTCGACGATGCTGACGTCGGGCTTGCGGTAGTGCTGCAACGCCAACATCACGGCAAAGCACCCCACGTCGACAAAGTTGCCGTCGTAGTTGAGAAAGTTCATGTCGACCTGGACGTGCCACACCTTCTCGCCGGCCACGATGCACAAGCTCTCGATGTCCAACGCGTCGGAGCGCTTGATGGCCTTCTCGAGGAGCCTGCTGATGAGCACCTCGTCGTTGGAGCTCTTCTGGTTGTCAAACTTGGCCCACGCCATCGAGCCGATGTCGCAGTTGATGGTGAAGACGCCCTCGAACGGCCGGTCCTCGTACGGCTTGTCGATGGTCGCCGACACCCGCACCGCGAGCCGGCTGGCGGCGCCCCACTGCACCTCGACGTGCCCGTACTCGTGGGGCGACAACGTGATCTGCGGCACGCGGTGCTCGTCGAGCCGCCGCGCGTCGAGCCGCGTGCCCTGCTTGAGCGCCTCGAGCACGAACGCTCGCTCGTTGGTGGAGATTTCGACGTTGCGGGACATTTGGGGGTCCAGCCCAGCGGCGGCGATGGGCAAAATGGTAGAGCGGGCAGAGCGCGCGGCGCACGACTTTGGTCTTAGCCGGCGGCACACGACCGGCGGCGGCGCCGCGCACGACCCGCACGACTCGCGTCTGCACCCACAACTTCCAGCGCCAACAAAGTGGCAACCACCACGCCACCGCTCCTGCCACCGCCTACGAACATGCACAGAACTGGAAGCTCCGCCGTGGCCCGGCTCCCCCGCGCCGCCAGGCTCCCCCACGCTGCTAGAGCCCCCCACACCCCCAGACTCCCCCACGCCGCCAGCCTCCCCCACGCCCGCGCGTTCTCCAACCAGTCGTACCCGTCGTCGCTCAACTTCTTCCAGAAGGACGCGTTGCCCGCCAACACCGTCGTGCGGTTCGTGCCGCAGCAGACCGCGTGGGTCGTCGAGCGCATGGGCAAGTTCAGCCGCATCTTGGAGCCCGGCTTGGCGTTCTTGATCCCGGTGCTCGACAAGATCACGTACGTGCAGTCGCTCAAGGAGTCGGCGGTCGAGATCCCGTCGCAGAACGCCATCACCTCCGACAACGTGTCGCTCGAGCTCGACGGCATTCTCTACATCAAGGTGATCGACCCGTACAAGGCCAGCTACGGCGTGGAGAACTTCAAGTTTGCCATCAGCCAGTTGGCGCAGACGACGATGCGCTCCGAGATCGGCTCCATGTCGTTGGACAGCGTGTTGAAGGAGCGCCAGGCGTTGAACACCAACATCAACCGCGTCATCAACGAGGCGGCGCGCGACAACTGGGGCGTCGAGTGCTTGCGGTACGAGATCAGAGACATCCACCCGCCGCAGAACGTGTTGGACGCCATGCACAGGCAGGTGAGCGCCGAGAGATCGAAGCGCGCCGAGATCTTGGAGTCCGAGGGCCAGAGACAGTCGCGCATCAACATCAGCGAGGGGGAGAAGCAGTCGATGATCTTGGCCTCCGAGGCCAACCAGTTGGAGCAGATCAACCGCGCGCGAGGCGAGGCCGAGTCCATCTTGTTGACCACCAAGGCCACCGCCGAGGGCATCCGCACCGTGGCCCAGGCCATTGCCGACGCGCCGGAGGGCGAGAGCGCCGTCAACTTGCAGGTTGCCCAGGAGTACATCAAGCAGTTTGGCAAGTTGGCCAAGGAAACCAACACCATGGTCATTCCGTCCAACTTGGGGGACATTGGCAGTTTCATGGCCTCGGGGATGTCCATCTACAACAACTTGAGCGAGCAGAACAAGGCCAAGAAGGTGCTGGGCAAGAAATAAGCCCGACGTTGTGCGCCACTTACGAATACCGAAACCGAAACCGAAATACCGAAATACCGAAAATACCTGTGAATAGAAAACAATACACATTAGATGTATAGAAGGGGGGTTTAGTGGAGTTTCCAGGTGTTGCCCGAGTGGGTGATGTTGCCCGAGTGGGCCACAGTCTATACTTTTGGCTGGATGTGCTGCCAGGCTACAGTCTGTCAGTCTGGTCTTCTCTCTGTGTCAAGCCGGCGGTCAGGCCGGCTTTCGAGTCACCCATTGTCTGTCTGCTCCCACCGTCTGTCTGCGTTCTCCCCCACCGTCTGTCTGCGTTCTCTCCCACCGTCTGTCTGCGATCTCTCCCACCGTCTGTCTGCGATCTCTCCCACCGTCTGTCTGCGTTCTCTCCCACCGTCTGTCTGCGTTCTCTGTCTCTGTCTATGTCTCTAACTCTGTCTGTCTCTGTCTGTCTCTGTCTGTCTCTATCTGCCTGTCTTTCTCTATCTGCCTGTCTGTCTCTCCTACGCCTTCTTGAAGAACCCGTCGAGCGCGCCTCGCCCGACGGCCACCTTCTTGACGGTCTTCTTCGGCGCTTTCCGGGCGCTGGTCCGGGCCGACGCCGTCGAGCTCGCCACCTCGCGCATGCCGGCCTCGACCGCCATCACGTTCCGTCGCTTCGTCTCCAAGCCCGCCATGTGGGCGTCCAACTCGGCAAAGTCGTGCTGGGCCTCGACGAGGCGCTTGAGCTCGCGCGGCAAGTACGAGTCGCAGATGAGCGCGATGGCGTGGCGCAACACACACAGCTCGAGGATGTGCGGCGGCGCGTCGTCGCCGCTCGCGGGGTCGGCGACGCGGGCCCGGACGTGGTTGTACACCGACAAGCCGCGCCCGTGGCGGAGCAAGTGCGCCTGCAACGCGGCGGCACGGGCGGCGACGAACGCCACGGCGCGGGCGGCCAGGAAGCGGAAGAAGAGCTCGCCGTTCTCGTCGAGCGCGTCGCAGATGTGCGCCAACGCCGCCGCGTACGTGCTGCGCGCGATGGCGTGCGCCCAGGCGCCGCCGAAGAGCGCCGCGAGCTGGTCGGTGATGTCGTCGAGCGAGATGAAGCGCCGGGCGAACGCGTCGGGGTGCGCGTGCATGATCGCCGCGAGCAAGTAGACGGGGTTGTACTCGGAGGCGGCGACGACGGTGCTGGCGGCGAGCACCGCGCCCGGGCGGCCCGGCGGCGCCTCGAACACGAACGAGCGCACGGCGGCGCCGGCGGCGGTGGCCGGCTCGGGCTTGTGGAACGGGTTGTGCCCGGTGACGGCGGTGAGCTCCCAGAGCCGCGCGCCGTCGTCGCTGAGGGCGTACGACTGGGTGCCGCGGAGGTCGGCGGTGGGGAGCTCGACGACGCGGAACGACCGCGCCGCCGCGGGGAGGACTATCACTCGCGAGTCGGCGTCCATGGTGTGTGGGCAGCAGAGAGAGGGCTGAGAGCAGCGTGTGTATTGAGTACGTTAGTTGTGCGCGCACGACCCGGTATGCGGCGGGCGCCTACATCCCCACCAAGCTCTTGATGAACAGCCGCACGTCGCCGATGCTCGCGAGGATCACCATGACGGTGCCGAAGATGCAGAAGCTCAACGAGCTCATCGACGCCGCGCGCGGGTCCGAGTCGAGGAGGTGCGCGGTGCCGATGGCGCCGCAGTTGATGCCGAGCGTCAACCCGCGGGTCACGTAGTCGTTCTTGGACACCCGGAAGAGCTTGAAGAGGTGGTCGCTGGCCAACGCGCCGATGATGCCGCTGAGAATGGTGCACACCGCCATCAACGCGACCGAGCCGTCCAAGTTGGTGATGAGCGGCGTGCCCAACGCCAACGTCACCGAGCGCCCGATGAAGCCGATCGAGCGCTTGGCCTCGATGCCGATCTGGTGGCACACGATGGGGTACAACAAGAAGGTCAACGCCGTCGACACCAACACCGGCGGCATCAACACCCAGAAGTTGCGCACAAAGTCGTTGCGGTGGGTGAACATGGGGAGCGACAAGGACACGATCGACACGTCCATCAAGGACGCCAAGAAGTCGCCGCACCCGGGCCACTGCGGCGTGGCGGTGGGGTCGCCGGCGGACGCCGCGTACTGCTGCTTGCCGCTGTTGACGAGCGCCTGCCCGGAGAACAAGTTGAGGTACGTTTTGCCGGTGCGGTAGAACTTGAGGTCGTCGAGAAAGCCCTTGGGCCGCCCGCCGTGGTAGATGAGCAGCCCGATGAAACACACAAAGAGGATCTCGCCCGTCAGCACCAAGATCGGGTGCGCGAACCGCTTGGTGGCGGGCCAGCGCTCGGGGATCTTGAGCGCGACGCGGTACGCCACGATGGTCAACCCCAAGTGGTACGGCAAGAAGGTGTGGATCAGCCGGATGTAGTAAAAGGGGAGCGCCACCACGAACAACAAGCCGTAGAGAAGCCAGTCGAGGTACTTGGACACGAACAACGTGACCTGCTGCGTGGCGTGGTCGAGCGCGGTGCTGGCGTCGTCGTCGGCGTCGCGCCAGGCCTCCTGGGTGGCCGGCGGGCGGGCCGCGGGGAACTGGCGGGCGTCGGTGCGCTCGGCCTCCTTGAGCGACGGGTTCTCCGGGGTGCGCTGGTAGCTCGGCGGCGGCTGGGCGAGCACCGAGTGCGAGACGACGGGCGAGCGGGGCGAGCCGGCGGGCGAGACGACGGACGCGGCGCCCGCGTCGAGGTTGGACGTGCTCGACCCCGGGGAGGCGTTTTCGCCCAGGACGGCGGCGGGCTCGACGCCGCGCTCCAACTCGCTCAACTCGAGCTCCTCGGTGGACGGGCGGTCGAAGCGGAGCGAGTCGACGTCGACGGTGGTGATGTCGTCGCGCGTGGAGGTGTACATCTTGGAGGACGGGTTGGAGTGGGTGAGCGGCGGGCTCTTGTCGGCGGGGTCCTTGTTGAGGTCCTCGAACAAGCCGAAGCGCAGGAGCACCAAGCGCAAGCCAAGCACGCCCCACACGTTGAGGACAAAGAGCACGGCGAGCCCCACGACAAACACCCCGGCGATCTTGAGGCACTCGATGAAGGTGATGGGCTCGGACAACGGGAGGATGATGAAGGACGGGATGAAGAAGATGTTGATCCACTTGAGCGAGAAGTTCATCAGCGGCTTGATGACCCGCAAGTAGTTGGTGAGGACCCACTCGGCCCACGCGCCCACGCGCCTCCACGCGGGGGTGTTGCTCTTGCGGGCGTTCAGCACCACCAGCAACACCAGCAACACCGCCAAGTTGATCAACATGCCGAGCACCGAGCACGGGAACTTGAGCTTGAGCACGCGGGTCAAGAAGACGTTGAGCCCGTACAAGATGGCACACATGATGATGGTGCCGAAGGGCACCACCACGTACGAGTGGAAGAGGTGGGCCTTGGAGTACCACACGCCGAGCGCCGTGCCACGGGCCACTGCGCTGAACGAGTACATGTGGTCAGGAGTTGGGGAGCGGACGGTTCTGGAGCGGACGGTTCTGAGCGGACGGTTCTGAGCGGACGGTTCTGAGCGGATGGTGCACTCGAACTGACGGTCACTAGCAAACGGAAGACGACTGGAGCGCTGCAGCACTGACGGAACACTGAGAGAAAGTGTCGATGGAGCTTTTTGTCCGGAGCTGAGCCAAAGTGACGGCCGAAACGAGTCTATTTATCAGAGGAAGAGCGTCGGCACTGTGCCGGCCCCGTTGCGGGCGGGCTATTTTGGCGGGCCCGAAGTTAAAATGGGGCCTGGTGGCTGCGATGATCGCCCGAAATGCGCCCGTTGCTCTTATCCGCGCAGCCGAGCCTCGGTCGATGTGCACTGGCTAGCGCTTTTTGGTCCCTCGCTATCACCACTTCCGCGCTAGTTAGTCAGCTGGCCGCTACTTTGAGACGCTTCTGGTGCTGTCACATCCTTTGTTGCGCGGCCGCTCCGTTGCCAAGCTTTTGGTGCTTCACTCACACGGCTTATTTGGGATTCGTTCACTGGTTGCTGCTCTGTGGCTCTGCCGGTGGCTCTGCCGGTGGCTCTGGCCACTGGCTCTTCTCTCTGCGCTCTGCTCTCACTCTGCTCTGCTCTTCTGGGCTCTGCCTGCCTGCCCTGCACTGTACCGCCGCTCCCCCGCCGGCCGAGTCACCCCGAGTCGTCCCCCACGTCACCCGAGTCGACCCCCACCGGCACTCCCTCCCCTACACTCGCTCCGTACAACTTTATTGTCTATACATAGCCGCTCACGCCCCTCCTCCCCACAGACGGTCCGCGCTTTCGGATCTTCGCTCGCACGGTGCATCGATTTCAGCCTACCTCCGTGGTATGACCCTGAATTTCCAAGCCCCGCCGAAACCGCTCGCCCGTTTGACCTTCGTTTGACAGAAGCCTGAAGCCTCCAGAAGCCTCCGGAGTCTCCACAGAAGTCTGAAGTCTCTCAGAACTCTCTCAGAACTCTCTCAGATCCCTCTCAGATGTCTCTTTGAAGTCTCCACCTAAAGTCTTCACAGGTCCCTGGTCCTCCACACCGTCTAGACCTCGGCTCTAGACCTCCACCGTCGCAATGGGCTGGCCGGCCTGCGCGGCGTGCGCTTCCTGGGCCTCGATGCTCTGTCTGTGCTCCTCCTTGGCGTACCGCAACCCACAGTACCCGCACGTACTGGCCTTGGGCTGGTCCAAGTTGATGAACACCTTGGGGTGCCCCTGCAATGTGCTGCCGCGGTTGCCGTCGCACACGGCAATGTTGCCGTCGTGGGCCGACAAGTATCTCACGGGCTCCTTGGCAATCAACTCGATGGCGGCGTACGGTCTCGGCTGCGTCTCCAACTCTCTCTGCACAAACCGCTCGGGGTTGCGGGCAATCGCGTCCAAACGGCTCTCCTGGCTGGCCGACCACTTCTCCGCGCGGTTGGGCGCCTGCTTGACCAACTCGTTCTGCTTCAACTCTTCCTTCGACAACCCGGTCGACGTCTTGCCTACCGCCACGCTCGAGTTGTGGCGCAAAAGCCCCCCGCATCTCTTCACGCTGTGTCTGCTTATTCTGGACAACATCTTGGTCTGGAAAATAGTCTACTGGGTATCTATTTTATGCAAAGCGGTCGGGAAATAAATCGATGTCCTGGACTCCAAACAATCGCTCGATTTGTCAAGGGCACCGTAATGAAAAAATGCCAATGCTCATTCGTCCAAATTTCGGCGGGTGGGTCACGTGCCCGCCGCAGGATGCGTTGCGGCCCGGGCCTTTCGCTCAAGGAGACGGCATTTGCGGCCTTTCGGCCAGGCACCACCACGCTCGTACAGGCTACACACGTCTTATGAAACAAATAGCATTAGAGGCTGATTATAACCAATATAAATAGAATAGGAAGAATAGAATAGGATTAAGACCTGAGAAACATGGCTCCGGAAAGACGGCCGGCTTCGACTAAAGTGCGTCCGCTGGCCCGCCCGTCAGACGCCGGAATTGGGTGCTGGGAGATCAAATCAATAATCTTACAAGAGAACACATCTCTTCTTCTTCTCTTTCTTTTCCTTGGTTTCCATGGAAGCCTTGGTGGCAGCGTCGAACACTTCTCTGACACCTTGGCCGGTTCTGGCAGAACATTCCAAGTAGTCGTAAGCACCAATCTTCTGGGCAACAGCTTGGCCCTCGGCGGTGGAGACTGGTTGTTGTTGTTGTTGTCTCAATTGTTCAATGGTGTTGTGGTCAGTTCTCAAGTCAACCTTACATCCAACAAGAATGATAGGGACAGCTTGACAGAAATGCAAAACCTCAGAGATCCATTTTTCCAACACGTTGTCCAAGGAGTCTGGGGAGTCGACGGAGAAACAGATCAAGATGACGTTGGAGTCTGGGTACGACAATGGTCTCAATCTGTCGTAATCTTCTTGGCCGGCGGTATCCCACAATGCCAACTCAACTATTCTGTTACCGTAGTGGACGTCGGCAACGTAGTTTTCAAAGACGGTTGGGACGTAGACCTCAGGGAAGGTACCCTTTGAGTATACGATCAACAAACACGTTTTACCACAGGCACCGTCACCGACAATGACTAGCTTTCTACGGGTTTCAGCGGGAGGAGGAACCATTTTGATGCAATATTGTGTTTGGGGCTATGATAATGACGGGGTAGACGGTTGGAGGAGGGGTGGCGAAATTGATCGGGTAGCTTAAATACAACTGCGATGTTAGTAGGAGAACGGGGAACAGCGATTGATTGGGCCGAGGGCGATGGGTGGCCGGGGAAACGGGCCGAGGGGTGTCTGCGAGAGCGGGCTCGCGGGTGGGGCCCGCTGGAGCCGTGCTGATCCGCCACGGGCGGTCGTTCGATCCGTTCCTGACTGTTGCTGTTTCAAACATCTCGACGACAACAGAAAAAAAGACAGAAAAAAGGAATGTGATCTGGATAAGGGGCAGAATCGCGGGTCTGCGGTAAACAGGGACGAACGACGGGGGAGGCGGCCGCGGCGGCCAGCACGTAGCACGAGGGCGGGCGGGCCCGCGGGCCGCCGCGCCCGGAGGGACGCTGCCACGGCCGGCGGCTCGGGCTGCTCTCGTGGAGCGGATCAACAACGGCGTAAACGAGCCAAACAAACAAACACACGGCCAACGATCAATCAATCAGAGCGGGCGGGCACCGCCGCAGCAGGCCGCCCGGCGCAACGGACGGCGTCCGCACAACGGCATACATACTACTTTATGGCACGGGAGAGAACCAGGTGGAAAAGTCGATTGTGAAGGAGAAGAAAAAGAAGAGGAAGGAGAAAATGTTGTTGATTTTTGTTCTCCTCTTGTGAGCGGCGTCCAAACTCGCACTCACTCAAAAGGGAAACGGCAACTTTGGTGGTGAGACGCAGACGAGCACTCAGCGCGGGAGGCAGCGGCCGGGCGAGGGGCACGGGGCGGGCGTCTGCGGGCGGCGGCAACGGCGGCGGCAACGGTGCCTGGCTACCCACCGCTACGGCCCCGCGAGACGGCACTCTGGCGGTGGTGCGATTAGCCTGGGACGACAATCGGTCCGCGGTGCGGGCGTGGGACTCGGCGGGCTGGATCGCGTCCGCGCTGCAGCCGAGCGACGGGCGGTGTTCCCGCTGCTGCTGCCGCTACTGCTACTGCTACTGCTGCTGCTGCTACTGCTGCTGCTGCCGTCCCGCTGCGCTGCCTCCCGCTACTGCCTCTGCTGCCGCGCTGCCTCCCGCTACTGCTGCTGCTGCGCTGCCGCGCTGGCACTCTCGCCGATCTAATTGTATGACGTACGACCACTCACGCAGGCTTAGCCTCATGCATAGCCTCCTTCGGTGGTCCAGCATTGTTTCTGTGCATGCCACGAGCTCCATCTAGATTCTCGCGACGGGGATCTGGGAGGCCTGGCGCCGCCGGCATTCCTCTGCTCGACATTCTGGCCGCGAGCGGGCCGTGCGCTCGGCCACGGCTCCTGCACCCGCCCGGCCTGGCTCGCTCCCCACAGCCGGTGCCCCGTCGGCGTGCACGGCCGCAAATACACTTTGGTTCGCAGACTGTTTCAGAGCTACAGATGGTTAGCGTCTCCGGCGGTACTATTTATGGCGATCTGTGGCTGTCTATTTAGAAGTGCGTCGGCGTGCCCTTGGGCCGTGGTGGCCGTGGCCTACGCTTCATTTGGCACTTTGTGCTCTTCCTCTTTCGCTTCCTCTTTCTCTTCCTCCTCCTCCTCATTCTCCTCCTCGTCTTCCTCCTCCTCCACCTCTTCCCCCTCCTCTACCACCTCCACCTCTTCCCCCTTCCCCCCCTTCTTCATCTTCCGCGCCGGCAACACCTCGTTGAACGCCTGGGCCCAGTCCTTGCCCTTCTCGAACCACTTGCAGCACAACTCGTACACGTGCGACGTGGCCAACACCAGCCGCCCGTTGATCTCAATGTACTCGCCGATCGGCAACTTGCCCACCCGCAACCCCAACGCCTTCGCCTTGTTCACGCAGAGCTGCTTGTGTCTGTTCTTGTCGACAATGCCCCCGATGATGTACGTGTGGTCGGCCTCCAACTCGTGGATCACCTCGTCCGTGTCCGCGGTCAAGTACACGTACTTGGAGAGCTCCGCGGCGTCCGTAGGCAAGTACGCCTGCAAGCTCTCCGACTCGACAAACTCGATGTCCTGCCACTTCTTGTAGTGCTCAAGCACCCCGTCAAAGCGCTCCTTCAATCTCTTGTCGAACGGCGTCACCGTCAAATGCACGTTGTACTCGCTGTGTCTCTTGGTCGAGTACGCCCGCGTGATCTGGTTCGAAAGCGACACGATCTCCTTCTGGTTCATCAAGTCGTCGAACTCACAGTCCATGATCACCCGCACCCGCGTGTCGATCTGCGTCTCGGGCACCTTGGCCTTGGCGACAGCCTCGCCGTCGCCGCTCTCCTTCTTCCGCTTTATCGCCGCCTTCTTCTTCTCCTTCTTGATCTTGCGGTACTCGGCCTTGGTCTCGTCCCACCGCTGCTGCCTCTGGAGCTTCTTCCACTGGTTCTTCGACATTCCCTCGGGAATTTCCACCTTGACCTTCTTGGCACGCGCGGCCTCGATCTCCTCGCTCGAAGGAGCGCCCCGTTTACGCTTTCCGCTGGTTTCTATCTCGCTCATCGCTGGCTCGTGATCCGCCGGCCCCGATGGCCTCAGATTTTTCGGCTACATATCGGAAGTCGTGCGCGCACCGGGTACGCCAGGCCCGTCTTCCCCGTATCGCTGTGCAAGTCGTTCGTCATTACTATTCGCTAAACTACTTCTCCGTCGGGAGGCGCTTCCGCTCTCGCCTTCTCTACCAACACCCATCGCTCGGCCCGGCTCTCCTTATCCACCACAAGCCGGCCGTTGCACCACACCTTCGAGCAGTTTCTGTCGTCGCCCGCGAATACCCACTTGCCGAGAAGATCGGTCATCTTGGCCGTCCTCTCCTCGCTGGACATGCCCTGCTTGGGTTTCTGCCACTCGAAAATGTCAATGTTGGAGTCGGCGCTGGCCAAGTCGATCATCTGGGCGTCAAACTTCTTGCCCTGCTCGAACGAGCCGATGGTGTCGGCCAAGCCCACCGCCACAGCGCCGCCCTGCGTGGCCATGTAGAGGGCGTCGACCAAGGAGAGCCGGTCGCTCTCGTCGCTGGACTTGATCGCCAAGTGGTGGCTGACCAAGATCGCGTGTTTGACGATGGCCAAGATGCTCAGGTCGAAGCCGCCGCTCACGTCGGTGCCGAGCGACACGTTGATGCCGTCCTTGTGTAAGTACTGGCTGATGGGCGCCTCGCCGCTGCAGATAAACGTGTTGGACGTGGGGCAGTGGCTGATCGAGCAGTTCTTGCGCTTGACGAGCGCGCGCTCGTGCTCGGAGAGGTGCACCGCGTGCGCCAAGATGGTGGACGGCTGCAACAACTGGTGGCGGTCGTAGACGTCGGCGTAGCTGGCGCAGTCCGGGAACAAGTCGCGGACCAACTCGATCTCCTTCTCGTTCTCGCTGATGTGCGTCTGGATGGGGAGGCGCTTCTGTGCCGCGGTGGAGCCCAAGTAGTTCAAGAGCTCGCGCGAGCACACGGGGGCGAACCGCGGCGTGATGATGGGCTTGACGAGCACGTCGGGCGGGTTGATGTGCTCCAAGTGCGCGATCACCTTGTCGGTGGCGGCCACGCACGTGTCGTAGTCCTCCTCGTAGTCGCGGTACGTGGCGTTGTGGTCCATGCAGACCTTCCCCACGAAGCCGCGCTGGCCGAGCTCCAAGAGAAGCTCGCCAAACACGTTGGACGTCTCCGGGTCGATCGTGGTGAAGTACGACGCGCACGTGGTGCCGCTGGCGAGCGTCTTGCCGATCACCTTGGCGTACACGTCGCGCGCCATGCCCCGCAGCGCAGCGCCGCTGAACTGGCACTCCAACGGGAACGTGTACGTGTGCAACCAGTCCAACAACGGCACCCCCAAGCCGATGCCCACGTTCGGGTACTGCGACGCGTGGATGTGCGTGTCGACGAAGCCCGGCACGAGGAAGCGGGCGGGCTCGGCCGAGAAGTCCACGAGCGTGACGGCGTGGTGGCGGCGCTCGGGGCGCTGGGCGTGCAAGAAGGCCACCGGCGCCTGGCCGCCGTGGTCCTCGGGCAAATACTCGGGGCGGACAAAGTCGATGCGCCCGTCGCTGTCGACGCCGAGCAACGTGTTGAACGAGATGGCGAGCTGGTCGAGCCGCGGCGTCTGCACCACCGTGCCGTAGTAGAGCGTGTAGGGGACGGGGAGCGCGGCCAAGGCGCGTATTTCGGGGCGGGCGGGAGTCGTGTCGGGCTCAGCGGCGCCGGTCGGAACTGGCAGCATGCTCTGGCGGGTCGGGAAGCTCGAGCGGTGGGGGAATGGAGAGCAGAGCGTGGTGGCTGGCGGCGGTGTATTTATATAGTGGGGGCCGCCTAGCAAGCCTCGGAGCCTCCGCGGCCCGCGCCGCCGATAGCAAGGGGATCAGCCGCGGCGGTGCGCGCACGACTTTCGCTGCCAGGGTCTTCTGGGGCTACAGCGTCTGGGGAGGAAGATGCCGAGGGGTAAAGCAGACGCCGTGGCGGTCCACCAAGTGAAGGTCGAAACGTTCGTTTTTGTATATACCGAATTACCTAATATGAAATGAAAGGACACTGCCACTCGAGACGGACGGCCGCGAGGCATGCGTTCGATTAACTTGTGTTGGGGGGTATCAAGAAGTTAACGAAGAAAATGAAAGGAAGTGGGGCCTGCAGACGGACCGATTACAACAAAGCGAAACCAGCAAGACCAGCGACGGCGGCACCAAAAGACAACTGCGCGTCGAAGGCGGCGGCGCCGGCGGACGAGTGGGCGATTGGCACGGAGGAGGTCTTGGAGGTGGAGGAGTGGGCCTTGGTGGAGGAGGCTGGGGCCTCGGTGGTGGCCGAGGTGGTTGGGGCAGCGGACGACGAGAAGTCGGCGGCAACGGAGGTGGAGGCAGCGGCGGAGCTGGAAGGAGCGGCCGAGCTGGAGGCAGCAGCCGAGCTGGAAGGAGCGGCAGAGCTGGAAGGAGCGGCCGAGCTGGAAGGAGCGGCCGAGCTGGAAGGAGCGGCGGAGCTCGAGGCAGCAGCAGAGCTGGAGGCAGCAGCCGAGCTGGAGGCAGCAGAGGAGGCAGCAGAGCTGGAGGCGGCCGAGCTGGAGGCCGAGGCAGAGGCCGAGGCAGAGGCGTTGGAGTAGCCGCTGCACGAGCTCTTGAAGGCCTTGACAGCGTCGTCGGCCGAGTCGTTAGGGCAGGCGCTCTTCAAGCACTTTTGGACGGCGTCGCTGTTGTCGGAACACAAGCAGCTCAAGTCGTTCAAGCCGGAACACAGGCTCTTCTTTCCAACCTGGGCGACACAGGCCAACAAACAGGCGGGTGGCGTGGCAACGGCGGTCTGCAAAGTGGCAGCCAAGGCAATCAAGGTGGAGATTTTGAGGACGGAAGAAACCATTTTAACGATAGACTGGCGGATGGGTAAAGAAAGGTCAGCTGAAGAGTGTGTTATGTAGAGTGGAGCGAATTTTTTATTGGAGCCGCCGGCGCCGCCCAGAACGCAGGACGACATTCGGCAACTATAAATAGTAATATAAACACCGCGACACGCGACATTTTCTCCGCATCGGGCGATTATGCAGCTCGTCTCGGTCTAGCCCGCTGGTCACGTGACCTGGGGCACCGTAGTGGTCCCCAGCGGGCGGCGCCAAGGGGCCCTCTGGCCGCCAGAAGCGCCTGCTCCCTACGCAGCCGGCTGCCGCCTAGCACCCAGCACCGGGTCGTGTGGCGTGGGTCTTTTCGGGCTCTGTCCCCGGCGGACTCCAGAATGGTGTCACATGATTCCACTGCTACTGTTTGTGATTCTCACGTTTTGCAATTTTTGTGAAAAATTCGCAGCTTCGCCGCAAGCTTCAGGTTTTTGTCATACGATCCAGCTAGCGACATCGGACACATAAACACCGACACGAACATTGGACCAGCAAACACTGATACGAACACTCTCTTGGGTCCAGAGCCTTTGGCCACCCAGCACGACTGCCGTGGTTGCCTCGCTCGTGCTGCTACGCTTAATCTACATCGCCTTCTTCTCAAATCATGTATAAGTAACATTTCGCAGCCATCGTGCTAGCTAGAGCCTGATCTGCGACTTGGTGCCGTGCCCCCTGTATATCAAGTCGGCCTTGAAGTGGTCCAACCGCAACTTGTAGAACGCGAGAACGTCCACCTCAAGGTCGCCGTTGATCGCCTTCTTGAGCAAATCCATTCCTATCCCTTGGCTGATCTTTATTGGTATTCTGCCCGTGTGGAACACCCCTGGGGTGACGATAAGTAGCTCCAGGCGCTGAAGATACCCTATGACAGCCCCGTTGCTCGATACCTCCACTTGGTTGACATCCACCATGAGCTCGGCGTTACTGATTGGATTGAAAAGCGTAAGCTCGAATTCGGAACTGAGCACATGCATGGTCGAGTCGATCAAAAACGGACTGGTGATACTTTTCTCATCTTCCATCAATTCCACGTCGTCGCGCTTGGTTCCGGCAAACTTCACCGGCGGCACCGAAATGCCCGATATCGAGATCTGCTGCATGAGCTCGTTAAGTGCCTTGTTGTGCTTCACCTGGATATCTTCGATATCCATTTGCACCTCGTATCCCGACGAGAAAACACCAAGAAAACGCTCCAACCTGACCTTGTCGTCAACGCCATCAGCGCCAACTGTAAATCTCACGGTGGAGTTGTATCGTTCCTGCTTGGGCACAAACAAGTCGTCAACCTCAAGTCGCCCCACGCGGGTCCCATTATATGCCAACGCAAAGCTAATGGTTTCGTGCGGTAAGCTAATTGAAAAGTTGGAAGGGTTGTTCATTTCAAGGTCCACCAAAAAGCCGACCTTGTCCACCGTCGATTCGGCATAGAACACATTCTGTACAGTGATATTGACTCCCAGAATCAACGTATCAATGAAGTGCTCGACTTGAGAAGACATGTCGGGTCTGGCCAATGGCACCGAGTGTCGTCTCGGAAGACTCATATTTGACATCTTTAGATCATTCAACTTGGTGCTGAGGATAGGCAGCTCGAATTCGACCTCGTCCATCTCCAAGTCCAAGTAAAGGTCTCGGTCGAATGAACCTGTGTTTATGACAGAGTTGATTAGCTTACCGATTTCTGCCGGTTGCAAAGTGTTGACCGAGGTGCTCTTCATAAACAAACTGATATCGAACATCTCATGCAGTCGATGTATTTCATTAAAGCTATTGGTCCAGCCACTGACAAGGTTTCTTGCCTGATCTCTTATAAGAAACTTGCTTTTCAATCTTGGCACCTGGAAAGGAATAGTTAGGGCCGAGAGTACAGACAAGGATACATTCGAATCCAAGAGAGCAGTGAATTCGGTGTCTGAGGACTTGCGTGGTATCTCCAAATGTGCCCCTGTAATATTGAAGGAAGCCGGCCTTGACGTTTCTCTGGGTAAAAGAATATCAAAACTGTAGTTGATGTAATGAAGTGTATAATAGAGCCAGTCTGGTAAACGTGAGTGTTGGTGCTTCGAAGCTCGCAATACAATATGAATCGGGACGTCACTCAAGTACTTTTGAACAAGCGTGTTGAGAGGGGTGAACCCTGTGTCATCACACTTGGTACATAGCAGCTCATCCACCTCGACAACAGTGCCGTTTACTTCGACTTCGATGGCAAGGTCAGGCTGGATAGATATTGCGCTGCTAACCCATTGGCCAAACTCGACAGGTTTCCCATCACAGTTATCTATCATGACATCCCAATCAATAGACGCTAAATCGAACTGGAACGGAAGGTCATTTTCCAATTCAATCTTGGCATACAAATCGACTGTTGTGTTATCGGAATCCACTTCAAAGACGTTGACCTCGACTGCAGGAGACAACGCACTCCGTTGTATGGACACATGTTCGAACACGTCTAGCTCGTCGGTGTTGAAATTGAACCACTTGCTTTGGATCTCGGCCGAGAAAACACCCTGGACATCGAAGAGTAATGGGTCCTGGTCGTGGTCGATCAGGAGGACCGCCTTGCCGAATTTGACTGCATTTTCCTTGACGACCTCGGACTTGCTTATGAAATCCAATTCAGTGATGCGCCGGTTCAACACGTCAACCGTGATCGGAGGTGCTAGGACGTCGACAAGGTGCAATGGCGCAGTGTCCAGCTGCGAAGGGTTCAAGTATAGTCTGACCGGTCCGTTGGGCACAAACGTCAAGGCACCGAACGCAAGGCCCGACACTTTCATCGCGTTCTTGTAGAGCCAGTTGGACACTCTGTCGTAGTTGATGTAGACGGAGCCCACGACGTGGGCGTCGAGTCCCTCGTTGTTGACGTCGATGACCGAGATGCTCTCAAAGTTGAACTCCACCGCCTGGCTGACTAAAGTGTCGAGGTTGGTAACCACGAGGTAAAAAAGGATGACCAATAGTATTAAAAAGATTATCAATAGGTGAGCTAGCTTGGGGTCTCTAGGGTCCAAGTATAGGAACAGCGACTTCAATAGCAGAAAGACGGTCCAAGCTACAGAAGGCGAGACGCCCACGCTTTCTTCGTTCACCACCGAACGGGAGAGCAAGGGCTGCAACTCGTTGTCGTGGTCGGGTCCCCTTTCAAGGTCGTAGTTCTGTGGACGCGCGGCGGCGGCGGCGGTGGTGGTGGCGGCGGCGGTGGTGGTGGCGGCGGCGGCGCTCGGGTCCAGCTTGTCCAGCGAGGTGTGGAGAAGGCCGTCGGACTCGAGAAGCGGCGCCTCCGGTGCGCCCTTCAGCGGGGCTGGTGCGTCGGCGCGTGGGGCGCTGGGGAGCGAGGATGGCGCTTTGGCGGGCGGCGTCTGTTCCAGGGTCTCGGTGGGGAGGACGGTTTTCGGGGAGATGGGCGAGAGCTCCCTGTTAGGGGGCTGAGGGGTCACGCTAGGGGGCGCTTGCAAGGTGGGAGCGGCGGAGGCCAGCAGCGGCAGCGGCTCTGGCACGGGCACGGGCTTGACGGCCAAGGACTCGTGCTGCAGCGCGTCGAACGACGCGGCGGGCGACACCCCCTCGGCGATGGGGTCGGCAGGGAGCGCCAGGACGGGCGGGCGGGGGCTCTCGGAGGCGCCGCTGGCGTCCGCGGCACGCGGCTTGGCCTTGCCGTCGGTCGACGTCCGCGGCGAGTCCATTGACTTTCTGTTGCGGCGCTCCTCCCTGCTTTTCCTGCTGAGCGAGAGCGAGCTCAAGCTTCGTCTGCCGCTCGACTTATCGGAGCGGGTGGACGCCGCGCTGGACTCGCCGTCCGAATTGGACGACGAGAGCTTGTCGATGGCCTTCTTGTAGTACTTGGACATGGTGGGGTCTGCGCGGGCGGCCGGGGGCGGAGAAGCGTGTGGGAAGAGAGTGGTGCTGGACAGAGAGCCTTCAGGGGGCCGGGTCTTGTGTTTGGTGGGGAGAAGGCGTGAGCGCTCGAACAAATACGCGCCGAGCCATCATTGTTTTTTACAGCACCCACACACCACCACACGCCGGTTGACAGGACATCCACCAGCACCGGCACTATAAAGAGGCACCCGACGCCCCCACCAGTGCAAAAAGGACAGCGGACCCGCCGAGAGGCTTTACTTTTTTTTTTGCAGCACCACGTTTCAACGCCACGCCCGGCGGACTACTCCCAATGTCGTACTATGACCTCGACGACATCCTAGCCGACAGCCAGAAGGTACCGTGCCGGTTCAACATCACGGTGCCCGGGTTGGGGTACTTGGAGGGCAACCCGGGGAAGCCGATCCAGCGGGACACCAAGTTGGAGTTGCCGATCTGGCTCGCGGAGGTGTTGGCGATCTGCGCCATTCTGGACGACTCGGCCGACAGCTTTGTGGACTTGATCGAGCCCGACTTTGTCAACGCCAAGGTGCTCAACGCCATCAAGACCAACGCGCTCACCGTCGACTTGCACAAGCTCGTGCCGCACTACTACCGCTTGGTCGAGAAGTGGAGCGGCTTCTTCGACGAGCCCACGCTCATCGAGACCATCATGACCATGTTGAAGGAACGCGCGTTCGAGATCAACAACTTTGCCGGGAACGCCAACAAGCAGATCAACAACGACTTCATCTACAGCTTGGACGAGTTCGAGAAGCGCTTGTTCAAGATGACGAGCGAGAGCAACAAGCAGATGCGCGCCTGGTTGAAGTAGAGCACCGCCTGGCACCGCCTGGCACCGCCTAGCCACCCACAACGAGCCACCACAATGAACGACCCGCAATGCCCACATCCCCCGTCCACTACACTCGATTTTCGTCATGTTCTTTACTAAATACACATACTTATACATTGATCACTCATCCTTTTGTTCCTCGTCAAACAACCCGTCGTCAAGATCGTCGTCGCTGTCCTCGATGAACTCGGAGGACTTGGACTTCTTGGCCAGCCTGGCGTCTTCTTTGCCGGCCCTTCTTTTCTTCTTGCCGTTTTCCCGCGGCACCGCGTCTCCGTTGGTTTCCTTGTCGCTTTCGTCGTCGGGCGAGTCTTCGTGGAGGTCTTCGGGGAGGTCTTCCTGGACGCTTTCTTCCTTCTCTTCCTCCTCCTCGTCGCTGTCGACGATGGCCTTCTTCTTGTTCTTCCTGCGGGGCTTCTTTTCGGCGCCCTTCTTCTTGGGCTTCTTTTCCTTGTCGGTCTCGTCGTTGAAGAGGTGGTCGTCCTCGTCGTCGTCCACCACCACGTTCAGGCGGGCCTCCTCGGCCCACTGCTGCGCCTGCTCCTGCAACCGGGCGCGCTCCTTGGACATTTCCTCCTCCTTGATCTTGACGGCCGCGAGCTTTTCCTCGTGCTCCTTCGCCTTGGCGGCCTGCTCCTGCTCGCGGAGCTTCATGGCCTCCTCCAACTTGGTGGCGATCTGGCGGTTGTGTTCCGTGGTGTCGTCGAGCGCGGTCTGGAGGCGCGCCAACACCGTGCTGGAGCCCAAGCTGGCTCTGGCCTTCAACTCGGCCTTGGGGTACGGCGCGTGCGCCTCGTCCTCGGACGCCAACGCGTTCAAGGCGTCGATGGCCTGGTGCAAGCCGGCGATGACGGACGCGATGTCGTCGATGCTGCGGTGCTCGACCGGCATCTTGGCGACGAACTCGGCCACCTGGAACTGGACGTACGCCAAGTTGAACTTGAGCAGCGCGTGCGAGCCGGTGGCGAGGTCCAACGCCTTCTGCGAGTACTCGAGCGCCTTGAAGAAGAAGTCCAACACCTTCTCGTTGGTGGCGCGCAAGTACCACGCGCGGCCGATGAAGGAGTGGATCTTGGAGTCGCGCTCGTCGGTGAAGCGCGTGAGCGCGATCTCGTAGCTCTCGATGGCCTTGCCGTACTGCTTCAACTCCACCAACACGTGGCCCAAGTTCAAGTACACCGAGATGTCGTTCAACGAGTCGCGGATCTTGCGCAAGATGTCCAAGCCCTTGTTGAGGTCCTTGTTCTCGATGTACGCGATCGCCAACCCCTGGGCGGCGTACACGTTCTTGGGGTCCACCGACAACACCTTGGCGAAGAGCTCGACGGCACGCACGTAGTACTTCTTCTTGCGGTCGTCCTTGGCGTCGCGCGCCATGATGCAGTAGATGTTGGCCAACGACGTCAAGGCGTAGCAGTCGTGCGAGTCGTACTCCACCAAGGTGTCCTTCTGGTGGTCGGTGTCGGCGTCGGGCTTGAGCCCGAGCTTCTTGCCAAAGTGCTTGACAAACCAGCCGTAGAAGGACCGCACCTCCAAGTCGGACGCGTTGAGCTCGAGAAGCTGCTCGATCTCCTCCTTGATCTCGTGCTTGGTGCGCTGGCCGGCCGAGATGCTGTCCAAGAAGAGAAGGCGGAGCTTGGCCGAGAAGTAGTGCGGGCACTCGCGGAGCAACGTGTCGTAGATCTGCACCGCCTCCGGCTTGCTGTCGATCTCCTTGGAGCGCGCCAAGTTGAACGTGAGCGACACGCGGAGGTCGGCGGGGAGGTCCACCAACACGTCGCCGTCGTCGCCCTTGAACTCGGCGCCGTCGAGCGCCGTGAGCGCGTGCTGGAAGTTGGCGGCCGCCTCCTCGTAGTTGTGCTTCATAAAGTGGAAGATGCCGATGTTGTTGTACACCTCCAACGGCGCGTCGCGGCCCATGTGCTTGCGGGCCTCGATGGCCTTGTTCAAGTAGGTGAGCGACTGCGCGATGTCGCGCAGCTCGTAGAGCTTGCTCAACAACAAGTACGCGTTCAAGGTGACGGGCTCCTTGTTCAAGTGCTCCAAGCCCTCGTCGTTGCTCGACGACGAGAGGCCCCTGTTGTTGGAGAGCTTGATGTAGCGCTCCAAGATCTGGATCGCGTGCTCCTGCTTGCGCCGCGACTTGTGCTGCGCGTACACCACGCCGAGCGAGTAGTTGACCTCCAAGCACTTCATGTTGCTGCGCAAGATGGACTCGTACGACATGACGGCCTCCTCGGTCGACCCGCGGTTGTACTGCGCCTGGCCCAACGCCAACTTGGCGACCAAGTTGGTGTCGTTGAGCTTGATCGCCTCCTGGAAGCACTTGGACGCCTGCAAGAAGTCGCCCTGGACGAACGCCACGCGGCCCGTCCAGAAGGAGCACTGCGACAACACGTTGGCGAGGTACTTGGAGCTCTTGCTCACGCTGGCGGGCTTGGGCGCGGCGTCGTCGCCGGTGGCGGCGTGCAACACGCGCTTGACCAAGCGCGCCACCACGTCGTACTGCTCGCGGGCAAAGTAGAAGGGCACCAACGCCAACAAGATGGCGGCGTCGTGGGGCGCGTCGCGGTGGAGCGCCGCCAAGCGCGTCAAGCACTCGCGGTAGTTGGCAAGGAACTCGTCGTCGGTCAACGAGTTGGTCAACGTGACGTTGAGCTTGGCCAAGGTGACCAACACGCGCGCCTTGGTGTTGCGCGGGTCCAACTCCAAGCAGCGCTCCCACGCCTCGACGGCCATGCGGTGGTCCTTCAAGAACCAGAAGCAGAGCCCGACGCCGATGCGCGGGTCGGGCTTCATCATGGGGTTCAACACGAGCACCTGCTGGTAGAGCTTGAGCGCGGTGGCGTAGTTGCGCGTGCGGTGCAACACCACCTGCGCCTTGCCCAACAAGGCGAAGCAGTTGTTGTGGTCGATGCGCAACAACTTGTCAAAGATGTCGAGCGCCTTGTCGTCGCGGTTGTTGAACAAAAACAACACCGCCTGCGACAACACGTTGGACGTGTTGTTGGCGGTGTCGATCTGCGAGAGCTGGGCGATCTCCGCCAGCGCCTGCACCAAGTGGGCGTCCCTGTCGGTGCCGGCGGCGGCGAACTTGAAGTGGAGCCACACCAAGAAGGTGCGGAACGCCGTCTTCTCGTCGTCGCCAAACTGCGCGAGCCCCACGGCGTGGTTGGCGATCTCCGCCGCCTCGGCGAGCTTGCCGAGCTGGACGTACGCCGCGGCGACGCTGACCCAGTACTTCTTGGGGCAGTTTTCCGCCTCCAAGAAGCTGATCAACTCGTTGGGGTCGTCGGGCAACTCGTCCGTGAGGTTGATGCTGACAATCTGCCCGTTGCTGACGGGCACGTCCAAGTTGCCGATGTTCTCTTTGGCGTGCTCGCCTAGGTAGAACGAGATGTCGGTGGGCTGCTCCATGGTGGTGGTGTTGTTGTGAAAATTTGATGATCGTTAACTTTGGCCGAGCGTGGCCACGACGAGCGTAGCCACGACGAGCGTAGCGAGGGGTGGCCAGCGCGGGCGCGGGTGCGAGTGTCTAGCGCGAGCGGCAGCGAGTGCGCTAGCGCCAGCGAGAAATAGCGGCAGCGAGAAATAGCGGCAGCGAGAAATAGCGACGGTGCGTGGCGCCAGCGAGAAATAGCGACGGCCACCAACTTCTGACCAGCACGGGCTTCCAGCTTTGCGGCCGCCAACGAGGTTCTTCTGGTATCCACGCACTTCTCGAAGTCTCCCTGCGTCTCCCTGCTTCTCTGAATTGTCGTTGCTTCCGTACTCTTCGTGTTAGTCACGGCCTCCCGCGAAATTTCAGCCCGCTCGCTATCGCCTCGCTGTTTCTCCCCAGGCCTCCGTGCGAGCTCTCGCTAATTGCTGCGTTCTCACACTGCTCCTCCCCTGCGCTTCGTTCTGCCGCTCTTCTCCAGGCTCAATCGTCAATCACGTGTCTATTCTATGTACATTTATTACTACAACAGCCTGGGGAGCTGCTTTTGGCCGCCGGGGCCGCTCCCTCCTGCTTGACCGCCGGCCGCTTTTCCGGCGGTCCGTCGGTGCGCTGCGGCGGTCCGTCGGCGCGTTGTGGCAGGCCGTCGGCGCGATGCGGCTGCGCGCTCTCCTGGAGCTCGGGAAAGTCCATCGCCGCCATGCGGCCCTCGCTGGAGTTGAAAAAGTCGTCCAAGCGGTACCCGTTGATGATGCCGTGCGTCTCGCAGTTGGTGCAGTCGCACGAGTTGGCGGGACACGTGCACGGGTTGCCCGGCGAGTCGACGTCCGGGCTGAAGCCCGCGTTCGGCGGCTCGTCGCCGAGAAGGAGCGAGATGAAGCTGGCGGCGTCGCGCGGCGCGGCGGCGGGAGGCGCGGCGGGCGCGGGGCCCGGCTCGCTGCTTTTGCGGGGCGCTGCCGTCTCCACCGCCGGCGCGTCGCGCACCAGGTTGAAGACGATGTTCAGGCCGTACTGGTTGAGGTTGTTGAAGCCCTGCTCGAGCTGGTACGTGGGGAGGAGCTTGGCGACGTCGTCGGCCGGCTTGTGCGTGTTGCCGTGGACCATGCACCCGGCGCACGAGCACGACTCGTCGCAGCAGCACGAGCCGGGGATGGAGCACGCCGGAATGGAGACCATGTCGAAGAGCTGCGTCTGGCCCTGCTCGAGCTGGCGGCTGAGCTCGAGCTGCTTCGACAAGGACGGCGCGGGGAGTTTCAGGTCGCGGCCCGCGTGTTTCAGGTCGTCCTTGGGGCCCAACTCGCGCAACTCGTGGCTGCTGAGGCCCAACACCGGGTCAAAGTGCTCGGACGGCAGGCTCGACACCGAGTCGGTCAACGACACGTCGGAGGCGTCGCGGAGCAACGGCGTCTCGTCGAAAAAGTTGAGGCTGTGCATCCCCACGAGCACCGGCTCCTGCGGCTCGGCCTTCGGCCCCGCCGTGCTCTTGCAGCACGCCTTGGCCTCGGGCGCTTTCGCCTTGTCGCTAAAGTGTTTCGAGAGGTACGTCTTCAAGATGCTCGACTTGTTGAACTTGCGCCGCGACTTGTTCAAGCAGCACCCGCACAGCTTGGGCTTGGACACGCCGTTGGCGGTGCAGCACACCGACGTGTTGATGAAGCTGTCGCTGCTGATCATGGGCGGCGGCGGCCGGAGCGACTCGGCGTCGGCCACCTGCTCCACGTACGGGCCGACGATCTCGCCGTTGGTGAAGTCGATCACCTGTTTGGGCAGCGCCTTGAGGATGACCACCGCGCTGGCCGAGCACTTGGCCGACGGCGGGATTGAGTACCTGGGGGCGATCTCCTCGGCAAACACCGCGATCCGGTGGTTGGGGTTGCCGTTGGCATGCACGTTGGGGCGGCCCCGGGTGCGGACCTGCACCAACGGCCGGGCATGGTGCTTGCAGTTCGACGACCGATGCCCCCGGATGCACTCGATGCACGAGTACTTGATGTCATCGATGAGAATCATGGTGGGAGGAGTGTCAGTATTGTTTGAGGAACCACCGCCATTATGAAGTTAATTGGATGCGCAAATTAGCCCACCTGATTGGGACTTGGCGATGGATGGACGTAGCAGCCTCCCCCTGCACATAGCCCGGTTTTTTTGACACCGGCTGCACCCGAAATCTGATTGAGAAACGCACGCGAAAATTGCCAAACGCACACGAAACGGCCACCAAACGACTCTGTTGGAGCATCTCTTCTTTCCTCCATTACCTGCAGGACCACCACACAACACAGATGCCCTTCAAAGTGAACGAACACAGCGACGAGCCGCACGAGCCGCAGTACGCCGGCGACGCAGACGCGCAGATCAACTACGACGCCGCCATCGACTACTGGGCGTCGGTGCCCGCGTCGGTGGACGGCGTGCTCGGCGGCTTTGGCGAGCAGACCGGCGTGCCGAAGGCAGACGTCATCGGCTCCAAGACGTTTCTCCGCAAGCTCCGCTCGCGCATGACGTGCCCCGACGGGTACGAGCGGCTCACGCTCGACGTCGGCGCCGGCATCGGGCGCGTGACCCGCGACTTGCTCGCGCTGGTCAGCGACCGCTGCGACTTGCTCGAGCCGGTCCAGCCGTTCGTGGCGCAGATGCGCCGCGAGTTGGCGGGCTTGGCCGCGCGCGGCGTCGTCGACAGCATCTACGACGTGGGGATGCAGGACTGGGCCGCCGAGCCGGCGAAGGCCGGCCGCTACTGGTTGGTGTGGTGCCAGTGGTGCGTGGGGCAGCTCCCCGACGACGAGCTCGTCAACTTCTGGAAGCGGTGCGCGGACGCCTTGATCGGCGACGGCGTGGGCACGATGGTGGTCAAGGAGAACATCGCGCCGGTGGAGGACATTTTCGACGAAACAGACCTGTCGGTGACGCGCACGGACGCCAAGTTCCGGGCGCTTTTCGAGGCCGCGGGCTTCAAGTTGATCGCCAGCGACGTCCAGAAGGGCTTGCCCCGCGAGTTGTACCCCGTGCGGATGTACTGCTTGAAGGCCGTCGGGAGTAGTTGATTAATATACATTTATCTACAGAGGAGAAGAGAAAAAGACCGGCCGCTGGTGTGCGCAGAGTAGCGTAGAGTAGAGCGATACAATGGCAGCAGAGTGGCAGGCAATGGCAGGCACAGAGTGGCAGGCAATGGCAGATGTGACTGCGAAATCGCTGCGGCTCGCGTGGCTGGCTCTATTGAGACAGGTGAAAAGGTGACAGGGAAGTGAAAAAGTGACAGGCAAGTGATGCAATGACAGGTGGTCTAAAGTGGCATGAAAGTGACAGGAAATGACATGCAATGTCAGGGGGTCTAAAGTGGCAAGTGACAGATGGCGACGGTAAGGACTCGGCGACACGAGAAGCGACAGTCCGAGGTCTGTGGTCTGTGTCTGAGGTCTGTGACTCTCTACGCATCTGCCCCTAGAGAACTCTGGTCTTACTGGGCTCGAACGGAAAGAACAAGGCGATGACGCCGATGATGCCCACGAACGCGCCACAGATCCAGATCGGCACCTGCGACGAGGTGTCGCTGAACCACGCGATGATCGGCACCATGGCGGTGGCCACCCGCGTGCACACGAGACAGAGGCAGTTGCCGGTGGCGCGCGCGGCGGAGGGCATCACCTCGGGGGTGTACGCGTACATCACGCCGTAGTAGATGTAGAGCGCGATGAAGACGAGCGACGAGAGCGCCACGTTCTGCGTGCGGGTCTTGATCTGGGTGTACCCGAAAAGGAACGCCATGGTGGTGACGCCGCCGATGAACAAGACGCCGCGGCGGCCCAAGCGCGGGAAGTAGTACAAGAGCGCGCCGGCGATGAGCGGCCCGATGGTGGAGCACGCGTTGCTGATCAAGTTGTCGCGGTAGACGCCGGAGGTGGTGGGCGCGCTGATGTTGGCGCCGCGGGTGGCGAGGTAGACGGGCAAGAAGGACGAGTACAACGGGTAGGCAATGCCCAAGAACAACCACGAGACAAAGAGGAGGATGGTGGAGCGCGCCGAGCGCGCGTTGGCAAACAAGATGCGGAGATGGCCCTTGATGAGGCGCAAGGTGGCGACGAGCGAGAAGTTCTTGCGGTAGTCGGCGTTGGACGAGATGGTGCCGCAGGCCTCGAGCTGGGCCAAGGTCAAGGAGCACGACCGGTTGTACTTGTCGGCGATCTCGTGGAGCACCTGGACGGCCTCGGCGTCTCTGTCGTTGGCGACCAAGAACTTGGGGGTTTCCTTCAACTTGACCACCGTCAAGCGGAGAATGGACAACGCCAAGACGATCGAGCCGTTGACGTAGTAGACGTAGCGCCAGCCCTTGTTCTCGTGGGACGGGCAGTGGTCGGCGGACGCGCACGAGTTGTTGGGCAAGAAGGCGTAGGCCAACGCGACCGAGACGGTCTGGCCGATGCCCCAGAAGAAGGCGAAGAAGGTGAGGAGCCACTGGTTGCGGTGCGGGAGGAACTCGAGGAACACGCACGTGTCGAGCACCAAGTTGCCCCCCGCGGCGAACGAGTACAAGAGCACGAACAAGCAGTAGGTGGTGAACGTGCCCATGGCGCCGGTCAAGATGGTGAAGATGCCCAGGAGGAGAAGCAGGAGGTTGAAGGCCAACTTGCGCCCGATCAAGTCGGCGGAGAAGCCCCAGAAGAGCGCGCCGAGAATCATCCCGCCGGCGTAGCACTCGTTCGACACGGCAAACTGGTACCCGAACTGGTAGTTGACAAACGTGCGCACGTTGCTCTCGATGTACGTGAGCTGCGTGTCGGTGGCGTACCCCATCCCGTTGAGGAAGAAGAGCTTGAGGTGGTACCACGTGAAGCCGATCTCGTCGATGGCGTCGTTGATGAGCTTGAGCTTGTTGCGGAGAATGAGGTCGTGGCCGTCGAGGTCCACCATGTCCTCCTCGCCGCTCGACGTGCCGTCCTCGAGGTCGCTCTTGTGCGTCACCGACGCGCGGTCCTTGTCGCGCGCCTCGGTGTCGCTGTGCTTGTCGGTGTCGCCCGGCTTCTCGGCGCTGGTGGGCCTCTCGGCGTTGCGGCCTCGCGTTTTGAGGTACCCTTTGATTTGGTCCATGCTGGGGGAGGGTGGGGGAAGTTGCGCTGAGGAGCCTCTTTGGGCTGCTGGGGGTTGCTGGGGTGCTGTGGGGGCGCTGTAGGGACGCTGTGGGGGTGCTGTGGGGGCTCTGGAGGGGCGCTGGGGTGCTCGTCTGGGGTGTACTGCGTGCTGCTGAACCCTGAAATGTGGTGGGCCTCGCCGTCTGGGGAGACCCGCGCTCCTTTATATAGCGCGAAGTTTTTTTCGCTCGGCATCTTTGTGCGTGCGGCGAGACGCCGGCGGGCGGGGCGATCGTGGGGCCGAGACGGTGGGGCGGGCGATGGCGATGGGGCGATGGGCGGGGGGTCACGTGCGGCTCGCCACGTGCGTCGCGTGTGCCCCGGCGGTCCGGCCGACGGGCGGGCCGGCCTGCGCTGGCGCCCTCTCCAGCTCACTGTGGCCGGCCGGCCCGCCGGCCGCCTGTGCTGGACCGGTGGCTTCGACTGCTGGCCGCTTCCGGCAGTCGGTGCTGCCACGTGCACGCACCAAAGCCGTGGGGCGATCGTCGCGTGAGGCAGCCGTCACGTGAGGTGTTTGTCACGTGACACTAATCACGCGACACGCCAATCACGCGACACGCCTGCAACGAGCGCCCCATATTTTCCTACGTGCGCCTACCAGATACGCTAACTTTACCTGCACTCACTACTCGTAGTCGTCTATGTACTTCTCGCGCATGGCCATCACCACATCGAACAACGAGCGCCCCGCCGTCTCGCCCGACGCGAGCCGCAACACAATGTCGTCGGCGTCCCAGCCCTTTTCCTCGTACGACTCGATCGCGGCGTTGACCGTCTGCAACTTGTCGTAGAACGCCCGGTTGCCGGCCACCAACTGGTCGCTGAACTTGGGGATCTTGGAGTTCTGGAGGAGAAACTCGCCGCCCGTCTCCTTGAACGTGTTGATGATGAGCGACACCATCGTGAGCAAGCTCTTGATGTTGGCGCTGTACTTGTTGGAGAGCTCCTGGAGATGCACCGGCTCTTCGCAGAGCGACTTGGTCGCCGATCGCAAGTGGTACTTGATGGGGTTCTTCTCGATGTTGTGGCAGAGCTCGTAGAGCCAGTTGAGGTCGTGGAGGCCGCCGGCCGCGCTGGCTGGCGCCTTCGCGGGGTCGATTTCGGCAGGCTCTGCGAGCGTGGCGAGGCCCAGTTCGCCGGCCAGCGATACCCGGCTGCCGGAGCCCGAGGCGGGTTCCGTGCTCGGCATGCGCTCTACGCTGGTATCCGGTTCCGAGGCACTCAGCGGCTCGTCCTCGGGGTAGGGGATCAATTTGGAGTACTTCCAGTCGCCCAAGATGTCGACCGACTTCCGGATAAGCGAGTACTTGGAGGTGCCCAGCGGGTAGCGGTCGTACACGCTGAGCTTCAACTCCTCGCTGGGCTCGGGGAACGTGGCGAACTTGTCGCGAAGCTCGGGCGACGTCTGGATGTTGGGCACGTCCAACTTGTAGAGAATGCCCTTGATGTTGCCCCAGTGGACGAAACTCTTGAGCGCCACCAACACGTCGGGCGACACGAGGGCCTCCGGGCCGTAGTACTCGTTGATAAAGTGCTTCATGTAGTAGCCCTCGAGCTTGGTGCCGATGTGGTGGTCGGTGTGGAGAAAGTTCAACTTGGCGCAGATGAGAAGGTTGAGGCCCATGGTGATGTGGCGCTCCTCCACCTGGTACTGGCGGGTGGCGTAGTCAAGCGCCGCGTCGCGGGCCGGAAGCGGGCTGTAGCGGGCGTTTTTGATGTGGATCACCAGCGAGTTTTCTTCCTCGTACCACCGGTTGCGCTCCAACTGCTGCGCCACGCCGATGATCGAGAGACAGAAGTCCGGAAAGCGGGCGAGAAGATCGCCGCCCGAGATGTTGCTGAGGATGTAGAAGGACGAGATGAGCGAGAGGTTCTGGTCCAAGTCCTCGGGGCAGATGATCAAGTGTTTGTCCTCCTCGCGGATCCGCTGGAAGGTGTTGTTGACAAAACGGTACTTGCGGCCCTTTTTGTTGTACTCCACCTTGTTGAGGTCGTCGAGCGAGTTGAGAATGAGGTCCAGGACCGCCACGAGGGCGTCAGAAATGCAGACCATGAGCAATTGGCGAGTTTGGTGGTGGAGTTAGACGAGTGAGTTGTAAATAGTCGCCAGCGAGCGCGACACGAGAATGCGACAGAATGCAAACGCGACAACAAAATGCGACAGAAATATAAACACGACAAGAAGCGACAGTTACAAGCGATTTCGCGACAGGCGAGACGCCGCAAGCGACAGAATATCAAAGCGACATTATCGACGGGCGACAAAAACGCGACACTCCGACTCCCACAAACGGGCGAGCGCGACACTTCAACTGCGACACTTCGAACCAGTGATCTTTCCTGTTCGCCGCGACATTCCAAAAGCAATGCACGATGCACCTTTACCCCACTCGGCGGATCACATGGACAACGGATTGGGCTATTCCATGTTCCTGAAAATGCTTGAGTCCAAATACGAGACTGCACGAGCAGTAGTTCCCCCTTCCAGAATGTAATCAAAAATGGCTTCCCGATCGGTGGTGGGCGAAGAAAGCGTTACGGCTAAGCCATCGATGCTTATCCAACCAGGTTCGATGATCTGGGGAAAAAAAAAGAAATGGCCCGAGGAGCGAGGGGCAGGTCCCGTGTGCTCCTCCTGATCCTGGTGCTCTCCAACAAGGCGCAGTCCGTATAATGGCTGCCGTCCGGTTTATGCTTTCATGATCATTTTATCGAAGATAGCAAAATGCACTTTAACAGACGATAACAAGGTCGTTAATTGACTGACACAATAGCCCGTAATTATCTTGAAAATTACTTGCATGGAATGACTAATAATTCGACGGGGTGGGAGCCCGGTGCTTGTCGGCAGCCATTATCCTGGAAGATAAATGTCAAAATAAAAAATATAGGGTATGAAAGGTTCGTCCTGACACAAAGACCCGGGGTCGCAACCAGGACGCTTGTCAGCGCCGGTGCCCCCGGAACTCGGCGCCCGCCGAGGGTGGAGGCGGCTGGTTTGCTGGCAACACCCGCGCGGGCTCGGTGCACCGGAGCACGCCACTTCCGAGGGTGGGGACCCCCGCCGGTCGCGGCAACGGTTGCGATTCTCCTGTTTATCTCTCCTGTCCCAAACTAGCTACGCACATTTTTTCTCGAGATGTGTGTCAAACTTGCCAATCTCTGCCCCAAAGCCCATAATTTCCTGCCAAGAGGAATCTCGGCCAGGGTCAGCGGAACTGATTAACTCCGTACTGCCGTCTCGCCCTGGCGACCCTCCGCAGGTGGCACCGTTTTGCGGGCGCCCTTTCAGCGGGGCCCCTGCGAACGCCCTCAGGCTGCTCAGGCAGCGGCCGCCCTGCCGTCGCCTTCAGCTGCGTTTAGGGCCCGTCCCGATGCCGCCGGCCCAGGCGCTCGGCACAACCTTATCTTTTTTAGTCTGGATCCTCCAGCACTCCTGGCCGATTTTTTCGGCTCGGAGGGCGATTGCGTCACGCTCGTCACGTGCGCCGGCCGGCCTCGATATCCGCAGCGGAGTGGGCGCTTTGTTGGCTGCCTTTGTTGGCTGGCCCTTTGTTGTTGCATTGCTCTCGACCTGCTGGCCCGCAAGCGAACCTCCAGGCCTTCGGAGCCAGCGCAGCACAAAGGCACTCGGGAGTGGCTATTGATAACAGAACTATGTAAACGGCTTTCCATTGATCGTCCCCGTTTCGATTGTTGTGGTCCCGCTGAGAAAGGGGTCGTGCGCGGGCGGCGTAATTTTCTGGCCGCCGGCATTTACGAAACACACCTGTCCACAAACCTGCCTGTTCCCTGTTTGGGACGGGGCCCCGGCAGGATGACCACTTGGGGCCGTCCCATTTGAGCATCCACGTCGCCTGCTGCCCGTGCCATCTCCAGCCCCTCCGTAACCGCACGCTGCTCGGTGTGTCTTTAAGCTTTGCCCCGGCCCACTTCAGGCCCCGATATTTTTTAACCACCCAAGACAAATCAATTATGGATTGTTCGTAATTGCGGCGAGCCGAATTTCTGGGGACACATCAGAGAAGTCAGTCAAATGGCTTCTTTCCACAAAGCCTCTTTTTGGACCCCGCCGCACGACCGCCGCTCGCTCGCCCACACAAACCACCGTCATTAGTGTTAAGGTTGAACCTCCAGCACGCTCTCCAAACCGTGAAATTTCTTGTTCCCCAATACGCTGGCCGCTATCGCTGTGCGTCTGCTCCTTTCGTCCCGCCGCTCTTCCTCTGGGTGCTGTCCTGCAGTCTGTGGGGTGTGGCCGCTGGTGGTGCCATTTTAGACTTACGTCACGCTGATGCCGCTGGCCAACGGTCTGCCCCGCGGTTTTCTGTGCTCTGCCGCATTCGCTCTTTCAGACACCACATTTCACCTGTGCTTCTCCCTCTACGTCTCCCTCTCCTCTCCACTTCTCCCTCTCTACTTCACCGTCCCACTTCTTTCCTCCTAATTCACTTTCCACTTTTTCCACTTCTCCCTCCTTCTCTTACACTCTGCTATGTCTTCATCTGTATTAGCGCTATATTACATCCCAAGTTCCTATATCCAATAAATACTTACACCAAGTTCAACCGTCTTTGCTCCTTCAAGGACTTGATCTTTCTTCTTCTGGCATTGATGAACCAGTTGCTCAATTGCTGTTGGTTCAAGCCCGTGGCCATCATCAACTGGTTCTTTTCAAACAGGTTTGGGTATGGGTGGTTCAAGTGGTCGTTCAACCACTTGAGCAATATGTATGTGGTTTCCTTGGGCAAGTTGTTTCTCGTCTTGCGCTTCGAGTTGCCCCGGAGAATGTGGCAGCCCGCTGGCGACACCGAGCGGATCGAGTCGCTGTCGTCCTCGTGGTCCTCTACTTCCAGAGTAGAGCTGTTGGGAGGCGACTTGTACACGAGGCCGGACACCAGGTGGCTGTGCGAGTGTCTGAGCGTGAGGAGAGGAGGCGGCGTGTTGTTCACGGTGGGATACACCGGAGAGGCATTGTGCGATAATGGCGACCTCGTCTGCACATGTATGGGGGAAGCATCGGTGGGACGCTGTTGTTGTTGCTGGTGGGGGTGTGGTTGTTGTGCGGGCACCTGCGGCTGGTAGTGGTAGGGGCTGTACTGGGTGGGGGTGCTGTTACCGTAGTAATAGTCGTAGTATTTGTAGGGGGTGGAGCCATTGCTGCTGCCGAGCGAGCTCGAGTGGTGGTGGTGGGGTGTGTGAAGTGGCTGTTGGGTCAAGGGTGGCAAGACTGGCTGGCCCAGCTGGTACGCAGGCACGCTCTGGGGAGCGTGGTTGAGTAAGATGTCCGATATTGGAGGCAAGCTGATTTTATTCGTGTTCATTGTATTTCAAAACGACGGTGTCCAAAAAACTGGCAAGCAGATTGGAATTCGAACCTAATATATATTAAATACTAGATCTGATTATTACGAACAAGAAAAGATCATCATGTGGTCGAAAAATAAAAAGGTAGGGAGAGCGAGAAATATATTATTTGGTTTCAAATAATATTCCCAACCAGATCATGTGTGATTTAGGTAATATACAAAAGCTTGAAAAGATATGTGGTCGGATCTCTGTTAAACAGAAATGTCTCTTGTTAGCTTTTTTCGGTGCAGTGACATTCCGAGGGTGGGCTACAAGGCGAGCTTCCCCCCTCTATCTGCTTCGCCACTAAACAGGGCACATAAGACCCGTGCTGGGCTGGAGAGATAGCAAGAGATAGTGGCCCGATAACGGGCGGTAGACGAAGAGTAGCCCGTAGCGGCGCCCTGCTGCCCATTGGGGCGAGCCAAGACTGGCCGCCAGTGGTAGCCGAAAAACACAGATGGCCTGTCTATATCCGGAGCCAAGTTGACACATAGCTTATGTAGCACCATTTTCCTCGAGCCAAGAATATCACCGATTCTCCACAGTGACACTCGTAAAGGTACCCACTTATCTAACCATATTAAAGCTTAATTTAAAATGCCGTCTGTTTGTTTGGGAGGCGAGTTCCGGGGGCCTCGAAAATACCCCCCGGATCTGAAAGTCAAGTCAAGTTTGATCGAGATTCATATGCATGCGGGCCTATATGCAGCATTATGAGTCTTGGTAACCGATTTGAGGTATGGAGAGACGTGGAGGTAGCACGGCCCGTATCTTGGCCCCTGGCTGCAGGCCGTGTCGCCGTGCTGAAGGGCCTGGCAGCACCGGCACGCTGGCCGCACACCTCCAAGAGTGCTGGATTGCCACAGCCGCCGGCATGCCCAACAGGGCGTCCCCGCTGTCGCGGCCGTAAAGGGTAAATGTGTTACTCACACCTCCCAGATCTACGCTCACTATTTTTCAAACAGCCGATATTTTTTGGGCCAGCTTTATTATTTTGCTAATAATTCACCCTGGTCAAAGGAATTGATAAGGAGGGTTCACACACACAAAAGAAAAAAGAAAAATAAGGTGATACAAGATTCACATTTTGCATTTGCATGGAGAGCAGTTGCCAATTGCTCACACACTGCACCCTCTCACCCTGCCCAATCGGTCGTACATGCCGGAACAGGCCATCTTGAGATAGCACTCTCAGCCTGCCAAGCAGACCCCCCAATCGCTAGCCACGGCGAGCTGGGTCGGCGTGCCCCGCGATGATTAGCGGTGGGCCTCCCAGCGGCGCTAGCCGAGCCGACAGACGGGCAGGTGCGTCGGCCCCGGTCACGCCAGCACCCCCCGTCCCAAGGGCCGTTGGCGCCGCCAAAGCGAAGCACGACATTTCCACCGGCAGCCCGGCCCGTCGTGGACAGGATCTCCGCGACGTTTCACCGTAGGCTTGTCAATGTTCGGAAATACGCGCCCATCCAGGTTCGTCTGTTTCCAAGCTTTTGACAGCAAGTCATGTTGCATTTACATCCTGGGCCGTCCCAAGGGCACGCACCACGTCCGAGCCCGCAGCGGGTACGAGCCTCAACGTGCGCCGCCTGCGCCGGAGGGGGTGGCCTCCGCTTTCGCTTGGTGAGCAGGAACAGGATCGCTGCTCGAGGCGAGGCCCGAATCTCCGCCCAGCGATTTGCAGTCAAGCCCGCCCCCTAGCTCGCAATCCGCCGACCCGCACAGTGCCTCACCATTGCTAACTTTTACTAAGGACAATCGACGGTGCCCGAACAATGTCCCAATTCCTTCGGCCAGAAAAAGAAAAAAAGAAGCCGTTCGGTATCTTCCGTACAATTGAAGTTTCTAATCTGATGCACATTCCCTGTCGGTTATTCCCGGGCTCGCAACGATTGTCACTCACCACCTGTCAGAAGGCAAGCCCACTATTTCACGACCGGCCGCTCTGCATTTCCGGGGCGACATGCTGGGACCGCGCGACATTTCATGCGGTTTGCAGAGGTGCGGGGGCTTCCGCATCGACGCAGCTCGGGCAGGGTGTGCCATTCGGCTCCATCAGGTAACTTTGGCACCGGGGGCTCGATCGCAGGCCGCCACGCTCGGGGGCTATCTGTCCAGCCGGCGGGGTGGTTAGCCCATTTTAGGACGATTGGGGTATGTTTCAGATACAAAGAAAGATCCACCGCTACTAGTCCGCCTAAGTGGCGCGCGTCATTGCTGTCATGTTTCAACTCCAGAATGAGATATTTTGGGCTGCCTCAATTACGAGGTTTTGCAATTTCGTAGCACTTTTCAAAAGTATTGCCTTCTTGATTTGCCACACCCAATTCTACAATTCGCACAATGCCGTCGATAATATTCCAAGATATCACCAGATCCCATTGTGTCCTGGACGGGTGGCATATCCACCTGCAACGAGGGCATACCGATTGCTCTACACGTAGGCCCCCACTAGCCTCTCAGCCAGACCCTCAGTCCCACTAGTGCTCCTGCGCTACACCAATTGACGCCCGCTGCGTCGCAGAGTCGCTCAGTCCGGTCTTGCAACTATTGCAAGCCATCTCAAAGTGAAAATTCGAGCCGTCTCCCAAGCCGTCTCCCAAGCCGTTCGCGACCCGTCAGTCAAGTCTAGAATCGATAGCCGTGCTCTGCCTGCTGCTGCCTCGGGCTTCATGGCACCATGCCCGAAGATCTTGGACGATTCTTGCCTCTGACAACCTGCCCCCGGAATGGGACCGCCTCCGCAAGCGCAATGCTCTGTATCAAAACCCTACTTGCGTCCTGGATTCGGCCACAAGCCGCTGCCAGGACTAAAGCCCCAGCACGGTGCATGCCGCCATGCCAGGCTGACTCGGGCGGCCCTGCCAGTACTCCCCGGCTCTCCAGCCACGCCTCTGCTTCGTATATCTCGCCTCGCTTATACCAAATTGAAAATCTCTGGTTTGCTACTCCGATTGATCCTCAGGCCCGTTCCAACCGATGCCTGATCAGCGCGAGCATTAAAAATATCTGACATGCCCATGCAAATCAGGGCGGCCGCCCCCCACGTGGGCATGCCAGGCTCCTCCAGAGCTCCCCCAAAGCTCCCCAGCGAGTAGCCCTTCTACAGCCCGTGGTGGAGGGCGGCCTGCTCACGGGTACTTCCGCTATCGTCCTCGCTTATTTCCGCTTATCTGGTCACGTGCGAGCTCGGAACAGATAATCGGAGTATTTTCGCAGGGCACTTTCGTACGGCACCGAATGCTGTCGGAGTCATAACTGGCAGTCGGCTATTATTATGGCCGGGCCGGTGCACCAGCAGTTTCCGTAGCTACACAGACTTCACAGCACGGTAGAAAGTACCTTCATCTTGACACCTGGCGGCTGCAGATGCCCAAAGCAGCTGCGTAGTATTACCAGGCTGCACTAGATGGCCCTCACACAGGGAACGGCCATACGCTGGGACGTACCAAACCATGGCCAATTATTGTGACCGGGTGGTACGTCTACGTCACAAGATGCCAAAATATTGGAGAATATTTGCTATTGTTCGACTTTTCATGTGGTTGAGTATCACATGGCAAAAAAGCCCTCAGAGTTCATGTCCGATTTGGCTCATCTGTTGGGACCAGCCTCATGAGGGCGGGAGAGCCTTTCACAAGAGAGCTACAGCACTGGCGGTTGGAGGTCCGCCGAAGCGCTCCTGGCTCTCTTGGTCTGCATTGATCCGTCAAGGTTTCTTAGTCTACATGAGACCTCTAACGAACCTTAATTGCTAGTTTGAAGTAGTTTGCACATACATTGTACTGAGCAGAGTCCCATTGATCCGGAGAGATAATAAACGACAGATCACGAGATGTTGCATTTTGGGGGCTTTCATGTCGCCTTTTGCGCGGAGAGAGGATCCCGCAGGCATGTCCCGCTCCATTCTGAAGCAGTTGCTGTAGTTGGGCATGAATCGTACAGTCTGAGGGAACGCACCCTGCTCACGCCAGACGCAAGTTACATTTTGCGACCAGGCCGGTGCAGAGTGAGCCCATCACGTGAATCGCGACATTTTTATTTTGTTTTGGGAGGTGCGTCAGCTTGCCAGAAAATACTGCACGTCATCACAATGTAACATCTAACACAATCCCCCGATAGCTATATACAAACCTTCGGCTTTATTCCCGCTACACAATTCCGCACACCAGAGTCGGCCCATTCTTTTTCGAAGCTCCTCTCCCAACGGTTGGGCCCGTTGTTCAGCGATCTTCGCTCCCCAGAAGAAGTGCTGTGTTACATCCCTTTTCTTGTCCCCCCGACGCCTGCATGGCTTCCGTGACCTATTGTCCGCAACATCACCCATCCCTCGGCAATGGCCGAAAAAGAACACCACCTCGAAAGTATTCCGACCTTCTGCGCCAATTCCGTCTGTCATCGTGACTCACGCCCTTCTGAGCCATGGGGCGGCGCAATTTTAGTGTTTCCGGCTTGCGCAGGCTTAGAGTGTGGGGGCTCTTCTACTAGAAAGGCACATTTCCGCCCGCCGATGCCTGTCAACACGTCGCATAATATGCCCTATTCGGAACAAGGTATAAACTTTTTCTCTCTAATTTCGGCGACGTTAAGGTGTCATTTTTACCTCCAGTGCCGAACACGCTTGGCACAAAGACGAGATGGACGAGCGTGATGGGCCAGTGATGGGCCAGTGACGGGCCTGTGGTGGACGAGCAATGACGGGACGATGGCACTCCAACCGTTGCTCCCCTGGCCAAAGACCACAGGGCCGCCTGTCACCGCCCGAACGGGAAAACTGGAGCGGGCGTCTCGCTCGGGTCCCCCACCGATATTTCCGACCCGACATTCCGGCCCAGGGTTAGCGCTTAGTCAGCCGCCCACAAAATATGTCACTTTAGTCTAATTTGACCGAAGGCTCGGTTTCTTGGTCTCCATGCTCGTAGTACCATTTTTTTTTCATGTAACATTGACTGGCCTGTTAGCCTCGCCGTGCCCAGGCGGATCATAACCTTAATACTTTGATCCACATTCCAAAGCGGCATTGTCTTGCGCTTTTGCCGGCGCCTTCCATTAAACTACACATTCTCTCTCACCTTCTGTTAGCAGACACGCCGTCCATGTTGCAGTCCGCAGGCCCCCACGGCCCGGCGTGCGCTCCACGGCCCGGCGTGGGTCGCTATATCTTTTCGTTGAGCAACTTTTCAAACTGCTGCTTGTCGTACTTGACGTACTTGGCCTTGTTTTTGGTGAAGTCGCCCGTGCCGTACTTGTCGTACAACTTGAAGTAGGCGTTCATGATCAACTTTTTGATCTCGTTGCCCAAGTAGGTGCGCAAGTTGGCGTCGCGGACGTCGTACTTCTCGTAGTTGCGCAAGGCCTCCTCGAACGACTCGTTGAAGTTCTTGAAGAGCTCCTTGATCTGCTCCTTCTCCTTGCTCGACATGTGCAGCCCGGCGTGCCCGGTGTGCGCTGCCGCCGCCCCGCCGCTGTGCGCGTTGCTGGTGGCGATGCTGGTCATGTCGCGGATGATGATGTACGAGGCGTAGTTCCAGTCGTCCAAGAAGATCTTGAGGAAGCGGTTTTTCAACTTGTTCAAGCGCTCCACGCCCAAGTTGCCCAAGCTCTCGAACAAGGACGCCGAGCGGTTGATGATGGTCTCGATCATGATGAGGTTCTTGATCAAGTAGAAGCCCTGTGTCGACTTCTTGACGGCGGGCTCGCCCGAGCTCTTGAGCCCCATCTCGATGTTGATCATGATGGCGTCGATGGTGTCGGAGAAGAAGGAGCTGAGCAAGTACTTGGCGCTCTCGTCGTTGGTGGTGTTGGGGATCACCGACGTGTACACGGTGACGAACTTGACGGGCGGCTTGATCGACAACCAGTCGCCCAAGTTGTAGTTGCCAATCAACAGCATCAAGGACTTGGGGAACTCGCTGGCGCGGCGGATGCGCGAGATCAACTCGACGATGATCTCGGGGATGTTCTTTTCGTTGATGGTGGGGGTGTTGTGGAAGCGCGCCTCGATCATGCGGAAGTACTCCTTGAGAAGCACGCTGTTCTTGGTGAGGAACAAGGCCACGCTGTTGTCGAACTCCTTGTTGGCGAGGCCAAAGTTCTCGAGGAAGCGCTGGAAGTGCACCAAGTTCTCGGTGACCTCCAACACCAAGATGTCGTTGGCCAAGATGCTCGCCAGGTTGCTGAACACCTTGTTGAAGTAGGTGATGACCAGGTGGTTGTAGCCGTCGCTGACGACGCGCTCGATGATGGGGTTCATCAACTCGCCCGGGCTGACCTTCATGCGGTCCAAGAGCTCCATCTCGGCCTTGATCATGCGGATCAACTCGTTGTTGTAGCGGTTGATGCCGTTGGTGCCGCGCTCGTAGGGGATGTTGCCGGCGCGCTCGGGCACCCGCGTGGCGCCCTCCAACGCCCGCATCTTGTCCAAGAGCATCATGCTGCGCGCGCGGGCGTAGATCTTGTGCACATGCCCCGAGTCCTGGGCAAAGTGGCGGAAGATGACGCTGATCTCGTCCGCCTTCATCGCGTTCTCCAAGATGCTGGGCGCGGGCTGGTTGACCAACTGCTGGAAGTACGTCTGCAACTTGATCTCGGACTTGTCGATCAACGTCTCGAAGCTCACCAACAAGCCCGTGAACTGCTTGAAGCGCGGGCGGATCGCGGCAAACAACTCCTTGCTCTTGCCGAGCGTCTCGAGGAACCGCTTCAAGCCCACCATCTCGATCGGGTTGCTCAACACGTCCTCGTACCGGTGGATCGCCGCCGCGCTCTCGTTGACGTCGCTCAAGAGCCGGATCCCGTTTTCGACCTGGCGCTTGCTGTCGTTCAACTTGTTGACGTCCCGGAGGATGGGCTTGATGTTCTTCAGCGCGTTGGTCGACTTGGCCGCCACGTGGGTCAACGACCGCAGGATGCTCGTGAACAACTCCTTCGAGCGCACGAGGTTCTGGTTGAGCACCGCGACGTCCGCCTCGTCGACGTCTACCTTGAAAGACATGCTGGTGGTGGTGGAGTGTGGCTGTGGGGGGGGGCCGCTAGCCGGTCGCCAAAACCGCTTGTGTAGGTAAACGATTGTCCTGCATACAGTCGCGCGGTTACCCGGCGCGGCGCCATCTACAAGAATCGAGACCCGGCGATTTGCAGCACGCCACGATGCCAGACCCCAAGACCCACGACGCCGAGGAGGCGACGGCGGCGCTCTGCCGCGAGCTCCGGGCCGCCACCGCGCTCCCGCGCCACGGCAAGGCCCGCGTGTTCTCGACAACGGTCGCCGGCACCGCCCAGCCGATCGAGAGCTGGATCTTCAGCGAGAGCGACTACGCCAACAAGAAGGTCACGTTGCCGATCAACGCCCGCGGGCTCTTCACGATCGACGACCGCCGCATCGTCGTCCGCGGCTACGACAAGTTCTTCAACTGCGACGAGGTGCCCGCCACCAAGGTGCCCGCCTTGCGGAGCTCGACCGCGGGCCCGTACGACGTCACGCTCAAGGAGAACGGGTGCATCATCTTGGTGGGCGCGCTCGCGTCGGGCGACATCGTCGTGTGCTCGAAGCACTCCACCGGCGAGCGCGAGGGCTTGACGGTCAACCACGCCGTCGAGGGCCAGCGCGAGTTGGCCCGCCAGTTGGCGGGCGCCGGCCGCAGCGTCGGCGAGCTCGCGCGGTACCTCCACGCGCACAACTTGACGGCGGTCGCCGAGTTGTGCAACGACGACTTCGAGGAGCACGTCTTGTCGTACACCAAGGAGAACTCGGGGCTCTACTTGCACGGCCTCAACTACAACACCCAGCAGTTCCAGACGGTGCCCATGGCCGAGGTGGCGCGCTTCGCGCGCGAGTGGGGCTTCAAGTGCGTCGAGGCGTTCCGCTACGACGACTTCGACGCGCTCCTCGCCACGTTGGAGCAGTGCGTCAAGACGGGCACCTACAACGGCCGCGAGGTCGAGGGCTTCGTCATCCGGTGCAAGACGCTCGACGCGCGCGACTTCTTCTTCAAGTACAAGTTCGAGGAGCCGTACTTGCTCTACCGCCAGTTGCGCGAGGTCACCAAGACCCACGTCATCGCCAACAAGCCCATGAGCGGCGTGCGCTTCAAAAAACACTCGGCCATCACCCTCAAGTACATCTCCTTCGTCCGCGCGCTCTTTGCCGAGCACCCGGCGCTCCGCGACGACTACGCCAACGGCCGCGGCATCATCAAGGTGCGCGAGCTCTTCCTCGCCGAGATCGGCGAGCTGGCGGGCATCAACTTGACCAACATGGAGCTGGTCGAGGCCAAGTTGGGCTCCTTGACCCTCTCCAAGGTCCGCGAGACCAAGTACATTGTCATCCCGGTGTCGACGATCGCGTGCGGCAAGACCACCGTGTTCCAGACGCTCGTGCGGCTCTTCCCGCAGTGGGCCCACGTCCAGAACGACGACATCCCCCGGCGCGCCAAGGTCAAGATCGCCGAGCGCTGCGTCCAGAGCTTGCTCGACCTGCCGGTGGTGTTGCTCGACCGCAACAACTCCGAGTACCGCGAGCGCCGCGCCTTGTTCGACGACTTTGCCACCCACCACCCCAAGTACTTCTCCGACGGCTGCGAATTCAGGTACGTCTGCGTCAACTTTGTCCACGACCTTGACGAGGCCGACTTGTGGGACATCACCTTGGAGCGCATCCGCAAAAGAGGCGACAACCACCAGTCGATCAAGGGCGCCTCCAACGAGGAGCTCGCGGTGCTGATCATGAAGGGGTTCATCCACCGGTTCCAGCCCGTCAACGTGCACAAGCTCCCGGACTCCCAGTTTGACACCGTGATCAACTTGCAGCTCTCGAGGGACGACTCGTCGCTCACCAACGTCCACACCATCATCTCGCTGTTGGCGAAAACCTTCCCCGGTCTTGTCGACCGCATCCCGTCCGACGCCGAGATCGCCGCAGCCTTCCAAGGCGCGCTCGACTACAAGCCCACGTACGAAAAGATCATGGCTGCCCCGAAAGCAGCCACCGGGCCAAAAGGAGCCGCCGGGTCGCCAAAAGGAGCCACCGGGCCAAAAGGAGCCTCCGAGCCGCCAAAAGCTGCGAAGCCCAAGGAAAGGCTTCCCAGCTACTACGGCATTAGCATCGACCGCGAGGGGTTACTCGCGCAGCTCTCGGGCTCGGCCGACGTTGCCCAGTTGAGTGCAATCAACCGAGTCCAGGAGTCGTTCCACGTCACCTTGGGACACGTCCAACTGGCGCGAGACAACAAAGACTTGACGGACGACTGGAACACGCTTTTGGCGCGGTTCCCGGCCGCGTTCAAACTCAAGAACAAGCAGCCGTTGGACTTTTTCGCCGACGTTCGCTTGCGCCGCTTGGTTGTCCACGACGGCGTGCTTATCTGCGTGGAGGTCAGCGTGGAAAAAGCGTTCGACTCCACGTTCACGCCGATCGCCGACATCAAGGCGCTCAACGAGCTGCTCCACATCACCGTCGGGACGTACGAGCCCAAGATCAAGCCCTTTGCTTCCAACACGACCTTGAAGAGCCTCCACGGCCTGGCCCAAGACCCTGCTTCCGGCACGTATGCCGACGGCACGATCCGAGTCGTGGAGTTGGACCATCTTTTGGAGAAGCAGCAGCTCTTTGCATTTTTCTAGGTGGTCACCCAGACCCAATAGAGCACTTACTCTGACAGCACATAATAGACAGCACTAAACTTTAAGCAGCATTCTCTGAAGCACTTTCTGAGCACTTTGTAGAAGAACTCTCTAGACAGCACGTGACTGTAAACAGCACTCTCTAGGCACTCTCTAGGCACTCTCTAGGCACTCTCTAGGCACTCTCTAGGCACTCTCTAGGCACTCCCTAGACAGCACTTCTCCATAGACGTCAGTCTCATGCTGGTTCGCACACGACCGGCCTACTTAAGCGACCTCCTCTCGGAATTTGCCACCACCAACAATGTTTGAGTTCATCACCTCGTGGTTCAAGAGCGAGCCCGTTTCGCCGCAGACGATTGCGCAGTTGAAGAAGGAGATCGCCAGCAGCAAGGTCGTGGTGTACTCCAAAACGTACTGCCCGTACTGCACGCTGAGCAAGACGTTGCTCGAGTCGCTCAACCAGCCGTTCAAGGTGGTGGAGCTCGACACCACCGCCGCCGGCAGCACGTTGCAGCGCGGGTTGGCCGAGCTCTCGGGCCAGTCCACCGTGCCCAACATCTTCATCGACGGCAAGCACGTTGGCGGCAACTCGCACTTGCAGGCGCTCCACAAGTCGGGCCAGCTCGCCGCGTTGTTGCAGTAGCGACTGCCGGCACGCAGCCCGATCTGCGGCGTCCGACGTCCTCCGATAGCACATTCTCCGATAAGAGCGGCAGGCGGCCGCAGGGAGGCCGTGGGCAGTTGGCGGGGGCCACGAGCAACTGGCGGGGGCCACGAGCAACTGGCGGGGGGCCACCGAGAGCAATTGGCGCAGGAACAATCGGCGGGCCAGACGAGCCGTTGGCCCAACGCCGTTTGTTTGTGCCCGGAGCGGGAGCGTCTACACGAGCGGTGCAGATGCGCAGCCGCCCTGTTGTTCCGGATGCGTCGACGGGCCCTCGATTGTTGAGGCCGGCAGTGCGCCGGTCGTTTGCTTCGCTCGTTGTCTGGTCGTCTTTTTTGTACGGCAGTTTGTCTTTTATCTACGGCCGTTTGTCTTGTCTCGCTCGCCTTTTTATTTATCGCGGTTCTCAACAGCGCTGTCAGCCAGCGGTTAGTGTAAAACGTAAAACAATGAGACTCCGCTTCCGCCGCCCGGCGGCGTGGTTTCTCCGGCTCGCCGCCACGCGGGCCTGGAGCCACACGGCGTCCCGCTGCACCGCGGCGGTGCTTTTCGTCTTGTTGTGCTTCCAGCACTTCCCCACCGCCAAGTTGCCAACCGGGCAAGTGACGATCCACGACGCCCACGACTTCGAGCTCGACTCCCCGGTGGTCCACCGCTGGCTCCTCACCTCCTTCGCCCACCCGCCGCCGCGCACCGCCGCCGCCGCCGCCGCCGCCGTGGCCCGCGATCCGCTCGACTTGGCCGCCGAGTTCGACCCCCGCTTGGCGCCGGCGTTGCTCTTGCAGGCGGTCGCCCGTGCCTTGGAGGCCCCCCGCGGCCGCGCCAGGCTCGCCGTGCCGTTCTCGTGGGGCGACTGGCTCGAGCGTGCCGCCGCGCCCGAGCTCGGCTGCCACGCCTTCGCCGCCCGCCACAAGGTTGCAAATTTCACCAGCGTGTGCCTCGACCGCCCCGCCATGGTCGTCACGGGCCCGCTCGACGTGCCCATGCCCGCCGCCGTCCGCGCCGTGGTCGGCAGGAGCTACTTGGAGCACTCGGCGCCGGTCCCGCTGCGGATCGTGGTGCTCGGCGCCGGCAAAAGGGGCGTCTCCGTCGTGGTCCCGGTCAGGGGCGCGGGGTCGTTGAAGCGCAGCGCCGGCCCGTCCGACGTCCAGATCCACCACGAGCTCCTCCGCGTGGCGGCCAGCTTGAACGCCCACGCCGCCGTCCCCTCGCCGCGAGACGCCGACGTCCACTGGGACACCTTCCGCGTCATCGGGCGCGACGCCCCCGGCGGCTTGACCGCCGCCGACTTCACGCTCGACCCGCGGGCGGCGGCGGCCGCCGCCGCCGCCCGCTTGGAGCGGGCCGTCCAGCTCGCCACGCTCGCCCCGGGCTCCCCCACGGCCGTCCCGCTAGACGAGCCGCTCGTCCTGCGGCTCAGCGCCGCCGCCGCCGGCGACCGCCACTTTGCTAAGCACTTCCACGAGGCCGTCACCACCAGCGACGCCCGCGGGTTCCACTACGACTGGCGCTTCTTCCGCACGCTCGAGATCAACGACTACGAACGCAGGGCCGTTCTCCACCGGCTCGTACGCGCGTGGTTGCGCTTTGCCGCCGCCGCCGGCATCCACACCTGGCTCGCGCACGGCTCGCTCCTCGGGTGGTACTGGAACGGCATGAGCTTGCCGTGGGACCTGGACGTCGACGTCCAGGTCTCCGCGAGCTCGTTGTTGGCGTTGGCCCGAAACTACAACCAGTCGGTCGTGGTGGACCTCAACTCCCGCGACTACAACTTGGGGGTCGGCAGCTATCTATTGGACGTGGGGCCCAGCTTCTACAGCCGGGACAGAGCAAACGGGCTAAACACCATCGACGCGCGGTTCATCGACACCAGCACCGGCATCTACGCCGACATCACGGCGTTGGCGGTTTCCGAGGACGCCCAGAAGACCCCCATGAACGACAAGGAGCTCAGGGAGTTCCGCCAGGTGTTGGACCCCGAGTACGTCGAAAAAGACCGCTCACACACGCTCGCCAAGCAGGACTTGCACAGACAGCTAGACGAAACAAAGGAGCACATGGTGGCCGCCGGCCGCTTGTACAACTGCCGCAACAACCACTTCTATACGTTGGACGATATCGTTCCGTTGCGAGCCACCACCTTCGAGGGTGCTGTGGCGTACGTGCCCCACAACTACAAGCAGATCTTGAAGCGGGAGTACAGCATTGGTCTTTACAGCAAGCAGCACGAAAAGCACACCTTCCGGCCAGTTCTCGACTTGTGGGTCCCCGACAACGTGTGCAAGAAGGACGCCATCGGAAACAGATGCAGCGACCGAGGGACGCTCTTGGAAGCCCGGTACACCAAAGAGAGCACCCAGAGGCACCGACACGAAATGCACCGGCGGCGTGACGCCCCGAGCGTCCCGAAAGACATGAGCCCCTTCCGGATAGACCCGTGGATCTTGAGGCGGAGCAAGAAGCTAAAGATGATGCTTGGTGAAAGCTAGGAGGAACTGAATAAAGTGGGGCGAGACCGGCTGTTTGATCCACAAGCAGCAGTCTTCAACGGGCTAAGTGTGTCACTTTGCGATGTCCTTCAAGAGCTCCATCGCCCACAAGTGGAACTTGACGAAGATCTTTCTGTCGTTGGTCAACTCGACCAAGGACTTTGGTTTGATCATGAAGCGCCGCAAGTAGCGTTCGTTGTCGAGCATGCCGTTGGAGCCGTTGGCGGCGGCGTGGCTCTTTTTGGCCAAGTCCTTCTCGATCGCGGCGTCGACCTGGAGGTGGATGAGGGCGATGAGCTCGTTGAAGTACATGGCGATGACGTCCCAGTTCATGAGCAAGCCCGACTCGGAGTCGGAGATGACCATGAGCGCGTACTTGCGCTCGGAGCCTCTTGCGTTAGCGTCCTTGATTTTGACGATCTTGTTGATGCAGTAGCCATTGAGCACGTCGCCGTGGAACATGGGCTTGGAGATGTCGGACGTGGTTTCGACCGACAACGACTTCATGACCAACTTGGTCAACGACAGGTATCTTTTCTGCAGCGACGGGTAGTTTGTAGAAATGTACACCACGGGCTCGGCAGCGGCGGCGGCGGCGGGGCGGCGGTCTGTAGTGACGACGTTGATGGCGTCGTTGGGGAGCGTCAACTTGCACGACGAGCAGGTCTGGAGCTTCGAGTTGGCGGACACCAAGTGGTTCGACTTGCCGGCGACGGACGACGTCTGGGTGCACACGATGGTCGACGGCCCGTGGAGCTCGCAGAAGTGCGCTAGGCACACGATGAAGGAAGCCATGAGGGATGAAAGCACGACAGGAAAGTCACACACGAGTCACGACAGGAAGTCACGACAAAGAAGTCCGGCAAAGAAGTCACGACAAAGAAACACGACAGACGGACACGACGCAGACACCAGCCACTGACAATAGACGACGCGGGCGTTTCCACGACGGCTTCTTTTGTTGCAGGATTTGAAGCAACCAAACAAGCGAGTAGTATGGGGCCAATTTTCAGCACCCAAAGTTGACATCAAAGCGAGTGAAAAAAAACTTCTGCTACTCCACCAAAATGTCCACCGCCGCCGCCAAAACCGCCACCACAACCCGTAAGTAGCCGGAGCGCGGGCGTGCCGCCGGCCGCCAGCGCCGCGGGCCCGCTGGCCGCTTTCTGGAAGCTCTACTAACCGCCGCAGCCGATATCACCATCGCCAACTCCGATGTCGTCTCCAAGTACAAGACCGCCGGGGACATCACCAACAGAGTGATGGCCCAGGTCAGAGAATTGGTGGTCGCCGGGGCCAGCACGTACGAGATCTCCGTCAAGGGCGACGAGTTGATGACCGAGGAGTTGTCCAAGATCTACAACTCCAAGAAGACGTCCAAGACGCCCAAGGGCATTGCGTTCCCAACGTGTGTCAACCCCAACCAGATCCCCGGGCACTTGGCTGCGATCAGCACCGACGACACCGCCAACATCACGTTGAAGGACGGCGACGTCGTCAACGTCATGTTGGGCGTCCAGATTGGCGGGTACCCCGCCGTGGTTGCCGAGACGGTTGTTGTCGGCGAGTCCGGCGCCGCCCCCGTCACCGGCCGGAGCGCCGACTTGGTGCACGCTGCGTGGAAGGCGTCCGAGGCCGCGCTCCGCACGTTCAAGCCCGCCAACAAGAACTGGGACGTCACCAACGTGATCGCCAAGGTGGCCAAGGAGTTCGACACCACGCCCGTCGACTCCATGTTGAGCCACAACATCGAGCAGAACGTCTTGTACGGGCCCAAGGAGATCATCCTCAACCCCAGCAAGCAGAACAAGGGCCAGATGGAGACGGTCAAGTTTGAGGAGAACGAGGTGTACGGCTTGGACGTGTTGATCTCGACCTCCGCCGACGGCAAGGTCAAGGCGTCGAACCACAGAACGTCCTTGTACAAGTTGACCGGCAACTCGTACTCGCTCAAGATGAAGATGTCGCACAAGGTGTTGGGCGAGGTCAAGAGCAAGTCGTCCGGGCTCTTCCCGTTCAACATCAGAACGTTGGACGACCCCAAGAAGTCGAGAGGCGGCTTGGTCGAGCCGTGCAACCACAACGTCATGTTGCCGTACGAGGTGATGACCGAGAAGGAGGGCGAGCAGATTGCCCAGTTCTTCACCACCTTTGGCATCACCAAGAGCGGCGTCGTCAAGTACACGTCGCCCACCTTTGACGAGGCGCGCTACTCCACCGAGAAGGCCATCCAGGACGAGGACGTCTTGGCGCTCTTGGCCACTCCGTTGAGAGTCGTCAAGAAGAAGGGTGAGAAGAAGTAAGTGAGCACCAGTAGCTAGCAGGAGCAGAGGGCACGCAGGAGCAGAGAGCAAGCAGGGCAGAGAGCAAGCAGGAGCAGAGAGCAAGCAGGAGCAGAGGGCAAGCAGCGGGGCAGGAGATCAAGCAGAGGAGTAGGAGAGCTGGCGAGCCGTGCACGCCACGCTGCCCTGCCGCTACTCTCCGCCGCTCTTCCGCTGCCGCTACTTTCTGCCGCTACTTTCCGCCGCTACTTTCTGCGCCACTTCCCTTTGCTTGCTGTAGCCTCGCCGCCCGCGCCTACGGCCTCGCTATCCGGCGGGCCCTCGCTGCTGGCCCGCCGCCGCCGCCGGCTCCGGCTCGCTGCCACGCTCGCTGGCCGGCGGCCCGCCAGCACCACTCGCCGCCGTCACCAAATTTATAGCGCGTAAATAAAAAATTCTCAGTATCAACACTTTCTTGTTATGGTTAGACAGACGCCCACCATGCCGCCCAGCACCGTCGTGGCGCCCAGCCTGGACCGGCCAGAGCCGATGGACGGCCGCAAGACGTCGCCGCCGCCGCCGCCCGCCAAACGCCCGGCCCGCCCCGCCAAAACAAACCCGCCAATCACAGCCCGAAAATCATCTCGTCTTCGGGCACCCGTCCAGCCCCTCGCCGCCAGCCCACTCATCCCCGACAGGGCCGCCGCCGCCCCGCCGGGAGCCGGCACCTTCGTCGAGCCGCCGCTCTCGGAACCCAAACCTGTATATACCGGGCTCCCCTTGGAGGCGTTCCCCACCACCAAGATCAAGAAGGAGTTTCTCTGGCCGGCCAAAAGGGGCACCAAGCGGCCCAAGGACTCCGACCCGCCGTCGTCGTCCAACGACAACTCGCGCGAGTCGTCGCTCGCGCCCGCGGCCGCCGACGCCGCGCCCGACGCCTCCCGCGAGGACGAGTGCCGCAGGGGCCTCCAGACACACCTCTCGGACGAGCTCACGATCCCGAGCGAGGTACGAAGACCGCTCGTGCTACACCTCTCGCCGGCGCGGGCCAAGGCGCAGACCCCGCGCCCGCCGGCCAAGCGCAAGGAGCCGCTGCTCGCCGCGCTGCTTCCGCAGCTCGACACGCCGGGCAGAGCCACCAAGCGCGTCAAGGTGATCTCGCCCAAGAAGCACGCCAGCACCAACCTCGCGCCGTCGTCCGTGGCCAGCAAAAACGGCACCACCCAGCACGACGACGACCCCACCAAGGACAACGACGAGTTCTGCAGCGCGTGCGGCGGCTCGGGCATCTTTCTCTGCTGCGAGACCTGCCCGCGGTCGTTCCACTTCACCTGCTGCGACCCGCCCTTGGAGGAGGCCCCGGACGAAGACTGGTACTGCCGCGAGTGCACGGCGGCCAGGCACCCCGAGCTCGCCTCCAAGTGGAACCACATTGGCATCTTCGGCCAGCTCATGAACCAGCAGGAAACCCGCAACCCCGTCGAGTTCCAGCTTCCCCGCAACATCAGAGACGACACGTTCGTGGGCGTGAGCACCGGCAGCACCGGCGAGTACAACGACGACACAAGCAAGCCCGAGCTCTCGTTTTCCAAGGCCAACGGCGCCCAGATCGCGGGCTACAACAAGAGCGCCGACCTCGAGATAGAGTCGTTGTACGACAAGGACGGCGCGCCCTATCTCTGCCACAAGTGCGGCGACTCGGGCCTCAACAACAGAACGTTGACCCACTGTGACTACTGCCCGTTGGTGTGGCACATCGACTGTCTAGACGAGCCCAACTTTGGACCAAAGACCATAGGCACCAAATGGAGATGCCCCAACCACATCGAGCACCTTGTGCCCCCCGAGATGTTCCGGCTCAGAAAGTTCAAGGACTCCAAGGTGGTCGACCCGGCGCTCCAGAGCCATTTCCTCAAACTAGCCACCCTCAGCAACATTCTAATCAAGTCTGGCGACCAGCCTTGGCTCCGAGAAGACAAATTGCCCAGTCTAGAGGAGTACAATCGTACCGAACGAGACATGAAAAAATTCATAGCGGGGGAGGCCCCTCATCCCAACCACACAACGCCCGGGTTTTTCCTGACCGTATCAACAAACGGCGGAGTAGGTGCCACTGCCAGCAAACAGTTGGCCAAGATACTCTGCCTCTCGTCTCGGGACGACATGTCTGCATTCGTATTTCGGATTCCCGAGAAACTGGTGCTTTTGGACTTTGTGACAAAGGCTAGGCAAAACAGGAAAAGCAAGAAGACGAAAAGAAAGAGCCCCAAGGGCTCCCCGTCGGTCAAGAAGGAAGTGATGCAAGCCATTTCACAGTACGACAGCAGAAGCCTACTCGAGAGCCAGCAGGACGCTGAGTTGGCTGACGGACTCATAGAATTACAAAAGACCGGTACAGCCCCGGCTGCCCAACACCCCCAACCGCCCCAGCATGACTTTGAAGCCCTCGTTGAGATAGCTCTAAATGGCACCCCCGACTACCGAGAGCAGGACTCACTCGATACCGCAGAAATCCAAGAGCTCAAAATGGTCAAGAAACTCATGCAACTCAAAGGAAAAGACGCCATGATGGCGTTCTTACACTCACAATAATTCAAAAAATGTATATATATGTACAAGTACTAAGACCATATTACCGTAGCAGATGGAATGGTGCACCATGGGCATTGTTTGCACCTTCTGGTGATACCAGCGTTGATCTCTTGCTGGTTGGTTGGATGTTCTCTTCTCCACCCAAGACATCGCAAGAGTAGCTGAAACCGCACAGAAACTCTCGCAAAGATCACCACTATTTTTATCCCTTCTCTCTGTCACCCTCTCGTCACACTTGAAGGCTCGTCCGCACCCACGTTTTTTTACCTCAAGCAGTCCTTGGGGGGCTGAATGGCGGGAATTTCTTCGACAGGCACACTGACGGCTCCCGTCAACTTGACCAACTCATCAAGAATGCTGCTGTGGTGCTTGTCGGCACAGTTGAGCTCGGTCTTTCCGGACTCTCCATGGACGACAATCTTAACCGGACACTTTTCCACCTCTTCCTTGGTCTTGGTGGCAATCCGGGTCATCACAAAGCTCACGTCGTCGTTGTGGAACTTGAGGGTCGGCAAGTTGTATCTCCAGAACTTCTTCAAGCCAATCGACGAGCCGTGGATGTTCTTTTGGATCAAGCACAACTCAATCTTGCGCACCTTCTGGGCGTCGAATTTGTAGGCGGTCGTGGGGGTTCCCGCGATATTGTTGAGTCTGGCAATCTGCTTCAAGAGCCTGGACGACGGCAAGTTCTTAAACATGGCACATGATGCTCCTGTGGCTGCCATTTTGGTCGGTGGGTGGTTGTTCCTCTAGTCCACTGAGGCCTTAGAGGACTGAAAAAAAAGAGCAAATCTTTTCGGTCGCGACACGCCCAAGTATGCTCCCACCGGGAACTCGCCAGCGACGAGAAACGCAACCAAGCAGAAGTGCCGGAAACGCCCCGCCCTGAGGCAAGACTGGAGCATAGACCGGTAGCAGGGGCCTACACCGTTGCGGCGACAGTTTCTGACGCAGAGCTTTTTGTCACAAATTCTGCATTGGGTGTCAGCGGCGCTTCCCGCACTAGTCGCAGCCGCTGTGTTTGTGCCCATCCAACGTTTTTGCACCCAACTGTTTGTCAACCTTCATCACCAATGTTGACGAATTTAGTGTACCAGGCCAACCGAGGGCTTCGAGGAGTATCGGACAGCGCGTTTGGGATCTACTTTGAGCCGGCCCGCGATGTTGTGTGTGTAACTGGAGGGCTCAGCGGGCTCGGCAGCGAGATCGTAAAACTGTTTTCTGACAAGAAGGCGCGTGTGGTGGTCCTCGATGTCAGGCTGCCTGAGGAGTCGGAGAGAGTTCCCGGTGTCGCGTATCTCCAGTGCGACGTGAGCGATCGGGCGCAGGTGGAGAGGGCCCAGGAAACCATGAGGAAGGAGTTCGGTGTCACCACCATCTTGATCAACAACGCTGGCATCACCGCCGGGAAGAAGTTGGTGGATATGGAGTACGCGGAGATCGAAAAGATCATCCAGATCAACTTGATGGCAAGCTTTTACACCATCAAGGCGTTCTTGCCCGACATGTTGCTGCTGAAGCGCGGCTATATTGTCACGGTAGGCTCGGTGCTAGGGTACATGTCGCCGGCACGGTTGAGCGCATACGGTGCGTCGAAGTCGGCTCTCGTAGCGTTGCACGAGTCGCTCACATACGAGTTGGGTCCTCCGTCGTGGAACACCTCCGGCGTCAAGACGTTGTTGGTATGTCCCGGTCAGCTAAAGACCAAGATGTTCGACGGGGTCAAGACGCCGTCGCTGTTCTTCGCTCCCGAAATGGATCCCGCGTATACAGCATCTTGTATCGTCTCTGCCATCGAGCTTGGTCGGAGAGGGGAGATCAAATTGCCATTCTACGCCAACTTCATCCCCATGTTCAGAGGATTCCCGTGGCCGATCGTGGAAGTCGTCAGAAAAGTCTCTGGGATAGACAAATCAATGGAAACCTTTAGGAACGCCTTGAGTAGGGCGGCCAGCAAGGCCAATTCTATAGCGTCCTTATCATCGCGAATCTCAGAGGTGGGTTCCATGCGCCTGTCCCTTCCTTGAGAATTCAGAACATTGCTTGCTCGACTAGAGTTTTCCTGCTTTTAGAGGGAGCTCAATGACTCCTAGATCTACTTCAAGTGGCCCAATAAATCGCTGAACTTCAAGTTGTAGGCCCTCCACACGGGGCACCCGACGTCAGTCACCTCTAATTGCGCCCCATACACCTCTAGGTCCAAAGAGGGCCGCTTCTCGCATATCCTCAAGAACGACTCTTGCCTCTCTTTCATATTCACATACACCTCTTCAATGGGACACCCGTCGAAGAATTCCCTCATTTGCCCGGGAGACACGGTGACGGCGAGCGAGTTGCTTCTCGAGAGATACAAGTCGCCGCTAGAAGGCGGTGAATCGCACAAAAGTAGCTTCAACGTGCGATAGCTCGGGTCTTTCAACTTCATCTCGCGAGCATCTTCGTAATTATAGGTCTTGGTGCATAGGTGGGTCCAGTCTGACGGTATGCTGCCCACAATGTAGGCGCGTGTTCGGTAGAGCTTGGAGGGAGGCACCGTTTCCATGTCATTCAACTCGCTAAGCGAAACGGCTCTTTGAAACAGCGACGCGGCCGTCACCGCCAGTTCGTCGTCGGACAACTTGTAGTCGTCGGGGTATTCTTGATCGGCTATCAACGAGTCGGGTTCTGTTTCGTGTTTGACGCCCACCTGCTGCGCAGCCTGGGTGGACACATGCTTTGCTTGGTGCTTGGCGGGCTTGTCGGAGCTTTTCGATCCAGCCGTGTCCTGCGAATCGATCTGGAGGTGGTCCTTGGCGTCGTCTCGTGACTCGTACGCCTGGGTAACGTTCTGGGTCTCCGGGATGAGTTGCTCGGCCCCACCAGAGATGTTTTTCATGATCAAATCGGGGAAGTAGGGCGTCCCGGGCTTGCGTGTACCGTGCGAGGAGTCGCTGGCGGAGTTTCTGCTAAAGTCACTGGCACTGCCGTTTGTCTCGAGACGAGCATGGCTGGCGGTTTGCCCCAGGGGAAGGTGCGGGCTGGTCACTTGGCTCGGGCTCTGACTGGAGCCGGGACTCAGGCGGGGCTCCTTGCCAGCAGCGACTGTCAGTCGGGGGCTCAATGCCTTGTCCAATAGCGCGTGGTCGAAGCCAATGGGAGCGTACAGCTTTGCCGTCAGCGCATGCAACTGGTCGAGGATCCGCTGGTTGGCGGCGCTCTCCATCTGGTAGTTGACGAGCTCGACGTCGCCGCTGCGGCACTCCATGAGGCCCTTGTAGTTTTTGAAGGACTGCAACTGGATTTTCAAGAAGACCATCTGGTCCTCGATCGAGCCGTTTTCCAGCACCACCGCGTGGCGCCCGTGGCGGTAGTAGTAGGCGTCCAAGACGCGCTTGAACCGCCACTCAAACACGCTCACGTGGAGCAACTGGTTGCGGAACTGGAACCTCGTTTCCAAGTAGTGGGACGTGCACGAGAACTGCTCGTGGGGGGTGTAGTCGGTGATGAAGACCTCGTACATCTTGTTTCTTTTCTTGGCGTACGCCGCGTAGCAGAAGACCGTTCGGATCGGCGCCTGGGAAAACGACTCGGCCCCGACCAGCGGAAGCTCTTCGAGCTTGCAAATCGTGCCCATCGGTCTAGCTGGTGAAGAGCGGTGAAGCGATTTGCACCAGACGGATAAATTTCGCGCTGCAAAAACAGTGCCCTTCACGCGGCCGCAAAACTGCCACGAGAGCTGCCACGCCGGCGGGAGCACCCAGAGGGCCCTGACTCCGCGGGACGGCTCGCCGCGAGCACCCTACCGAGCGAGGCCCCCGGCAGCTCTCTAGCGCAAGTACTGCCGCCTTTACCTCCTACTTTGTCGCTACTAGCTGCTTCTTGTCGCTACTGTCTGCTCTTCTGGCTGCTCTTGTCGCTACTTTTTGCTACTGTTTATTCTTATGCTGTCTACGACCGGTAGTCCCCGTTGATGGTCACGTACTCGTGGGTCAAGTCACACGTCCAGAACTGGGTGGACTGCCCGCCACCGGTGCCGAGGTCGATTTCGATCTCCAAGTCCTCGGACTGCAAGATGGCCGAGGCACGCTCCTCGTCCACCTGCTCGGGCTCGCCGTTCGTCAACAAGCGGAGGCGGGCGCTGCCGTCGACCGGCACAAAGGACACGCTGGTCTTGCTGGGGACCACCGAGAGCTCGGACGACACGTCGGAGTAGCCAATGGCACACAAAATGCGGCCCCAGTTGGCGTCCTTGCCGAACATGGCGGTCTTGAACAAGGACGAGTTGGCGACCGAGGCCGCGACCGTCTTGGCGTCCGAGTACGACAACGCGTCCTTGACGGTGAGCGTGATGAACTTGGTGGCGCCCTCGCCGTCGCGCACCACCAACTGCGCCAACTGCTGGGCGAACGAGGTGATTTCCCGCTGGAGCGCCACAAACGACTCGGCGCTCTCGGCGGTGTTGTCGATCAACGCGCCGCCGGCCGCGCCGTTGGCCACCGCCACGATCGTGTCGTTGGTCGACATGTCGCCGTCGACCGAGATGCTGTTGAACGAGCGGTCGGTGGCATGGGTCAAGATCTGCTGCAACGCGCCCGTGCTGACCGGCGCGTCGGTGACGAAAAACCCAAGAAGCGTCGCCATGTTGGGGCAGATCATCCCGGCGCCCTTGGCGAGCCCGGCCAACCGGTACGTGTGGCCGCCCACCTCAAACTCCTTGCTCACGAGCTTGGGGAACGTGTCGGTGGTGCAGATGGCCGTCGCGCAGTCCACCCAGTGCTGGTGGCTGCTCCCCAACAGGCCCAACGCCAACTTGGGAATCCCCCCGAGAATCCGGTCGATCGGCAAGTTGTTGCCAATCACCCCGGTCGACATCACGAGCGTCGACAGCTCGCTGTTCTCCAACACCGCGTCGGTCACCTTGACCATGTCACGGGCGTCTTGCATGCCCTGCGCGCCGGTCACCGCGTTGGCGTTGCCGCTGTTGATCACAAGCGAGTTGATCCCGCGCCCCTTCTTCTCCTGGAGAATCTGACGCGACACCTGCACCGGCGCCGCCTTGAACTTGTTTTTCGTGAAGACCCCGGCAGCCACGGCGTCCTTGCCGTGCTCATTTTTCAACATGGCCAAATCAAACGACTTGCCGTCCTTCTTCACCCCGCAGTGCAATCCGCCCACGGCAAAGCCCTGGGGATACGAGCCGCTCTGCGGCACGAACCGCGCTGCCTTCAGCGCTATAAACCGTACACTCTGTCTGGAAATCGTCATTCGTTGATGAAAAGTGCTGGATGAAAAATAAAAAATAAAATAATAACGATAAACGTCAGAACATTTGTGTTGGGTGCAATTAAGAGTCACAACCGCGATAGCGTCTGCTTACTTAAGCCGATCTTATCGGTGACTTATCGGCGACTCAATCCGGCTCTGACTAGTCAAAAAGAACACGTCCTTTCGGCCTGGCCGTGTGGATCTTACCTTTCTGACTTGCCCCCGTCTGACGTTTGTGGGTGCTGCTGAATTGAGCTTCGTGGGTTTTTCCAAATTGACATTTTGGGTTATTCCGAATGGACGGTTTGTGATGTCACGGTCGTCCTGATTTCCCTAGAAACTTGCTCATCACGTGCTCGTGCCTGCTACTTTGGAACACCAGTACAGCCGGCTGTGCTTTTTGTACCGTACGTTATTGATAGCTGCATTCGGGCATCGAAAGCTTGCGACGGTGTCCACCAAGTTCTACGTCAACCGGCCGGACGGCTGTCAAAAAGATGCGTGGGACGCTGGCGAAGCCGCCAAGCCTAAACGGAATCAGCGAGCTGTGCCGCGCCAGCGACGACCCCACGCGTGAGACCACGCCGTTCCCGGAAGAGACCCCTGCAAGGACTGACACTTTGGTAGCTTGAGAACCAGTGATATTTGAGCCCAGCACGACATCGGTGAGATCACGTGATCGCGGTCCCTCTGGCAGCAGGTCTTACATAATCAGCGCTGCTTCGCTTCCAACCTCATCACTTTTGCAGCATCCATGTGGGCAGCCAGAGTGAGTCCCAGGCCCCTCAGGCGGCGAATACAGGCACCCGGGCGATCGCGAGTTCTCTCCCGAGGGCCGTCGGACGCCCGCTTTCCGCTTGCCGCCGGAAAATGCCTCCACTCGACCGCCCAAGAGACCACAGCGCCGCTAACGGCCCCAGCCGCCCCCTCGAGCTCCCTCGTCCCCAACCAGCGATCCCGCTACGAGGTCCTCGATATCTCGCCGTTTCTGCCCGGCGATCTGGCGCCAAAGGTGGTGACAAACACCAAGGTGAGCGTCTTGATCAACAGCTTCTTTCTGTCGATCGTCCAAAACGACCTCCACCGCTCACGCCTCTTGCTCGGCCGACTCGGAGCGATGATCAACATCCAGCACTACAGGGCAACACAGTCGCCTACTGTCGGCGAGCACGTCTCAAACTACTACTCGTGTACCCTCCTTCTTTTGTCGCACATGTGCAAGTCACACGAGGATATCCTTATCCAGAACGTCAAGCTTTTGTTGGACGACTTCACCAGAATACACTCGAAGCTCTCTCGTCTACCACAGTCTGCCGAGGCGTCCGAGCTTTGTGCCGAGATCATCCACAAGTTTGTCAATTGCTGCATCTACAGCTTGGCCAATTGCGAGTCCCAGTACTCGAAAGAAACCAACCGCATGCTCTTACGGGTCTCGATCGCCAAGTTCACCAAAAGCGCCCTCAAGCAATTTAAGCTTACGCCTGACGAGGTCATGCAATCTCTCGACGACGTGGCTCTAATCGCTGGGTTCCAAGATATCTGTAAGATGTCCAAGATGAAGGTAAAGTATTCACTGAAGTGCTCTCGCAGTAATCCTTCAAAGCACGCAGACGAGACGACACTCTCGATGGACCCTTTCAAAGATGCTAATGGATTTGTCAACCTCGAAAACTTGTGTCAGTATATCTCAAAAACCAAGTTTGACTTCCAGTCTTTGAATAATAATCAAAAGTTGTACGAACTCTACGACACCTTGAACGACGATCAAAAGAAACAATTCATGGAGGATTATCATGCTCACAACTCCATCAAGCAGTTGTACGTGGAGTCCTGCTGCTTGGACTTGATTGAAAACTTTGATTCCGTCCACACTCAGAACCAATCCTCCAAGTCGAATACACAGGCCAAGGTCAATCGCTTTCGGGAGGTGCACTCAAATATGCTATTCGAATGGTTTGAGAAGAGTACAGCTTCGCTTACCCAGAAAGTTGCAAAAATCGAAAATACTGAGGACATCCTGAGATTGACCGAAGATGAACTCATCGTCTTGAAGTTTACCACCCATTTGAAAATGCTTCCAATGAAGGCATTGACCACTTTGGTGATCTCAAACATTCTCTCCTTGTCAATGTCTTCGAAATCGGGCTACGTTAGGCTAGTGGACATCACCTACCTACTCTCAAGGTCTTTCAGAAGGCTTTTGTTCCTCGAGCCTTCGTACATCCCGATCAAGAAAGAATTACTTCGCGTATTTGACGACGAGAGTGGACTTCAATTGTTCACCTTTGTCATCAAGACCATCATTGATAACTCTGCCTTTGACATTTCTGCGAAAGACTTGAACATCTACAAGGAGGCCATGCATCTTTCGAACGAGAGTATTGAGTCTGAACTCTTTGGACCGAGCGTCTCAGGAGTCGAAAGTAGACAACTTGCCTTCCGGTACTCGCTCCTCAGGAAGGAGAAGAAATTGGTTGGTATTATCAAGATACATCCTTACTTGCTACATGAGTTTAGAGCGTATGACTCGCTTGCGTTCAACAAGTCTTTGCTACTTCCCATGTTGAGCAAACCCAAACCTTGGAAGAGCCCAACCGACGGAGGATACTTGACTGACTTGAAGGCAATGGTAACTTCAAGTAATCCTTCCGCATCTTTGAAGTACATGAAGAGAGCACACACGACAGGTCAATTGCAGTCTACCTACGAGGGTCTTGATATCCTTGGAAGCACAGCTTGGGCTATCAACAGCGAAGTATTACAAGTATTCAACCAAGCAATGCGCCTCGACTCCGGGCATTTGAAAATCCCCCCCAAATTGACACATCTTAAACGTACAAAGGAGGGAGAGGAATCATATCACCAGCTAAAGGGATTGAGGATCCAGTACAACATGATTCAAGTGATGGCAAACGCATTTGGTAATAATGGAGACACCATGTATCTCCCCCATCAAGTGGACTTTCGAGGACGCGCATATCCGATGGTATCGGAGCTCTCGCATTATCAGGAAGACGCCGTAAGGGGCTTGATGATGTTCTGGCACAGTAAACCACTTGGCAAAGACGGATATCAATGGCTTCAGTATCAGCTCGCTGGAGTTTACGGAAAGGATAAGCTCACAATGAGTGAGCGGATTGCCTTCTGCGCCAGAAACTTTGACAAGATCATAGCATCTGCTGAAAATCCCATGAAGGGTGACATGTGGTGGAAGCTGGCTGAAAAACCCTGGCAAACTCTTTCATTGTGCATTGAAATGAACGAAATCGCAAAATATCTTCGGCAGGGAGGAAAGCTCGAAGAATACCGTTGCCGCATTCCAGTTCATCAGGATGGCTCTTGCAATGGGCTACAGCACTATGCTGCTCTAGGAGCAGACGAACAAGGTGGCAGGGCGGTTAACCTCCTTCCATTGGAAGAAAGGGGAGACGTCTATACGAAGGTGTTGGAGATTGTGGAGCAAAAAATCAAAAACGATAGCAACAAGAGCAGCCTAAGTCAGCCTTCAAGCCGGATTTTGAGTCGTAAGCTTATCAAGCAAACAGTGATGACTACGGTGTATGGTGTAACACAATTTGGAGGGGCTGCGCAGATCAAAGAGCGAATCAAGGATATCATTCAATCTATGGAATTACGTCAGTCGGAAGGTTTTGTTTTGTCACAAGCTGAAGCAACACTACTTGAAGAGCTCAGGAAGAACCAGACGAAGATAGCGCTGTATATTGCGGGCCATATTCTCAACTCCATATCCGAGTTATTTACCGGAGCCAAGCTCATCCAGGACTGGCTCTTGGAGAACTGCTTCAGAGTTATTAGCGCCTTCGATATGGAAACCATGGACTATATCACCAAGGTGGTTGGCAAGCCTATGGATTTCTTCCATCATGTCTCGTACAAACCAATGATGTGGACCTCATTGTCCGGGTTTCCAGTTGTTCAGTTGTACAAGCATACAAGGTCAACGCTAGTTCCCACGAGTTTGCAGCGGATTAGTTTCAACCGTCCAGACAAATTGGCTGGCATCAACAGACGCAAGCAGTTGAACGCCATCGCACCCAATTTCATCCACTCAATCGACTCTATACACATGTTCATGACTTCGTTGGCAGCTAGGAATTCGGGCATCGAGTTTGTCTCTGTCCACGACTCCTTCTGGACTTATCCCAGCGAAGTAGCCACCTTGTCTCGCTTGCTTCGACAGGAGTTTGTGCGTTTGCACTCCGCCTCCATCATCGAGCTGTTGAGGGAGGACATGGAGTACACGTCGTCGAAGTCGTTCCAGTTGGTGTGGGTCAGGAACACAGAGAACCCCGAGTTGGTCGACAAGATCAACGAAACGAGAAAAGCATATCCACGGCCCGCAGACCATGGGCGAGGCATATTCGCCGACTACAACATGTTCTTGGCGGAGGAATTGAGGCAAGGGTCCAGTAGCACCATCCCCGAGATGGTCAAGAGGCTCAAGCCGACGGTTTATTTCCGCTCCAGAAAGTCAGACCGGCTCTTGGAGAAGTATCGGACTCGCGTTACGGACGAAGTAGTTATAGAAAAGCTCCGGCCACGGGAGTTCACCCCGATACTTGTACCAGTACAGGTATTGGAGACGCCACCAAAGGGAACTTTGGACATCAACGGGGTGCTCGACAGCAGGTACTTCTTTTCATAGGAAACTGCGGGAATGTGGGCAAGTGCTCTCGCTTTACGTGGGAGTACGCCGGGGTTGGCTGTGATGACGAGTTTAATAAATGACTAGGCTGAAGACGAGTGACTTGCACGTGGAACAACAAAGCGAGTTCACTGTTCGTTGATCATTCTTTCCAAGCGCCCGAAGATCCTGTCGCGGTGGATGGCCAACGAGTCGTGCTCGTCGGACTCGAAGAACTTGTTCCGTTTGAACGGGGCGTCTGAGGTGTCGTCGGGGAGGTCGTTCTCGTAGTAGTTGTCGTCGGGGAGGTACGAGCCGCCGCCGTAGTCGTCGTAGTCGTCCTCGTCGAGCTCGAGCCCGCTGCGCATCTTGTCCTCCTCCTCGCTGTACACGCCGGCGTCCTCGTCGCTGGGGTAGTCGTTCTGGTAGAAGTCCTCGGCGTTCGAGTCCTCGTCGTCCGACACGCGTCTGAGTTTGTCGTCGTCGTCGTCGTCCGACTGGTACAACGTGTTGGCCTCGTCGTCGAAGAAGCGGATGTACCCGATCTGCGCGTGCGGGTGGTTGGCGGTGGTGAGCGGCTCGGTGGAAGACAAGAGGTACACGTCGTAGACGTACTCCGAGACGAGGTCGTCGAGCGGGGCGTCGGCGCCGTCGGGCGTGCCGTCGGGCGTGCCGTCCGCCGCGGCCGCCCGCGCGCCGCCGCGCTTCTTGCGCTTGGCCGCCTGCCCGTCGCCGACGCTCATGAACGACCGCACCATGTCCGACAACTCGTTGGGGATCTCGGCGTCCTCGGGGGTCTGGTGGTGCGGGATGACGAACTTGCGCTTGCGCGACGCGCCGCCGCCCTCGGACGTGAGGAGCGACTGGATCACCTGCTCGTCGTCGGCGGTGCCCAAGTCGTCGGTGCGCGAGAGCTCAAAGTAGAAGCTCTTCTTGTCGTCGGCGGCCGGGGTGGCGCCGGGCGACCGGCGGCGCGGCGTCTGGAGCGGCGACGGCGCGGGCAGCGAGACCGGCGTGGCCGGCTTCGACCGCTTGGCGCTGCGCCGGTCCTCCAAGATCAACGCCTGGAGCGGGTCCTGGTCCCGTTTCCGCTTGATCCGGAGAATTCGGGGTGGTTGTGCCATTGGTGGTGTTGCGACAGCGTTGAGCGTCGCGAAAAAAATGACACTGCTGGAAACGCGACATACGTGCGGCTCGTCGCTACGAGCCAGGGCTGTTCGGAAGCTCGTGCTGATTTGCGCTGGGCGCGGCGCCCGGCGTGGTGCCCGGCGCGGCGGGGCCCCTGCGGCCGGCGCGCGGATGCTGCTGCCTATGCTCAGTTATTTATAGAGGTGTGTATGTTGAAGGTGACCGCCGGAAACTGCGTCACCTCGGCGCTGACGTTGGCGTCGACGCCGAAGCTCAGCAAGATGCCCCGGATGACGCCGCACGGGAACCAGAGGTGCACCTGCGCCTTGGCCACGGTGTCGTGCACGCCGCGCGGGCTGTTCAACGACGCGATCAACTTGTAGTGGTTGTCGACGAGCACAAACGTCCCGCGGTGGTTGGTCCGCAAGTTGTCCATCTGCTTGTTGAACAAGCACCGCCACGCGTCGCGGCACACGAACTTCATGATGTCCAAGATGTCGACGATCTTGGGCGCCTGCGGGCCGCCGAGCGTGTTCTTGTAGAGGAGAAGCTCGGCCACCTTCTTGCCCAAGTTGTAGCCGTACGTCTCCACCCGGAGCGTCACGTCGTCGCTGGCGAGCCGCGCCGACTCCAACACGCCCACCGTGCCGGGGAGGTCGTTCGGGATGCTCGAGAGCGGCTGGTCGATCGCCGTGCTCGGCGGCGTCGTCGTTTTGGTGGCCAACTCGTGGGACACGCGGACGGACGTCGCCACCAACTCCTGGAGAAGAAGATGGAGGCACGCCGCGTTCACGTGCGATTGCGTGTCCAAGATGTCCGCCATGGTGAGGGGAGGGGGCGGCGGTTTTGGTGGGCTGTACTGACTGGTGGGCTGTACTGGCCGGCACTGGGTGGTGGAGGGTGTCGCTTTTGTGTGGATCGGGTCACGGGACGGTCCCGTGACCGGCCCCGTGACTTCTCTGCACGTGAGCGGTCACGTGACCGCCGCGACCCCCGTGACCGCGCCGAAAATTATCCCGCCAAGCCACGCCCTCCGCACGCGTCGGGCAGCCAGACGCTCATTCCAGCAGAAAAAATCGCCACCTCCATGCTCGAACGCTATTGGCCCGAAAGAAGCTTCTCCTGCACACAGCACGAGGAGCCCTTTTCCAGATGGATTTTCTCGCCCCAAAAGATGTCGTGAGTGGAAAAACAGGACAAACGAAAAATCCGCGTTTTTTTGTCGCCACCGGCCAAAAAATGCGTCAGCGTGAGCGTTGAAGGGATGACAGAAGGAAGCGAAGTGCGGAGGCGACCGGTGGGCGGGCAGCACCGAGCGGGACGCGGCGGCGGGCGCGATAGGCGCTCCCCCCTTGGTAGTTCGGCGACGGGCGCCGGGCGGCAGCGGCGCCTGCCGATCCCGCGGGCCTCTGCCGCGCGGCGGGCCTGCGCTCTACGCAGTGGCCCGTGGCCGCCCGCACCACCCAGCGCTGTCGCTAATTTGTAGACCCTGGGAGCAAATCCCCTGCTGGGCCAGCGAGCCAGGGCGGCCCGGCCGGCGAGAGCACACCGGCACGCGTATCGCCGCTGCTGGCCGCCAGCACCGAGGCCCCGTACGAGGACCCCGGCGGCAGTCGTAGGGGGCCGCCCCCCGTGTAGGCCGCCAGGCGCTCACTTCCGGGGTATACAGTTTGGCGGGCGCTTGCCACGCTTGACCGTTTTCTGTTAGTGTGAGACACACAAAAAAAAACCAAACCAAACCAACCCAGAATTAAAATTGTCTCTGTTTTATTTTACACACACTTCATAACAACAAAGCATCACCAGGATCAATCACCAGATTTTCGTAATCAGAGTCGTTAAGCGCCGTTCTACCCGTGAGAAGCAGAATCCCCCACCATTCGACAGTTAGTACCCCCGTGCATTGAAAGTAGACCGCGTTGACACATCTGCCCGTCCTCCATTTTATTTCCAGCCCTCCAGTCACGCCCGATAATCAACACCCCGTCCAGGCGCCCGTTCCCGTGTATTCGCTACCCGCCGCCCGTTCCGATCTCACCGCCTAGCCCGAGACCATCCCCCGCCGGCTCCACCCCCCCTCGCACAGCCGCCGCCGCCAGCACCGCCATCATCATCGGCCTACCCGCTGTGTCGTCGCATCTGCCGCCCGAGCATCTCCCGTCCCTTCCGGCCCGCTCCCGCCCCGCCAAGCAGTCCATCTGTATTATTTCCCGGACCCTCCAGGCCCCCTAATTCATTGTACCGTTACCCGTCGAAATCCCCCTGTTTTCGCCGCATCCTGTCTCCATCCAGCATATGACTACCATGGCCTCTGATTCCAATACAGGCCTGTTCCACAACTTGATGCCTCAGCCCAATGGCTCCTTGCTCTCCCAGGCGCACCAGTCACTCCACCACATCCACCCCCATAACTTGGCCGCCCACGGTATCCATTCGCAACAACAGCAACAACAACAGCAGCAACAGCAGCAACAGCAACCCCTTCAGCAGCTGCAACTGCTGCAGCCCCAGTCGCAGCCCCAGCAGCTGCAGGCTCAGGCCCAATCGCAGCAGCAGCCTCAACCCCAATCACAACAACCCCAGGCCCAGCAACAGCAGCTACAACAACCCCAGCTCTTGACCTCCTTAATCACCTCATTTCCATCTGCATCAACGACCACCTCCCCAAGTGCGCCCAACGTGCTCAAGTTGTCGAACATCCCCTCGGACTTGACGCAAAGGGAAGCCACCATCTTGTTTGCTCTTGTCATAGACGAAATCACCAACATCGAAATCGTCGACTTCAAGATCTACGCTTATTTCAAGAACATAAGCACATGCTTGACCACTGCAAAATTGCTTGACGGGAAGTACATCTTTGGTGCAGAGTACCCCCCAATTGCGGTCGAGTTTGATAATTCTTTGATCAGCTCTCCTCCGCAAAATGTGAACACTGCATTCAACACTTTAAGGTTGTCAAATCCAAACATCTCCCCTCCACATTTAAACCACCAACTCCAGCATCAAAACTCAGCACAGCATCAGCAACAACAATCCCAGCAGCCTCAGCAACAAAAGCAATCCGCTCCTCAACACCCTACGAGCCAACCTCAATCGGCAACCACCATGAATGGCACTCCCACCGGAACTGCCAGTACCACCAATGCAGCTTTTGACAACTTCCAAAAGAGGCAATCAATCGGAAACCAGAGATCCCGCTTTGTGTTCAGCGATCCGTTTGCGGGGGGTGCGGGTGCTACCAACCCAGCATCCCAACCAACATCTGCTGGCGCTTCTGGTGCTGCTACGACTATTGATTTGACCGACTTGACTGGTAAGTCCATACTATTGATGGAGTCGCAGAATGATGCCAGAGAATACGACAAATTGGTGAGAGACCCATGGGGATCGTCAGGTGGCATATCTGCGAACCCTTCAAGTTCACTTCCTTTGGGTTCCGCTCCGCAAACCCCAGGTATTAGTGCATCGCATGCCCCATTTGATTGGAGTAGCTCGAACCAAAACTCGTCGGCCACCGCCAGTGGCAACAACGGCAATGTGGCTCCAGGTCCTAACTCTGGGCCTCAATCAACAGACCGGAGAAGAACCTCTTCTGCTTTTTTCAACAGCAATCCTCTTCAAGGTTTGAGTGGACCCCCATCATCAAACGTCGTTTTAGGGGCATCTCAACAGGTACAAGGTCCTCAACAACAACAACAATCGCAGTCGCATGTTCCATCGCACCATCAGGGACAACAACCTTCGGCTTTGGCTGGTAACGTTTCCCAAGGGCCTTCAGCCGCAGGGATTTTGAATGCCCAACAGCAGACTCAGTCACAACAATCGCATGCCCAACTGGTCAACAAGTTGAACCAACTCAGCATTTCCACCAATCCAATAACTGGAACCAAATCGCAACCGACTTCGGCTTCACTTCAACTGGCCAAGATAGCCACCCCACAGTCACAGCAACCACCTACTTCAAATAGCCAGGCTGGTTCTGCTACCGATTCTGCTGGACCAACACCTACATCGTCGAGGCAGTCTTCATCAAGCAACATCAAGGATGTGCCGGACTTATCGTTATTGGCGAGAGTACCGCCACCAGCCAACCCTGCTGATCAGAACCCTCCATGTAACACGCTCTATGTTGGAAACTTGCCACCAGACGCGACCGAAGCTGAGTTAAGAGCATTGTTTTCTCCCCAAAAGGGATTCCGCCGTTTGTCATTCAGAACCAAGAATCAGTCCCAGAGCGGCGGAGGCACTGGTGGCGTGAGCAACCACAACCATGGACCAATGTGTTTTGTTGAGTTTGAGGATGTTGCCCATGCAACCAGAGCTTTGGCCGAGCTCTACGGAAGAGCGTTGCCAAGACCTAACGGAAGCAACGGCAAGGGAGGTATTAGATTGTCGTTTTCGAAGAACCCGTTGGGTGTTAGAGGCCCAGGAAACCCTAGAAGGTCGTCCACCAACCCCATTACCAGCCCCAGTGCTAGCACCGGGGCACCTCAAGCCAATGTGAACCAGATCAATGGTGGAGTTGGGAATTACGGATACCTGAATTTTCCGCTGAAGTGATTTGAAGGAGTTCCTGGCGTTGTTGCATCTTCATACGGACCAAGCGAGGAGGTTCGCTCATTTTTATGACCCTGCCATCTTACAAGTCCCTTTCCACCCCTGTTTCCATTACTACCATTGTTTTCATTGCTGTCATTTTATCCGCTGGTTTATCTCACCACCACCTCCACCACCACCACAACCACGAATACTACTACTATTATCACTTCCCCTCCTCTACTACTACTACTACTCATCCTACTATTATTATTATTGATTAATGTCTTCTCTTCAACTTTAATCCTGGCATTATTATGATAATCGTACCATAACCAACCTCAGTTGTTTTAGTCTACTTATCGCTAGTGATGCTCTTCATATATGTTTCCATACTGTATTAGTTTTCATATTTGTTTAATTTACCCGTGTACTTTTGTTCGCCGTGTAGTTGGTGCGACTGGAGGCTCTAAGATTGTGGGCCACCACTTGATCCGAGCGTCACTTTTGTCAGAGGAAGCTGCCGAAATCAGCCGCCCACCACATTTCGACGGCTCTATAAAAGGCCCGTGATCCCCCCCGATGCTCAAGCCGCAACGCCAACAGTCGCTGAAGCCAAGCGCCGCCGCCAGAGGACAACCCATGCCGGCCAACTCCAGCAAGGCAAAAGGCTGCAAAACCAACTCCCGTGCGAGAAGCAACGCCACAAGCTCCACCAAAAGGAAAGGCCCGCCCAGAAAGGACGAGGCGACAGACGCCGCCGGGCGCGCCGGTGTTTCCTTGACGGAGGGCCTATTGGACGGGGTTGAAGACACCATCACATCTGGCGAAGAAGACCTACAGGCGTGTCTCGAGTATCTTTGTGCATTCCGCTTGGACAAGCAGCACCGTACGGCGGAAGCTCTCGCCGGAGAGCCTCGTGGGAAGTCTCTTGCACGTGTGGGAGTCCACATGCTTGAATGATACGTCCTACTAGAGTGCTATAGAGTTGTAAGTGGGGTGTGTAAGGTGTTGGTGTATACTGGATGTAGGTGTATACTGAATAAGCTTGCGCTTCTTTGCAAAAGATGAGTCTTAGTCTGAGCCAGTGAGTCCCCGTAGCGTCGGGTCGGGAGAGGCGAACAAAAGGGAGAAGGGGAATGATACTCTTTCTTCTACCACACCTGCAAATCGATGAGGTCCTTGGGGTTGGCGTACACGTGGCTCATCCATTCGGAGTCCAACAAGTCGCCGGTGGAGAGCCGCTTGGCGTAGGCCGGGTTGAGGAGGCTCAAGATGGGCTCGCGTGAGTCGTAATGCAAGTCTTTGAACAAGGACATGGCTCTGTTGTTGCTGAAGACGGAGGACTTGTCGTTCAACTCGTTGATGAGGCGTTTCAAGAGCGGCTCGCTGGCGGGGTAGTTTTTGTGGAACTTGGCGTAGGCCACGTTGGAGTGGTCGGCCAAGTTTGCGTTGTTCCAGGGGGTTTTCATCAAGGAGATGTTGAGGTAGACCACGCCCAACGCCCAGTAGTCGGCGGCCTTGGCGATGCTCGCGATGTGGGCAAAGTAGTGGTCGTAGTCAAAGGCGCCGCTGAGGATGTCCAGCTCGAACTGGTAGAGCTCGGGGGACTTGAAGCTGTTGGTGCCGCAGTAGATGCGGTGGGGCAGGGCGCGCAAGAGGGCGCGGTGGTCGAGGTTGAGGTTCAAGCTGTAGCCAAAGTCGCTGAGCTTGATGACGCCGGCGTTGTCGATCAAGACGTTTTCCGGCTTGAGGTCGCGGTGGACGATGCCCTTGGAGTGCAAGTAGTGGACGCCCTTGACGATCTGCTTGTAGACGCTGTCCTTCAAGCTGGCGGAGACGTCCACCTTGAAGCGGCGCAACTTGCTCAAGTAGTCCAAGAGGTCGCCCTTGGCGTAGTAGGGGAACACGATGGCCCACTCGCCGGAGTCCGGCACCGCGGCGAGCTCGAGCGCCTCCAACACGTTCTTGTGGGTGCACATGCGGACGATGGCGAACTCGTCGAGCACGCGGCGGCGGTACGCGGCGGCGTCGTCGCCGGCGGCGTTCTTCTTGACGATCTTGATGACCACGCTCAGCGTGCGGGCGCGGTTGGTGCCCTTGAGAATGACCCCGTTGGCGCCCTCGTAGAGGGGCACCTTGAGCGCCTTGACGTAGTCCTTGCCGATGACGGCCGCGGGGGCCGGCGGCGCCGCGGGCGGGTCCTCGGCGGGGGGTGGGGGGATGGGGAGCATGGGGAGGAATCAGACCGCTGGGGGGACAGCCATGGGTCAAGGTGGGGGGGCGAAAGATGGAGAAAAAGGCATACGGGCTAGAGACAAAAGGCCGCCCGCCCAAAAGAGCAGGGCCCCTGGGAGCGCAGCGGGGGAGAGCGCAGCGCCTGGAGACGCCTGGAGACCGCCAGCGAGAGTGCAGCGAGGGCGCCGCTAAAGAGCTGGGCCGTGCTGCCAGCAGGCCCGTCGGGCAGCACGCTGGCCGGCTGGCCGGGCTGGGCTCCGGCGGGGCTGCCCGGCTGCCAGGCTGCCAGGCTTATCAGATGCCGGCCACAAGACGGAAGCCGTAGGGGAGTGGTGTCACGTGACCGGTCATCCGCGCTCTGGCGCTCCAGCCTGCTCCAGCCCGCACCAGCCGCACGGTTCCCAGGCACGGGCAGGCACCGGGGCCGGGGACAGGGCCGGGACAGGGGCCAGGGGCCAGGGCGGCCCAGACAGGCGCAGGCGCCGGGGTCCAGGCACCAGGCATGCCCACCAGACCGGCCCAGGCCCCGGCAGCGACCGCCCCTCGGCCCGGTGCTGTTGGCCCACCGGGCCCCCGGTCAGCCCACCGGGACTGTGGGCCGCGCGCCCCACTGGGAGCAATAAATGACTGAACTGGGCTTAGGCGTCAGCCGCTTGACCCTTCGGGCAGCCATTGCACCCGTTTCTGACGCATATAACCCTCGCCAATTCTGCCCCACGGCGGGCGCCGGCACTTCTTTTCTCCCTGTCGCTCGCCATGCTCAGACGTCTTCTCACCGTGATCCCCGTGCTCGTGCTCCTCGGCACCGGCGTGATGCTCTTCCTCGTCAACTTGAGCGGCGCCAGCACCAGCGCCGTGCTCGGCGGGCTCTACGTGTCGCAGGCCGCCACCGCCGGCATCCCCGGCGCCGCCCGCACCACCACCCGCTGGACGCTCTACTCGCGCTGCTCGGTCTCCGCCCACGGCGCCACCACCCACTGCGACAAGCACGCGCCCGCGTACCCGTTCCTGCCCAAGGACAACTTTGGCGCGGCCAAGGGGCTCCCCGCCACCTTCGTCAAGAGCAGGGACTTCTACTTCTACGGCACCCGCGTCGCCTACGCCGCCTTGTTGCTCGGCTTGGTCTTCACCTTGCTCGCCGTCGCCGCGGTGCTCGTGTCGTTTGTCTTCTCCGGCTTCATCACCGGGCTCCTCAGCACCGCCGTGTTGTTCGTGGGCTTCGTGTTCACCGCGTTGGCGGCGGCGTTGCTCACCGCGGCGCACGTCAAGGGCCGCGACGCGTTCCACGCCGCCGGCCACGCCGCCAAGATCAACCCCAAGTTCTTCGGCTTGTTGTGGGGCGCCGTCGCCGGCCAGTTGCTCTCGTTGGCCCTCACCCTGCTCACCAGCGGCCTCGCGGGCCTCTCAAAATTTAAACGGCCCGAGTCCTACCACGAAGAGAAGGGCAGCTCGGGCATCTCTATATAAGCACGTATGCAATTGACAAGTCGCTGAGCGCTTTGCTCATCGCTGAGTAACGCTGAGCTAAATTTTTACATGCCTCCGTGGAAGTCCAACGGTCCTCGTTGGTGCGCGGGCTCGCAACCTTTTTGCACCCAATGGCACACCGGCAACTACGCCCTCCAGTTTCTTTTACGGATCGTTGATTCCTACCGGCTAATCTACTTCTTGGCTCCGTACTTGGAAACGGCCTTCCCGTCGGGAATGGTGAAGAGAACGGCCTCCTTGCCCTCCTCGTACGCCTGGTCCACTCTGTAGTAGCCCTTTCTCTCGAACTGGATGATGTCGCCTTCCTTCAAGCTGCGCACGTTGACGTCGGCAATGGCCTTGGTGTGGAACTCGGTCTCAGGGGTGAGGAAGTTCTCAAAGTTGTCGCCCTCCTCCAACTTGTCCTTGGTGATCAAGTGGTCAAAGTCCACCAAGTCCACCTTGACGTTCTCCTTGGTGTCGGCGATCCAGGTGATCTTCTTGGAGGTCTTGCGGAAGTCACCGTCCAAGTGCAACTTGGCCTCGACGGCCGTGACAACGTCGCCTTCCTTGTCGACCTTGGTGATGATCACATTGCCCCAGTCCATGAAGGTGATTTCCTCGTCCACCGTCAATCCCTCGGCGTCGGCCTGGTCGATCAACACCTGGTTGGAGTACACCACGGTCTTCAAGCCGACCTCGGGGTTCTTCTTGTGCTTGGGCTTCTGCTCGGAGAGCGGCTCGGCGGGCCCGTCGACCAACTTGACGGGAACAGCGTTGGCGGCCACGACGGCGGTGTATCTGGGGGCAACCGGGTCGATGATCTTCTTGTTCATGGCCCAGATGACGGACCAGTCCAAGTTGATGATGTTTCTGGAAGGACCCTGCGCAATGACAAAGTTTCTCAACCCTTCGACAGACATCCCTCTTCTTCTGACCCCTCTCACGGTGGGGAATCTGGGGTCGTCCCAGTTGCCAACGTAGTTCTTGTCAACGAACCACTGCAACTTTCTCTTGGACAACAAGGTTCTGACAAAGTTGACTCTGGCAAAGTCCCAGATGGTGACCTGGCGCATGTTCAAGGCGTTCAAGATCCACTCGTACTGCGGGTTGCGGTCTCTGTACTCGTTGGTTCTCAAGGCGTGGGTGACGCCCTCAATCGAGTCGACGACGGGGGCACAGAAGTCGTACGTGGGGTACATCTTCCAGGTGGACCCGGTTCTGTGGTGCGGAACCAAGTTGCATCTGTAGATGACGGGGTCGCGGAGGGTCTTGTTCAAGGCGGTGTAGTCGATCTTGGCTCTCAAGCAGTTCTTCAAGCCTTCCTCGGTCCCGTTCTTCATGCCCTCGGTGAACATCTTCAAGTTCTCCTCGATGCTTCTGTCTCTTCTGGCGGACTTGTCGCCGACCATTCTCTCCTCACGCATCTTCTCCAAGGGGGTGTCGTCACAGTAGGCGTTGCCGTCCTTGATCAACTTGACGGCCAAGTCGTACATCTCGACAAAGTAGTCGGACGAGTACGACGTGACGTCGCCCTTGATGCCCAAGAGCGCCAAGTCCTCGATGATGGAGTCCTGGAACTCCTCCTTTTCCTTGGTGGGGTTGGTGTCATCGAAACGGATGATCAACTTGCCCTTGTAGGCGTGGGCAAAGTACTCGTTCAAGATGGCCGCCTTGGAGTGGCCAATGTGCAAGTACCCAGACGGTTCGGGCGGGAACCGGGTGACGACCTTGCCGACCTCGGCGCCGGGCAAGTCGATCTCAAAGTTGGCCTTGTGCGCCTCCTTCTTGCCCCCGTTGTTGGTGGTCTTGACGGCCTTGCGCAAGTCGTTGACGGCCTTGATCATGCCGGTGACGGCGGCGTCGAAGCGCTTGTCCTCGGCCAACAAGTTGTACCAGCGCGACACGTTGGCGTACACCGCGTTCTTGATCACGGAGCCCATCAACGCGTTGGCGCGCAACACGCCCCACACCGCCACGTCGGCGACGGTGTAGTTGTACCCGACGACGAAGGAGCGGAAGTTCAAGTGCGCGTCCAACGTCTCCAAGTCGGCGGCCAACTCCTTGAAGTTCTTGACGTACAACTTGTCCAAGGCGAACGCGGTCCACTCGCGCGAGCCCTCGGGCAAGACGTGCGGGAAGCGGGCGGCGAGGTCCGCGAGCACGGCGGCCTGGTCGTAGAGCGCGGTGCCGTCGGCGGCGGTCAACTTGACGTTGGCGGCGGCGTTGGCGGCGTCGGCGGACTTGTCGTCAACAAACTCGACGGCGACGGACGCGTCAGCGGCGCTGGCGTTGATGAAGCCGGCGGCGAGGAGCGCGGGGTACGCGACATGCTGCGCCTTGGCGGGGATGGTCAAGGTCAAAGACATGGTTGGATGGGGAGCAGAGCAGGGAGGCGGCGGTGAGTTTTGAAAAGTTTCGGCGGGCGCGGCGGCACGGGCGCGCGCACGTGACGCTTAGTCAGCTGGAGATCCTTCCCGCTCACGTGACCCCGCGGCCATCTATCTTGCGCTGGCCAACGGGAGTTCCCCCGGCACGATGGACTCGAGTGCTGAAAGACGGAGCGGGGCGGCCAAGCCCACCGCCAAGCGGTCGCCGTCGATCCTCGTGACGGACGCGCGCACCAACATGGTGAAGGGCGCGCGGGCGCCGTTTGCGGGGCACAACTACAAGAAGCAGCAGCAGCAGCAGCAACAGCAACAGCAGCAGCAGCAGCAGCAGCAACAACAACAACAACAACACCAACAACAACAACAACAGCAGCAGCAGCAGCAGCAACACCAACAGCAGAGCCACCACGGGCCGCAGTTCCAGCAGCAGCAGCACCAGAGCGCGCTCCAGAAGCGCGGCCCGTTCCGCAACAAGTACACGGACATCCTGGTGGACAAGCTCTTGTCGAACTCCAGCGACATCCCGCTGGGCCAGAGCCGGCTCCCGCTGCTCATCTCGAGCACCAACCGCGCGCGGCTGCCCGGCGGGCTCCAGCAGCCGAGCCCGCGGTACGCCGAGCCGTTGCGGCGCAACATCCGCAGCATCCCCAAGTTGACGCAGTCGCTCCCGCTGCGGACGTCCAAGACGCTGCACAAGTTGGTGCTCATTCCCGACCAGCACCGGCAGGGCTCGGCGCTGCCGCCGGACGTGGCGCACAGCGTGGCGGCGGCGGCGGCGGGCGCGGGCGGCCCCGGCGGCGGGCCCGCGGGCAGCGGCGTCAGCGTCGACCTCCAGGCGCAGATGCAGCGCTCGCGCGCCGAGATCATGCCCAAGGAGGCACGCGCCCACGAGTTCAGCCGCATGACGGCGTACTTCATCTGCGAGCAGTTCAACCTCAAGGCGGTCGCCAAGTTCTTGCGCGACAAGCACGAGGTCAAGCCGCGCACGTACGACGGCGCCTTGTACGTGCCGTACGCGTTGCCGTTGCTCCCGGGCACCGACGGCTTCCGCGTCAAGTCCAACAACACCGCCAAGTCGTTGCCCAACAAGCGCTACATGGAGAAGTTGATCAACCGCACCGAGCGCACCGACCACCTCTACGAGTACTACTCGGGCGTCGAGACCCCGGAGGACGCCAACAACTACCTGATGGACCCCGAGCTCGAGAACTTTGACAACAACACGCCGTTCGACCCGTCGGAGCCGCAGTTCTTCGCGCCGCCGTTGGACGAGTCGCAGCCGCTCGGCGAGGACGGCGAGGGCAGCTCGGGCAGCAGCGCGGGCAGCTCCGGGAGCGCCGGCAGCGCCGGCAGCGGGCCGCTGGGCGCCGCGCACGGTGCCGGGCCGGGGAGCGGCGCCCGCCCCCAGGCGGCGCTGCCGGCGCCCAAGGCGCTGGGCCCCGCCGGCGCGCACGGCCAGGTGGACGTGCTGAAGCACCACGCTGAGATGTTCGTGCTCGCGTACGGGATCGTGGTGTTCTGGAACTTCTCGGAGATCCACGAGAAGAACATCCTCGCGGACTTGGCGTTCGCGTCGGACGAGCCCGAGGCGCTCCTCATCAACCCCATCGACGAGCAGGACATCGAGACCGAGGAGTTCCACTTTGAGTACGACAACACCATCCACCGCCCGCGCATCTACAACGACATGGTGACGTTGCGGCTGGGCGACCACCTCATCAAGCTCACGATGCTGCACGCGATCGCGCAGCTGACCAAGCTCTGCCTCTTTGAGAGCCGCATGGTCAACATCCTCCAGCTGATCTCCAAGCTCCCCAAGAAGCTCGCGTTGACGGGCCGTCTCGGGCTCAAGCGCACGCAGTTGCTCCGCAAGTCGGGCAAGTTGTTCAAGCTCCGTGTCGACGTCAACCTCCTGAGCTCCATCCTCGACACCCCGGACTTCTTCTGGTCGTTCGAGCCGGCGCTCCACCCGTTGTACACCGCGATCCGCGAGTACTTGGAGATCGAGCAGCGCGTGCAGGTGTTGAACGACCGCTGCAAGGTGTTTTTGGAGTTCCTGGACATTGTCAGCGACAGCATGAACGAGAAGAACACGAACCGCATCACGTGGATGATCATCGTGATCATCTTCTTGAGCTTGTTTGTGAGCATGTTTGAGTTCATCATGGAGATTATATAGAGAAAAGGAGGAACGGACGAGAGAAAAGGAAGAAGAACAACAGAGGAGAGCGGGAGAGGCAGCCATGGTGAGTCACGGTCAGATGGTCAGGGGGTCGTTGTGGCCAGCGGCTACGCAGGCGACGGCGGGAGAATCGTGCCTGGTGCGAGCCGAGGCAGAAGCGGCGCCGAGCCGGTGCATTAATACATAACATAAAGAGTGATGGTAGAGGGCAGTGTCTGTGTCGCAGATGTGTCGCAGATGTAGATGTGTCTCAGATAGATGTGTCTCAGATAGATGTGTCGCAGAGATGTGTGGCAGATAGATGTGTCGCAGAGAGATGTGTCGCAGATCGTAGATCTTCAAACGCGTGTCGCAGATGTATCGATGTGTCGCATCACGACTGTCGCGTAAATGTCAGTCGCGAGCTTTGCGACCTTCAACCACATGTCTTTGCCATCCAGGTATGCGCCCGAGGGCCTCAGCGCCGCGGACCAGGGCCGGACGCTCACGCTGGGCGTCACCCGGCGGCGCGCGAGCCTCACGCTCCGCCGCATCGAGACCAAGGTCGAAAACGCCGCCCGCGGCCGCGCCGACGACGACGACGTGGAGATGGTGGCGATGGACAACCCGAGCGAGGTGGCGGCGGTGGCGGCGTACGTGAGCCACTCGCGCAGCACGGGCCAGCTCGCGGCCGGCGGCAGCGACCCGGCTGGGGCGGCCGCGGCAAGCGGGCCCGCGGCCGCCGCCGGCGTGTCGTACCTCGTGCTCGACACCAACTTTGTGCTCTCGCACCTCCGCATCGTCGACGACCTCAAGCGGCTCGCGCCGGCGCACGGGCTCTGCCTCGTGGTGCCGGTGGCGGTGATGCGCGAGCTCGACGGGTTGAAGCGCTCGACGCGGCGCAGCGAGGCGCCCGACGCCGCCGACCGGCTCCTGGACCAGTCGGTGGGGCTCTTGGCGCGCTGGGCCAACGACTGGATCTACGCCAGCTTCGCCGAGTCGCTGCCGGTGGTCGTGGGCCAGCGGTTGAGCCAGCGGCTCGACCGCGCCGCGGTCCAGGACGACGCCATCATGGACTGCTGTCTCTATTTGCAGCAGCACCGCGCGCGCGCCTTGACGGTGTTGATGTCCAACGACAAGAACTTGTGCCTCAAGGCGCTCTCCAACGGCGTGTTGACCGTCAGCTACCGCCGCGACATGACGGCGGCGCTCATCGCGGCGGTGGTGCAGCGCGAGAACGCGCTGCGCTTTGGGGCGGCGGCAGCGGGAGCGCCCGCCGTTCCCGCCCCTGTTGCCCCCGCCGTTCACGCCCCCGCCGTTCACGCCCCCGCCGTTGTTGCCGCTCCTGTGGCCCCCCGTGCCTCGCCGCCGCCGCTTCGCTGGAGCGCCGACACCGCGCTCGTCGTCTTCAACGAGGTCCAGAAACTCGTCCTCTCGGTCACCCACCACTGCATGGAGACGTCGTACGGCGAGGACTTGGCGCTCTTGCGCGACTACGACCGCGCCGCCGTCGCCACGCTCTGGGACTGCTCGCACGTGTTCATCCGCTTCTGGATGACGGTGTTCAGCGACTACTTCCGCGCGCTGGACGTGGTGCCCTTCGAGCAGGGCGCCGGGCGCGCGCGCGTGCCGGTGTTTGTCGAGGTGCCCCAGCTGGCGGCGGGGCTCCGGCAGTTTGTGGCGTTCTGGCTGCGGGTGCTCGAGGTGTTGTACGCGGCCGAGATGGACGAGGCGCAGAATATCGCGTTGGAGCACTTGATACGAAGATGGGAGGCCGTAGAGTAGCGTGTATATAGAAGCCTAGTCATCGTCAGTTAGTGTAGCGGGCGCGGTAGCGGGCGGTCTCGCTGGCGCGGTAGCGGTAATGTGCGCGATCTCCGGGCGGTCTCGCTGGCGCGGTAGCGGTAATGTGCGCGATCTCCAGGCGGTCTCGCTGGCGCGGTAGCGGTAAAGTGCGCGATCTACGGGCAGTCTCGCTGGTGCGAGACTCCCCTCGCTGTCTCCCCTACCTCCTTTTCTTTAGCGACCCGAACTTGGATTTCTTGGGCTGCGGCTCGAGCGGGTCCGGGGATGCAAACAACTTGCGCACGCCGGGCTCGCTGGGCACTTTCTCGTCGTCGGGCTCTTTCTTCACTTCTGTCTCCCTAACTTCTGTCTCCCTAACTTCTGCCTCCCTTTTCACTTGTGTCTTGTCGCGCTCCTTTTCCGCCTTTACCTTTTCGCGCTTCACCGGGGAGGTGTAGAACGGCCCCTCTTGCTCGCGGGGCGGCACCGCGACCGGGGCGCGGGCGGCGGTGGCCCACGTCTCGGTGTCCGCGGCCGCGGCGGCGACGGCGTCCCACGCGGCGGCGCCGCCGTACGCCGCGGAGGTCTCGGCGGCCCACTGCGCGCGGTCGAACGCCTTCAAGTGCGCGGCGTCGCGCGGGTTGTTGCGGCGGTACGTGTCGAGCAACTCGGGCCCGTGGCTCAAGCGGAGGTTCTCGGCGAGAAAGCGCGCGTACGTGTCCTTGGCGGCGATGGCCCGCTCGAGCAGCGCGAGCTTGTGCAAGAGGTAGCGGTGGTTGGCGAACTGGCGGAGCGACAAGGCGCCCAAGAGCGCGGCGGTGTCGCTGGCCAGCAGCGGCGCCACGGCGAACGTCCAGCTGATCTCGGCGGAGCGCACGGCGGGCGCCTCCACCGACGGCCCGAAGCGCACGGCGCCGACGTGGCGCTCGAGCACGCGGAGCGCGTGGGCCACGTCGCTCTCGTCGATGCCGCCGCGGCGGGCCCGGGCCACCACGCCGGCGCGGTCGAGCGTCTCGGTCCACGCGTGCCGCAAGTCCGTCACGCAGAACGAGTAGCCGCCGCCGTGGGCCTTGTAGCCGTAGACGACGTCGCGGTCGCCGGCGCGAGCAGTGTGCCACGTGTCGGGAATCATGGAGAGAAGAAGAAGAGAAGAGAAGAAGAGAAGAGAAGAGAAGAGCAGAACAGAAGAGAAGAGCAGACGATCAGCAAGTCGTTTCGCGAAAGCTGGGGTATTTTCCGCCGCACAACTTTTCACTCTTTTCACCACTCCTACTCACCTCCTCACCACCTCCTCACCATGACAGACATCGACAGCTTGGCGGAGCGGCTCGTGGCGCTCCACGCCGCGCGCACACGCCCGCGGGTCGTGGTCTCGGTGGCCGGGGCGCCCGGCGCCGGCAAAACGACGCTCACGGCGCGGCTCGTGGCCGTGCTCCGCGACAAGCACCACGTCGCCGCCGCGGTGTTGCCGCAGGACGGGTTCCATCTCTACCGGCACCAGTTGGCGGCGCTCCCCAACGCCGCGGAGGCGGTGGCGCGGCGCGGCGCGCCGTTCACGTTCGACGCCCGCCGCTTTGTCGCCGCCGTCGCCGCGCTCACCGACCCGCGGCGCGCCGGCGAGCCGCTCTGGGTGCCGTCGTTCGACCACCGCCGCAAAGACCCCGTCGAGAACGACATCTGCATCGCGCCCGGCGTCGCGATCGTGCTCGTCGAGGGCAACTACGTGCAGTTGGCCGACGAGCCGTGGCGCGAGATCGCCGACCACGTCGACGAGGCGTGGTTCTGCGCCGCGCCCCTCGCGGTGGTGCGCGAGCGGCTCGTCCAGCGCCACTTGGCGGCGGGCATCGCGGCCACCGTCGAGGAGGCCGAGGCGCGCAGCGACGGCAGCGACTTGCGCAACGCGGAGTACATTGCGGCCAACTCGGTGGTCCCGGACTTGGTCATCGAGCTGGTCGAGCAGAGCGAGCAGAACGAGCGCAGCGAGTGATGCGAGCAGCGAGACCAGCGAGCAGCGAGTGATGCGAGCAGCGAGACCAGCGAGCAGCGAGACCAGCGAGCAGCGAGACCAGCGAGCAGCGAGACCAGCGAGCAGCGAGACCAGCGAGCAGCGAGACCAGCGAGCAGCGAGACCAGCGAGCGAACGAGCCGTCTGCCGCCACCAGCCGTCGGTCCTCGCGAGTCCTCGGTCCGCTCTACAGTTTTTCGGCCGGTCTCTCGCTACAGTTGTCCGGTACTCTGGCGGGCTGTTCAGCAGTCTCGCTGGCTGCCAGCAGTCAGTCGGCTGTCCAGCAGTCTGCCCAGCAGTCGGTCCCGGCGTCCGCCGTCCGGCGTCCGCCTTCTACACTCTCTATCTTATGTCTATATTCAAAACAAATGCTAACCAGACGCCACGTTGTAGCGCATCTTGATCCCCATCGCCGACAACTCGGAGTCGAGGTACTTCAACACAAACGGAATGGCCACGTTGGTGGTGTCCTCGCCGCCAATGAACTTCTTGCCCTGGCCGTCTTCCCAGATGTCGCTCTCCTCGACCGCGCCGTACTTCTGCACGTACGCGTCCACCCGGAGCGCACATCTGCGGCACCGGATCGCCGCCATGGTGCCGATGCGCGGCACCGTGGTCTGCGTGGTCAAGATGGACCCGCACCCGCGGCAGATGGGCGTCTGTGTGTAGTCGGAGCAGTTCAACAACCGGTCCTGCAACAAGAAGGCGGTCCCGTGCCCGATCAACGCGTCTCTCTCCATCTCCCCGACACGGATCCCGCCCGACCGCTTTCTGCCCTTGACGGGCTGCATCGTCAACGAGTTGACGGGGCCCGTCGACCGCACCTGGAACTTGTCGTTGACCATGTGTCTCAATCTCTGGTAGTACACACACCCGATGTAGATGTCGGCCCTCAACTCCTCGCCGGTGGCGCCCGAGTACATGGGCTCGTTGCCGTGGTAGTTGTACCCGGCGTCCTTCAACTGCTCGCCGAAAAAGTCCGCGGGCGTGTCGTCCTCGCTGAACTTCCACGGCGTCGAGTCCTGGGCGATCCCGTGCAACGCGCCGGCCTTGCCCGCCAACGACTCGACAAACATCCCGATCGTCATCCGCGAAGGGAACGCGTGCGGGTTGATGATCACGTCCGGCTGGATGCCGGTCTCCGAGAACGGCATGTCGATCTGCGGCCACTTGCGCGAGCACACCCCCTTCTGCCCGTGCCTCGACGAGAACTTGTCGCCGATCAAGGGCTGTCTGGTGACGCGGAACTTGATGGTGAGGTTCTGGCCCTCCTGCTCGCCCAGGTCGTCGCCCAAGAGCTTGACCTCCTCGACGTACGCCGGCTCGCTCGAGTGGTACGTCTTGACCTTGGTCTTGCCCAACGTCTCGTCGTAGTACGCCACGATGGGGTCGCCCTCCTCCACCTTGACCCCGATCAACGGCAACCCGTCCAGGTCGAGCTTCTCCTTCCAGCTCTCGGGCCACTCGTCGTCGCCAAAGCCAAAGTGCTGCGTGATGGGGTCCCCGCGCCGTCTGCTCTGCGACAAGTCCACCTTTTCCACCTTGTACACGGTCCCGTACCCGAACCCGCGCTCGTCGGCGGACTTGTTGATGATCATGGCGTCGTCCATGTCGTACCCGGTGTACGAGATGACCGCCACCACCGCGTTCATGCCGTTGGGGAAGTTGTCCATGCCGTACTCGTCGTAGAGCCCGGCCTTGACGATGGGCGTCTGGCCCGTCTGCAACCGGTACAACTTGTTGTCCGAGCGGTGCACCAACGCCACCCCGGGCGTCCCCATCGTCTGCTTCCCCATCTGGCACTGGTACATGTTTCTCGGCGACTGGTTGAAGTCCGAGAACGGCGTCAAGTTGGCCAAGATGGACAACATGTTGGTGGGCAGGAACTCGACGTGGCTGTGGACATTGTTCTCGATCTCGGCCGGCGTCACCGCCACGTTCATGTACACCTGCTCGAACGGGCCGAGGACGTCGGGCTTGCCGAGCGGCAAGTACTTGACGGGGCGCATCATGCGCGCGTGCCCGCCAAAGAGGTAGAGCCCCGGGTACTGGCCCTTGGACGAGGGCGGCACGTACCCGATCTCCAAGTCGAGCGGCAAGCCGTGCGCGCCGTCGATCTTCCAGAAGCGCAAGGTGTCGGCGACGATGCGGCCCTGCTCGTGGGTGGTCCAGCCGACGATCTGGCCGTCCAACTGCACGCAGCACAAGCCGGGCCCCGCGGCGAAGGTGTGGGCGGGCAGCACGCCCAACTGCGCCAACGCCGCCGGCACGCGCGACACGTCCAGGGCCTCGGTGGCGATGCGGCACTTGTGCGCCAAGTGGTTCAACAAGCCGCACGGCGAGCCGTCCGGGGTGTGCACGGGGCAGAGGAACCCCCACGACTCGGGCAACAACTTACGCACGGTGGTGGTCTTCATCTCGGTGAAGAACGACCCTCTGTGCACCATGCGGAAGTGCGAGATGAAACGGTGGAAGTTGATCTTCTCCGCCACCACGGTGTACCCGGACACCTGCTGCAAGTCCAACCCGGACTGCGAGACCAAGTTCCCCGTCGACAAGAAGTACTGCAACTTCTGGCCAATGTTCTCGTTGATGCGCAAAAACACGCGCAGGATGTACTTGGGGTCGGCAAAGTTGACGGCGGCGCCGCGGCCAATGTCCGACTGCACCTGGAGCTTGAAGTTCTGCAAGTACTCGTCGATCTTCTCCTTGATGATCATGCCGTAGAGGAAGCCGCCCAACAACACCTCCTGGTGCTGGGTGGCGTCCGGGTTGTCGGGCGCGCAGTCGCCGGCCACCAAGGCGTACAACTTGCGGATCATGAAGGCCATCAAGCGGAACTTGTCGGCGTCGGAGTCCAAGTGCACGAGGACGATGCGCTGCAACACCTCGCGCCCGACGTCGATATCGCTGACGTCGGGCGACGCGCCAAACACCACGCGGAACTTGTCGCCCAAGTACGCCAACGTCTCCTGGCGCGAGAACAAGGCGTACAGCTTGTAGGTGCGGAGCAAGAGCTCCATCCGGTCGGTCAAGAACGAGTTGGCGGTGTCGGCGCCCACGATGGCGTCGAAGATCTCGCGGTCGTTGGTCTCGACCAACGCCTTCATCACCATCACCGCGGGGACGAGGTACTCGTTCTTGCGCCACGAGAACCGGAACGTGACGTTGCCGTCGTGCAAGTAGTGCAACACGTTGGTCTGCGACGTCTGGTCGGGGCGCACCGCGCGGAGCTGGACCCCAAACTTGGAGTACGTGGCGCCCCTGTTGCCGAACGACGGGCGGATGAGCGCCATGGGGTGGTTGCGGCGCTGCATGATCAACATCCGGATGATCTTCTCGATCCCGTTGACGATGAAGTAGCCGCCCATCTCGTCACTCTCCTCCTTGTGCTCGACCAACTGCGCCGGCAGCAACTTCTCGAGGTGGCACCGGTTGGAGCGGAGCATCACCGGCACCTGCCCGGCCTCGCGCACCTCGGTGTGCTCGTCGCCGCCGTTGACGCTCCACGCGACCTTCAACATCAAGCGCGAGCGGTACGTGGCCATGCGCTCACGGCACTCCGACGGCGTCGTCTTGCGGTTGAGCGACAACTTGTCGTTGGGCGAGACCGCGGGCCGCGCGAGCTGCACCGACTCGACGCGGATGGCCAACTTGTTGCCGGTGCGGCCGGGCTCGCTGGTGTCGAAGACCGTCTTGGTGCCGATGTCCTTGACGGCGAGGTTGAGGAGCCCGCCGCCGGGGCCCTCCGTGAGGGCGTTGAACGAGCCGATGTGCGGCGCCACGGCGTCCGCGAGAAGAGGGAACGCGCTTTTGTCGCTGGGCGGGTTCTGGAACCGCTGCTCCCGCTCGAGTGTCTTGTACTGTGCGCCCATGGTGATTGGTACGAGGAACAAGAGCTGGTGGAGAGCAGCGCTGAAAAGGGCCGCCTTTTTTTTTCGTCCTCGATGAGGTCACGTGATTGGGGAGCCTCCGGCCATCGCGAACGACGCACCGAGCACAGGAGCGAGCACAGCACAGCAGAGGGCACAGCAGAGAGCACAGCAGAGAGCACAGCACAGCAGAGAGCACAACCACAGCAGCACAGCACAACCACAGCAGCAAGGCACACCCCACACACTCCGCATTACATTCCCCTACTTTTTCCATGGCCAAATCCCGCTTCGAGTACGTCCGGCAGTTCGAGCGCGAAAACTTCCTCCTCCCCGACACCTACATCGTGATCCGCGTCGACGGCAAGGGCTTCCACAAGTTCAGCGAGCACTACCGCTTCGACAAGCCCAACGACCTCCGCGCGTTGCAGGTGATGAACCGCGCCGCGCGCGCCGTCGTCGCCGCGTACCCCGACGTGGTGATGGCGTACGGCGACTCGGACGAGTTCCTGTTCTTGTTGCGCCGCGAGTGCGCGCTCTACGAGCGCCGCGAGATGAAGTTGACCACCACCTTCGCCGCCATGATCTCCACCTCGTACCTCTTGCACTGGAACGACGAGTTCCCGGACAAGCCCATCCGCGCCGACCGCATGCCCAACTTCGACGCGCGCGCCGTGGTGTACCCCAACTTTGCCGTCGTGCGCGACTACTTCAGCTGGCGCCAGGTGGACTGCCACATCAACAACTTGTACAACACCGTGTTCTGGGCCTTGGTGCTGCGCGGCAACTTGTCCCCGCAGCAGGCCGAGAACGCCCTCATCGGCACCGTCGCCAGCGACAAGAACGAGATCTTGTTCGCGCGCTTCGGCATCAACTACAACAACGAGCCCGCCATCTTCCGCAAGGGCACCATCATCCTCCGCGAGTACGACGCCGCGCGCCCCGCCAGCGCGCCGTCCGAGCCGCGCGACTCTCCCGCGCCGGAATCGTCCCCGGGCGACGCTCCCGCGCCAGAATCCTCCCCGTGCGACTCTGCCGCACCGCCAGCGCCTCGCCCGGGCCCGCCGCCCGCCAGCGAGCGCGACTTGAGCTCGCGCCAGAAACAGCGCTTGGCCAAGGCGAGGAAAAAGGCCGTCATCCGCGAGTACCACGTCGACTTGATCAACGACGCCTTCTGGGACGCCAGACCGTGGTTGGCTTGACCGTGCCGCCAGCCACGCTCCCGCGCCCTTCGCCTTGGTGCTCCGGCGTCCCCACTACTCCGGGTCTCCCCGCTACGCTCTCTAACCTATAAATAATGCATTAAATGAACCCAAACATACTGAAGTGTACCGGCTGACGCCAGTCTGGCTGTATAGAAGAAATGGAAGCAAAAGCGCCGCTGGGGGACCCGCTTGTATATGGTACAAAGAATTAGGTGTGAATTGAATCGCTGAACGAGTGGAATGTGGACGCCGGAGAACACGATGACCCGAACGCAAGCCCAAAGACATTGTCGTTCAGCATGCTCGAGAGTTTGCCGTTTCCGGGACTGGATGGAGCACTGGCAGATGTAAAGTGGCCCGCGGTGTCTCCGTGGCCCGAGGGGCCGTTGGCTACTCCAGAAAAGCAATAGTTGGCCAACAAGTCCGTGTACGAGAGAGAGTCAAACTTGAGGTCCTTTTCGCCACTCTTGGCGGGCTCTTGGTTCTCGTTGTTTTTCATCTGCTTTGCTCGGTACGACTGGGAGTACTTGTGCGGAGACTTTTGGACAATGACATCGGATGCAGAAAATGAGTTCCTCATCAACTGAGGCCGGTGGATGGCGGCGGGTGCCTTTCCCTTGGGCGAGCCGTTGCCTGGCACCGAAGGAGTCGATCTGGGCAAGACAGCAAGTTCGTCGTTGATATTATTGTATCTTGAGTGCAAACCCACCTTCTTCAACGGAACCGGCGGTTTGCCCAATATGTACTCATCATCAAGATGGCGGGAAAAGTAGTTGGTGTCGTGATACTGCGAACCATTGCTGTTTTTGGCGCCAGAGTCGGATATGTTTTGGAAGTCAATGAGCTTGGTGACGAGTTCGTCAAACTGCGGAAAGTTCTCGTCCACCTCTCTTTTCACGGCTTCGCTCGGCACTTTTTTGGAGGTACCAGACTTCTTGTAGTTGTATGTTCTAATACTACTCTCCGGCTTCAACACAATGTGATAATTTTTGTCATTATTGTTGTCCCAATACACTGTGTTGTTCACAGTGTACTTGACACACAACCTGATATCGATAGAAGAGTCCCTGTTGGACAACAACTCCGACAACGGGATGTTGACTTGGAATTGGTCAATGTTATTGTGGCTGAATGATTTGTAGAAGGTGATGATTTTGTGGGAGAAGTTCAAGTTGGTTTCCCAATTGTCCAAAGTCAATTTGATCTCCAAGTGCTTCTCAAAGGCGAGGTTGCGGCAGTTGATGAGCCCGTAGAGATAGGACACCCCGTTTTCCTCGCGGATCTTGACCGAGTTGAATAGCACCACTGGCTTGGCCTGGATGTAATGCAGGTGCTGGGTTGGAACGTTGCTGACGTCGATTCTATAAGATTTGCTTGTCTTGTGGGAGTTCCGCGACAGCTTGCTGTCGGGGGTTTTATGGGAGGAAGGGGCGGGGTTTGAGGCCGAGTACCAGTAGTCCAACTCTTCGTCGGAGGAGGTGTCGGAGGTCAAGTCGGACGGGTCGATGACGGACTTGCCGTGCTGGAACTCGCCGTTCCAGTTCCATTCAAAGTAGCCGTTTCTGCGCGGAGATCTGGCTCTGCGAGGCTGGGCTCTGTTCTTTTTCAAAAGGTCAATGTCAAAGTCCTCGTCGTCGTCGTCGGAGTAGTCTTCAACGTCGGGCGGAGAGCCCATGGGCGAGTTCAGGGTGGACACCGCGCTGGGGCTGTCGGTTCCGTCAAACATCTTGACGTTGGCCAAGATGTTGGCGAAGCGGACGGACTTGTTGTTGGCGGCGTTGTTGACGTGGGAGGTGGACATGGCCTTGGGGATCATGGAGGCCAACTTGAGGGAGCTCTTGACCAACTCGCCCGACTTTTTGCGGAGCAAAAGGGGCGGTCTTGCGAGGGAGGTGGAGTCCGAGACGGAGTCCGAGGGGGTGCCCGCGGAGGTTCCCTGGGAGGTATCCTGGGAGGTTTCCTGGGAGGTTTCCTTGGAGCTTTCCGGGGCGGCGGCCTTGTCGGGAGCGTCGAACCGAAAGTAGCTGGGCAAGGTGGGCGAGCTTCTGACGGAGGGCAAGACGACGGAGGGGGCGGTTGTGGCGGGGTGGGGGAGACGCTCGGACGAGGCGGCCGGTGGGGGTGTGGCGGCCTTGGAGGTGGTCGGCGGAGGGCCCGGACTCTTCAGCAGAAACGGCGACGGGGTCTCCGAAGCGGGAAAAGACATGAGCGGGTTGGTGGTGGGATCATCAGCGGCGGCCGGCACGGAGGTATATACGTGAGGCGATTGTGTATTGATCATGGCCAGATTCCCAAAAGAAAAAAAAAGAAACTCAGAGGGAGGGCTTTTTTCTTTGCGGTTACGACTTGGAACAAACGATAAGACGGGCGGGTTTTTCAGACCGCCACGGGTGGAACAGAGGCGAGGCGACCGGGCTGGAGAGGCGGCAGGGGGGGCGGAGACCGGGCTGAGGAGACTCGCGGGAGCTGAGGCGACGCTGGCGGGCTGGCGGGCGGCGGTGCGGTGGGAGCTGGCGGGAGGGTCCTGGGGAGATCGTCTGCAAAAAGTGGCGACGTCAAAGATCTGGCAATAAGGTTTGTTTTATAGTGGCCACGGCCTGGGGATACAAACGCGGTCGGTCACGAGATAGCGCGGGCAAAAAATAAGCGGTGCGCAGAAAGCAAGCCAAGGGGGTGGGGGAGATGCGGGCGTGGTGGGTCGGGCCGCGGGGGGGTCGGGTGCTCAGGGGGCGGTGGTGGTGCTGGCGGTGGGCTGTTCGCTGGAGGTGGAGCGGGTGGTGGGCTGTTCCGGCGGGACAGGGGCACTATATAGCACGGCGGCGCCGGTAGGGGTTGTTTGCACCGCTGCAGGCAATTACAGGAGTGAAAAAGTTTTCCTGCAATCGAAAAGCGGTAAAAAATACGGAGCGGCAGGAAGAATGGAGTGCGACCGCATCGGAGTACAATGTGGCCAAGGGGGTGGGGATGGCTGGGGCGAGGGGACGGCGGGGAGAGCGGGCGGCGGGGAGGGTGGACGGGCGGCGGGGCGAGACGACGGGCGTGGTGGTGGTGGACGTGGCCGTGGGACGCCGTGCGGGCACGAGCAGCCGGCGGCGGTTATCAGGCAAGCGGCGTCCGCGTGGCCCGCCGGTGGTGGAGGGCCAACATTCAGAGCGACTCCGAAGGCGGGCCCCAGCAGAAAATAAAGAAAAGTTGCGCCATAGAAAATTGGGTGCATCAATGCGTATGCACTCCGCTGGGGCAAATGCGAGACACCGGGGCGGACGGCCAACAAGATGAGCGCAGGGTGCAGCGCTGGGGGCAGGAGGAGGGCGAGAAAGCGACGGTGGAGACGCAGCGAGGTGTTACAGCGCCGGTGCCGGCCGCCGCCGCCGCCGCCCGCCAACCACCGGAGCCGACCAGAGCCGACCAGCGCCAACCAGAGCCGGCCGCAGCAGCCACTACCAGAGCCGATCGCAGCCACCCACCAGAGCCGATCGCGCAGCCAACGGCGCAACGCCAGGCCAGTCAGCAGCGCCCGCCGCAAGCAACTAGTGCGCTCTACGCTCTGCGCTCTACGCTCCGTAAGCCCTGCGCTCTGCGCTCTGCTCCCTGCGCCCTCTGCCGTGGACTACTGCCGGCCGGAGTCTTGCAGCAACACAATCCGCCATCGGACTCATCACCATTATGTTTTTTTCTGGACGTTTCAAGTCACGTTGGCGCAGATCGGGGGGGCTTTGTGGCATCTTGCTGTTGTTCCGTGCTTCTGCTTCCACGCTGTTGGGGCAAAACGCGACTGCTACCCCGAACGGGAATTAAGTTCTCCGATTGTCTTGTCCCAACAATTTGCAGGCGGCACCTTGTGCGCGGCGGCCGCCGCAAAAGGTGGCGGGCGCCACAGCCGGCGATGGGGGTGGCGGTGTGCCGCTGGCGGGCCCACGCCGACGGCGCTGCTGGCGACTCCCGCTGGCGGCGCTCGCTGGCGGCGCTCGCTGGATCGCGCCACGTCAACACCGTCCCGCACGGCCCTCGACGCACAGGGGCTCCCCGCACCCTTCCCCATGGTTGTGAGGGTGCGATGCGCACGCGTCCGCGGGGGCCCTTTGGGGTCGGGCAGCGCACCCCGCCGCTGCGTCAAGCCTCCTGCGCACCCAGATGGATCTTCTCCTGTGCAGGCGCACGACGCGTCCTCGCGCGCCGCCAAGCGCCATTATCAGGCAAGATCCTCCCCGCAAGATAAGCTCCCCAGATTAGCTCAGCGCGGCACCGCGAGCGAGCGACGCGGCCTCGCTAACGGAGCGGGACACCAACCGCTTAGCGAGCCGCAACGGCCGGCGAGCGTCGCCAGCACCAGCACCAACAAGCACCAGGCACCAGGCACCAAGCACAAGCACCAAGCACAAAGCGCCCACCAAGCCCGGAAACCACACAAGTTACGCACCGCTACACAAGTTACGCACCGCTACACACAAGTTACGCACCGCTACGCACGCGCGGCCCGCCCAGCTCACCCCCAGCTGATATCGACGAAACGCGTGAGGGCTGCCAACCATCGCCGTCCCTACGTCTGCCGCCGCAGTAGATTTCACTCGATTTCACTCGCGTGGTGCACGGCGCCCGCCGCACTCTCGCTGCCCTCTCGCTACGCTTACGCATTCCTGCCTTTATTTCTATAACCTCCCTAGTTCTTCGCGGAGTCCTCCTTCAACGTGACGATCCGGTTCAACACCAAGCCGTCGTCGCTCGAGTCGGCGTCGACGCAGAAGTAGCCCACTCTCAACGCCTGGAACCGCACCGTCTCCACGCCCTGGCTCTCCTTGATGTTGAACTCGCTCCCGGGAATCGCCACGTTCAACGGCGACTTGGCCTGGATCTCCGTGAACGGACGCTCGATCAACGCCCCCTCGATGATCTCCTCCGAGTCGCTGCTGATCGCCTCCAAGAACCCCTCGGGGTGCGCGGCAGGGTTCTCCACCAGGAACAACTGGTTGTAGATTCTCACCTGCTTGATCCGGATCGCATCGCTGCCGGGAACCCACTGGATGAACGTCTTGGGCTTCTTGTGCTCCTTGTTCTCGTAGTTCACGTGCACACGCACCACGCGGCCCTCGGCGTCCTTCTCAACAGACTTGAAGCTGATGTTGAACGGCACTCTCATCAACCCTACCGCCTGGCCGGGCGCCAATCTGAAGTAGTCCTTGCTGGTCTCCTCCCGGAAGTCGCTGCGGTCGATGTACAACCTCTTGCCAAAGTTTATGGTACGCGAGCCGAAAACTTCGCCCCCGGGACCGGGCTTGTATGGAATCTCGATCGCCTCGCTGTACGACTCGTCGACGTTGTCGACAACAACTTCAATCGGGTCCAAAACCATCATCAATCTGGGTGTGGTTTGGTCCAAGAAACTCCTCACCGCACTCTCAAACCTCACAACCTGGATGTTGGTCGTCGACGTGGTGACCCCCAACGTGTTGATGAACGACAAAATGGCCCCTGGTGGTACCCCACGGCGTCTGATGGCTTCCAAGGTGTACAATCTCGGATCGTTCCATCCACGCACAATCTTCTCGTTCACCAACTTGGCGATCTTTCTCTTGGAAAGAATGGTTCCCGTGATGTTCAATCTTCCATACTCACGTTGCGCGGGTCTGTAAGCATGCAACACGTCACACAACCACTCGTACGACTCCCTCGACAATCTAAACTCGGTGGTACAGAGCGAGTGACTGATGTTCTCAAAAGAATCAACCAAACAGTGGGTGAAGTCGTAGGTAGGATAGATCTTCCACTTGTCGCCGGTTCTGTGGTGTGGTGTCTTCAAAACACGGTAAGCAACCAAATCCCACATTTGCGGAGATGGCGACGTCAAGTCTTGCTTCATTCTCAAGGTGGCCTCGCCAACGGCATAGTCACCGTTCTTCATCTTGCGGAACTTGGCCAAGTTTTCTTCAACAGAAACAGACCGCTCGGCACAAGCGCTTCTCTCACCACCCAAGGTACCGTCTTCTTTCAATCCACGGTGCGCCTTGACTTGCTCAGAAGTACAGTGACACACATACGCTCCGTCAACTTGAATCAACTTCTCCGCCAACTCGTACAACTCATCAAAGTAGTCGGACGAGTACGTGATCTTCCATGGTTCAAATCCCAACCACTTGACCATTTCCTTGATCGAGTTGAAGTAGACCTCCTCTTCGGCTTCCGGGTTGGTGTCGTCGAATCTCAAGTAGCACTTGCCGCCGTGGAACTTGGCGTAGCCAAAGTTCACCATGATGGCCTTGGAGTGTCCAATGTGCAAGAATCCGTTCGGCTCGGGTGGGAAACGGGTGAACACCTTACCCTTGGTGAACTCCAAGTGTTTCTTGATCAACTCGGGGTACATCTGAGGCTGGTCACCGGCCTTGTGCAAGTCGCCGAGGAAACCCTCGGAGAACATCGATCTTTCCTTCTCGGCTGCTGCGGGCTTCTTGTCTGCAGCGGAGGCAGAAGGCTCCTTCTTCTTCTTCTCCTTTTTGATTATGTCACGCTCGTCCTTGGGACCCAAAAGGGTCAAGAACAAGTCATCGATGATTGGCTTGAACAAGTTGGGGGCGGCCCATTTCAACGAGGGCAACTTCTTGGCTTCTCCCAAGACACGGGGAAGGATCGAGTACCTCTTGGACTCGACCTCCTCTTTGTTTTGCTCAATGTACTTGACGATCTCCGACTTGACCTCTTCGGGGGACATTTCCTGGCCCACGCCGGCGGCTTCGTTCAATTGCTCGACAGTTGGCGCGGTGGACGATTCCTTGACAAACTTCACAGCCTCGCTGATCTGCAAGTTGCTTTTGATTCTCTCGTCAAGGATGGCGGCAGTGATCATGCTGCGGTGCGGAACCTCGCTGCCTTTACTCTCCACTGCTAATTGGTGCAAAAGAGCCAACTTCTTGTCATCGTACGGAGCGCCGCTCGACGCCTCGGCGGTCAAAATCTCGTAGAGCGAGCCGGAAACCTTCTTGTTTTTCACGATCTCTTTGGACTTCTTGTCCGCCAAGCCGGCATTGGCGAACAACGCAATCAACTCTTCTTCGGTGGCTGACATTTGGTGTAGTTACGGTAGATGACGGTCGGTTCAATGTGTCATCAAAGTTTTACCTCGAAAAGATAAACATTTTTTCCCGTCGTTTGTGTTTCGAAAAAGGCCCCAACTGCAGCTAGCTGGTCGTGTGCGGGTCTCGCCTCTGCTGTCTTGTTTTTGCAACAACTCCAGCCCAGTGCTTGAGTGGTCGACTGCCCACAGAGCTCCGGTCTTACAGTCACTTTAGTATGGGCCCAGATGTTAAGGCGGAGTGTGCCCAGCTCGAAAGGATCTTGCAGTCGTGCAGCGGCCGACTTTCCCCACAAGAGCAGGCGACTCAGGTAGCCCTGAGCGTGCAGTCAGCGTATTCAGGCCTAGCTGCCGCTCTTGAAGAAGACCCCTCTGCCTTCCACTGCTCCGAGAATGCCAGTATTGCCGTTAGGGTCTACGCCAGTGCCTGGATCGGGCAAACTGGCGTCGACTTTGGAGATTACTGGCGCTTTCTAATGGCAAGTTATACCGAGCTCTTGCTCCTAGACTCGTACTAACGACAACAGCACTGCACTCCAGAGCACCTAAGCTCGCTAGACGTATCCTGTTTGTTTGAACGGTCGGTTAGTATGAGCGGCTCAAGTTGGATCAGCACAAAAATTTTGTTGAACATTGTACAATATTCTGCAAAAAGTACCCAGGCAAAACTAAATGTGATTGACTTTTTCGAAAGCACCTCTCCTCATAAAATCGGTACCGTTCAAACCATGTTTAGGTCCAATTCAAATTTCACAAACTGCAATTACATGGTGACTTTGCTTTCTCAGTTGGATCTTCTTTCCAAACACAGTCTTCTAAGTTCGTATTTACCTAACCTGGATAAATTGCACCTTGACAATCTGGCACAAATCACAGGCTTTTCAATATTGGGCTATCTCAATTGCGTATTTGGTTCATTTAGAAATCTATTCCAGATCCAGCGTACTGGATGTGTTGGTTTCAGGGACGGTTTCCTCTCGCACGATGAAAACAAGCAAGTGGCTGTTGCACAAATATTGTCAAGAGTTCTCATAATATGGACCAGCAAGGAAAAAGAGGCAATAGCCCCGTTTTTCTTCAGTCTACAGCAGGTCCAAAGATTTCATCAGAGCGGGTCACAGATAATCATCTACTTTAAGCCTAGCCTGGCTGTTAACGGCAAATATGTCCGAGATTCAAATGGAACTCTTCCTAATGAGTGTAGCTTGAAGATTGAATTGATTTCAATCGATCTTTCAAACGTGCTCCTCAACCAATTGAAAAAATTCACGAATAAAACCTCGATAGTCAAGCAGAACCTAGTATTGAACTTGGGTGCGTTTAGATCAGAGGAAGTCAACTTCTCGGTTGTGAGAACCCGAGCCTTGCCTGTTACGGTGAAGCGAGCAACACCTTCTCAAGAATACCATCAAATGAGTCCAAGCCCGCTGGATTCTGTTCCCCATCAGAGGAAAAGTTCCAGTCCAAATGTCGAGCAATCGAGATTAGAAGTGCTTGACTCTCAAATCAGCAATACCACACCAGTGACGGGAAAAAATACACAAGTGGTACACCAACGCGTGGATAGTAGCGAAGTTATAGGGACCCAACTCACTGACCCTTCCGCGGGTATTTCATCGTGTTTGAAAGAAACCACCAACGGCATTCCTGAACATTTTTTGGGTGCAAAATTGAGAAATAATTCTCAAATACATGCAACAGCCAAGGAAAAGCCTACATCTAAAAAGTATACTCAATGCGAAAGGAAGAACGAACCCTCTAATTCTTCAATAATACAGGACTCGCAGTACATCTCCAGCCTAATCAACAAGACTGAAGAATTGAATGACCACAAAGACCGAAGACCAATGACTGCCAGCTCGGATATCTTGGTAAACTATAAGCGGAGGCGCAACACTAGCAATTTTGTTGAGTCCCCGCCATCTTTAACATACAAGAGGGCTTCCCCTCTTCTATTGCAGCAGAGAGTTTCACACCCCATAAACAACAATAGTATGGCCCTCAAAGAGTGTCAACTGGAAACAATACTTCACAGCTACTCGATTGCTAGCAATCCAAAACAAGTAAATATGGCGAACTCGCATTCAGTGAAATCTTCTGCTACAAACAATAACATTACGGAGAGCGGCGAGTCTGGAGTAATTTCTGACGGATCGTGGAGTCGAGGAGGAGATTCTACAAACGACACCTCTTTTGAATGTCAAAGTTTGCGTTCAGATAATGAAAAGTGTATCTCATCGATAGTTGAGGCGATCAAGACCCTTTCTGGTAATTTTACAAGGCAAATTGATACCTTGAGGGTCGAGATGAGCGACCAAGTGCAATTGGTGAACGCCCTAACCCTGAAGCTTCAACAGATGGAAGATAATCTTGCGAAAGCCAAGAATTAGAATGCCACGTTTTTAGTTGAGCTAAAAATTGTTAGCTTATTATCTATCAAAGTTTATTGTGTCATCTATGAAATGCTATACCCTATTATTGTGAATTAAATGTCTTTTCCCCAACCCAAAAATTTGAATACGACGCTCTTGAAGTCCTGGGGGTTGTCTAGGTAGAGATGATGGCCGGCTCTGGGTATCAACGAATAACCGGCAAGATCCTTCTTGTACTTTTCGTTGGACAACGTGTTGATTTCCTTTTGCATTTGCGAGCCTGCAGCAACATCCATCCAATCCTTGTCTCCGTATAACCAGAGAGTTGGCAAGTTCATTTCGACAAACTTTTCGGGACATCTGTCAAGCATAGGCAACTTGGGCAAGGCGGGAAATCCAAGGATTCTTGTGAGGGCATATTCTCCAGAACCTCTGCCGTTGAAAACTCTATAGATGTAATCGTGCAAATTCTGGAACTGGGCCGGGTCCTTGTGGTACATGTGGGCAAACCTGCTTGTAGACCACCCCGAGATCATTTTGGATCTGGCAGGACCGATATTACGGATGAGGGAGAATGGGGAGTAGTTCTTCTGCCACATGGAGTAGAAGAGCCTGCCGGTTCTGCTTTCCAACAACTTGTCGATTCTGTCTTCTATGGGGCCGGAGTAGTTTTGGATCTGGGCCGAGTTCTTTTGGGCCTGGGCCGAGCTCTTTTTGGGGTCACTTTCGATCAAGGTTTCCTGGTCAGCAAGTGCATTGTTGAGCTGGTCGTTTGCAGGGAAGGACGAGTTCTTCAAGTTGGCGTCGTCGTTTTGTGCTTCTCTCTCTTCCTTGGAGATGGCCTTCCCCGCCGTGGCGCTGTCCTTGAGAAGGGAGTACCTGTTTCTTTCCAAGCCGACCGGGCTGATCAAGACAAGCTTGTCGACCAAGTTCTGCACGGCGCCGGTCTCTGTGTCGGTGTGCTTCTTGTTGTACTTCAAGGCGTACGCGCAGCTCAAGTACCCGCCGAACGAGTGGCCCATCAAAATGAACTTGTTGATGTTGCGCTTGATTCGCCACTCCTCCAAGGAGTCGATGAACCAGTCCTCGACGGCCATGATCTCTTCCTTGGTGCTGGACGGGAGGTTGGGGAACTTGGGTCTGGACGAGAACCCGAAGCCCAACAAGTCGATGGCGTGGATCCGGATGCCCTTGACGGTGGACAAGGAGTCAAAGTTGTCGATGAACAAGCCCAACGACGCGGCGTAGCCGTGCACCAACACCACGTCGATGGGCGGGCCGTCGCTCTTCTCGGTGTTTTCAATGAGAAACTCGTGGATGTACTTCTTGCCGTCCTCGATCTCCGTGTTGATGACGCTGGCCCGTCTGGTGGCGTCGGCGTCGGGGAAGAACGGCAACGACGACAAGAGGTTGCGTTCCACCTGCTCGTCGGAGTAGGTTTTCGAGAGCGAGTGCTTGAACCAGTCGCCTACCGACCGTTTCCAAGAGTACGTGGGCCGCATCACTTCGGTCTCCTGGGCAAGCGCGGGGGTTTGTGTTTGTGCAGACATTTTGCAGTGGCGCCGGGTGATTTTCGAGATGCACGCCGCTATTTGTACTGGGGCCGGCTACATGAAACAGTCGGCTCTGCTGCACGGCGATATGCGGTAATAGGATAAATCAACGGAGCCGGATGCAAGGGCGGGAGCGCGGAACGCACTTTCGGCGAACCCTGCTGGGGCCACTGTGCAGGACGCTCTCTCGCTACTTATCAGATGCCTGTCACGCAACAAGGCACCGGCACCGGTGGAGGCCCGTTCCGGCGGGCGGCTGACGCTCCGGCCCGGCGCGTTGGGAGTGGAACGTGGGCTGGTGGTACTCTGCCGCCTCGGGCCTGTGCTGCCTGCTGCCGTCGCCGTGGAGCACCGCATGCAGTGGAGCCCGACTGGGCGATGAGCTAAATTTAGGCAGGTGGCGGGTTTTGCAGCTAGAGTGGGCCTTTGCAGCTTGGGCGACGGCCTCTTTGCGGGTTGCTCGCTTTGCAGGTTGCTCCCGCTGGAGCGGGCGCTGGAGCACAAATGTGCAGTTTGGCAGCGAAAATTTTTTTTCCTCGTACTGCAGTTGAAAAATTAACCATTGAGATTTGATTTAACTTCTTTTCTTATAAACTCTTTACATATATTACTATACAAAATGGTATGTAACGTCCGCAGAGTCAACACGATTTCGTCGCCCACGGCGACCTGAGAGACTGGCCGTGTTGCCCCCCCCCCACGCCCCCTGATGAAGCCCAACAATGAACTAACATCTTTTTAGGATACTAAAACTCCAGTTACTTTAGCTAAAGTCATCAAGGTCTTGGGTAGAACCGGTTCCAGAGGTGGTGTCACCCAGGTCAGAGTCGAATTCTTGGAAGACGCCTCCAGAACCATCGTCAGAAACGTCAAGGGCCCAGTCAGAGAAAACGACATCTTGTGCTTGATGGAATCCGAACGTGAAGCCAGAAGATTACGTTAAACCAGTTTACAAAAGTGTACAAATCCAATCAACATTATAATAACTATGCCTTGGCTATTATCAATACAACAATATAATTCTTGAATCACGCTCCGTGGTTCAGGTCTAATTATTTGGGGGAACTTATTCAAATTTACAAAGAGGGAGCAGGCAACGTCAGCTACTTTGATACGCCTACCCGCCTTGTAGTTTCATAAGCTCAAACGCTTTCATCCACACATGTTTTAATACACATACCTTATACAACAGTTCGTGGTGGGCAGTAAATGACGCTCAGTAAGAGTACTGCATGTAGTTCCGTTTATGGTAGAGCATGTTGGAGCAGCAGCACCAGGGTATAAGGCGAAAATGCGTCACGTGCAAACTGCGACTTTGCTACAAAAAGTGCGAAGCCCTAGCCCTAACCCTATTCGGATTCTGGAACCGGCCGAATTTGGATGGGTGCGGGCTCCCAACCTGGAATCCGCTCTATAGTTGCAACTTCCAGCCACGGGGCTGGCTTCGTCGAGATTTCCCCCACATCTCCCAAACTGTCGCCAGGGTGGGGCTACGAAGATCACGAGCTATTGAGCAATATTCCAGAGGATCGACCTCGCCATAAAGCAGTAGCCATTATCATATCTATTCTATTGGTTATATTAGTTGACACTGAGGAAGCTTTTGAACGCTTCCTTCGTGGACTTCTCTTTCTCTTTTATTCTCTGCTTGGACCAGAAGCTTTGGACTTTGCTGAAAAAGATCAAGTCCTTTATGTCGTCGAAATCAGCGTTATTTATGATTTCTTTGTATAGGTCGATAGCCTTCATATCCAACCGCTGCATGATGTACGGCTTGAGTCGTTCCGGAAGTCTTTTGTACGGCGAGTGATGCAAATGATGGTACGTGACCTCGAGGAGCTGCTTGGACCATATGTACTTGATCGAGTACGTGGACTTGCAATCAAACTCTTTCAACGGATGGCTGAAATTTCTCGACCTGTTCTCCTCGCTGTTGCCCTTACTTTGTTGGGAGCACGAGTACTTGATAGAGAAAATCTTGAGGCCCTTTCCTTTGCTGGGTAGTTCTTTTCTTATCCACTTATAGCCGGTTTTGTCCAATAGCGGCTCGACGTACTTGCAGTGCAACTTTTTCAAGAGTTCATCCCGAGCATGCTCACTGAAATCCTGGTGGAGCTCAAACTTGATGTCGCTGTCTTGAAACTGGACTCTGTCGATATGAATGTTTCGGCTTGTGTTTTTGCATATTGTGTGGAAGAGGGTCTGGTGGTTTGTGATGCGGTTTGATGCTCTTGATATGTACAAAGCTTGCTCTGTATCTTCGTCGGAAGTCGACTCTATGGACGTCACTGTGGACCGTCTACTGCTCAAGGCTGAAAAATCGGAGTTGAAGTCTTCCGAACAAGCGCCTTCTTCTTCTTCCTCCTCTTCCTCTTCTCCTTTTGTGTTGGCTATGCCTCTGCTTCCCAGAAACGTGTGGCCGACGCAGCAGCTTTCTTGCCGAACACGTTTCGGGGAGTACTTCGACCTTGTTGGTTGTGGTGAAATATTTCGCTTCTTGGTGTCGGCGAGCACACGCGGGCCGCTAACGTCTCCACACACATCAACATCATCGTGGTTGATAATGTTGTGTATGTTCATGGCCGATGCGGGGTTGGTCGGGAGCCTATCCTCTAGACCATGTGTCTATTTGACGTATTTGTTTGATGTGGATTTACGGTAAATATGCTCATTTTTCAACCTATTGGATATGGCAGGGTATGATACTTACAAGCGAAGAATGAATATTGGAGAACGTGCGAACCCTGAGCGAGGCACCCCGACACGCCAGACAGGCTCGACGGCGTTGGCGCTGTGTGCTTGGCTCTCCTCCGGCATGTAGACCACTCGGCTGACCGGCAGCCCGCCCGCTGTCGGTGTTCTTCTCCGCGTTGCCTGCCCAAACCCGTTCTCGTCGCTGGGCCCGAAAATCTTACGCAGCCTGGTGAAGCGCACCACCCATTTGGGCAACAAGTTCAACGAAAAACACAAACTGAGCGTTCACTCTCACCAGTACACACCAAACGGGAAGCTGCATCAATTCGTGCTTCAAGATGTCTGACTTAGATGACGATTTATTGGCCTTGGCCGGAGGCGCCGGAGATTCCGGAGACGAGTCTGAAACGGAATACCAGCCCACCTTCAACAAGAGGGGCCTCGACGACGACGCCCAGGATGGCGATGATGGCGACGATGGCGACGACGAGGCGTTGTCGTCCAAGAAAAGGAAAACGGAAGAGTCGGACTCGGACGTGGGGGGAGAAGGCGACGAGGACGAAGACGAAGAAGACGACGATGACGAGCACGACGAGAACGACGATGACGAGTTGATCAACCCGTACCCGTTGGAAGGCAAATACAAGGACGACAGGGACAAGATAGACTTGGAGTCGATGGACGAAATCCAAAGAGAACAGATTTTGTTCGAAAGAACCCAAAAGATGGAACGGTACAACGAAAAGAAGTACTTGCAAGAAAGAATGAGGCAACAGAACAAGTTGAAGAAACTGTCGTCCGGGGAAGGAAAAGCCACCAGGTCTTCCGCCCGTAGTAAGGGAAGCGAGGTCAAGAACTCCAAGCTCGACAAGTTGAGCGAGTTGAGAAAGCAAAGAGAACAAAAGTCCAGAAAGAAGTCAAGAGGAGACCTAGACGAATATGACGACGAGGACGATGAAGAAGATGACGAAGACGACGACGGACTTGATGCCAGGGACGACGAGGACGAATATGATGACGACGGCGCCATAAGCTGGGGCGGTGCTAGCAAGTCCAAGTCCAAGAGGTCTAACGAAAGAGCCCAGTTGGACGACATCAACAAAATCAAGTTGGGGAGATCCATGTTGAGCAAGTACTGTTTCTACAGTGATTTCAACGATACGGTCTTGGACAGTTTTGCCAGAATAAACTTGGGAATGGACAAGAGAACCAGAAGGCCCATCTATAGAATGGTCAAGATAGTTGACGTGAAAGCGTATCCTCAAAAGTCATATCAGATAGGTAACAGCAAATGTGACCTTTACCTTTTTGTGAGTCAAAACAGAAAGCAAACGAGAGAGTTCCCAATCACCATTTTTTCCGACTCTCCCATCACCGCGGAGGAGTTGGAATTGTATCATTCTGAATTGAACAAGACCGGAGAAAGTATAGATTACTTGGACGACGTGAACGCCAAGTTGGCGCAGATTCAAAAGTTCATCAATAAGGGACTCAGTGATAAAGATGTGAACGAAATGATTGAAAGAAAAAGGAAGTTGAAGACTGACAAGGGCACCAATGACAAGGAGTTGTCGGCGTTCGACGCCGTGTTCAAGAAGGCCAAATTGTTGGACGAACTCAAAATCGCCAAACAGCAAGGAGACAGAAAGAAGAGCTCGCTGTTGGTTGAGAGATTGAAGGTGTTGGAGGGGGTTGTGGCCAGCCAAACCACCGCTGGTAACACCAAATCGGAGTCAATGAACACGATGTCGAAAGTCAACGAAAGAAACAGAAAGCTCAACTCCACCAACATTAGAAAAGCCGAAATCAAGTCCAAAAACACGATTGTTGCGTTCGATGGTGGGGATCCATTCTCGAGGTTGAAGACGGTGACCAGAATGTTCTACCAGGACTTGATAAAGGAAGAGAACGAAAAGGCCCTCAAGGAGTTGAACATGGAGGACTTGATTGCCGAGAAGACTAAACAAGAGGAAAAAATCGCAAAATCCACGTACAGAATGTTGGGTGAGATGGACAAGTTGATTCGCAACGTCAATATCGAACTTGATATTGACATTTAGCTGGCTTGAAATGTCGGTCCCCCAACACATATCGATACGCTGATTTTGGTTGGCTTACATAAAGATGGTGTGGACGAGGTCAGGCGTGCGTGGATGCCTCGGATAGACGTGTTTAGTAGTGTAATGTATTTTAGTTCGAGAATGCCCGTCAATTCAGACGCCGAAAGACCGCTCGAGGTTCTACGGATGCTGTAGCAGTAATATTGTAATTCCGTTGATTCCTATCCCATATATACAAGTTGGCGACGATAACTATGTACAAGCCATAAATAAGTCGGCTGAAAATTATAGCCGACGACGCGGCCCGGCCGCGAAATCATAACTCCATTTCCCGCAAGATCTGCAACCGGAGTTCGTTTCTTTCGCGCTCCTTGTCGAGCATGGCCGCGGCCGAGTCTCTGCCGTCGAGGCCCGCTTCGTAGTCGTTGTCGTCTTCCTCTTCGTAGTAGTACTGGTAGTCGTTGAACTCGTAGCTCCGCAACTTGGTGGAGTAGGCGTAGCTGTCGTTGTACAAGGGGGTGATGGACTCCTCTTCGTCCAGGGCGCGCAGCGACACGTCTGACGCCTCGTTGGAGTCTATGCTGTAGGTGTCTTCGGCGAAGGTTGTGGAGGTGCCGGTGAAGTTCTTGAACGAGTTCAAGTTGTTGATCAAGTACTCGTCGTCCAAGGAGGAGGCGAAGCGGAGCGAGGGCAAGTCTTCCGCCAGGTCGTAGGGCGCGTGGGCCACCATGGTGGGGGTCTGCGGGCCCAGCGAGTCGACCGAGGGCGTCACTGTGATGGGGTCCATGGACTCGATGGACGCCGAGGCCATCGAGTTGGCGCGGGCGGCGGGGCGCGGCGCCTTGACCGACAACGCCGAGCCGATGCGCGAGAGGACGTGGTCGCCGCTTCTCTGCTTCTTGCACATGCTGGGGGTTCGCTTGAGGAGCAGAAAGAGGCTGGGCTTCTTGTGGGTGACCACCTCGCAGGGCGAGTCGAACGAAATCGAGTTGTCGGACTCGTTGACGTAGTAGTACTGGTTGATGGAGGGGTCGTATTTCATTTTGGGGGCGCCGGTCATCGTGGGGAAACTGCAAAGACGGCGGGTGGTGAGGCTGGCGGTGCAAGAGGTGGTGGGAAATTCCACCTCCATATATAGCGGCGGCAAAAAAAAGGGTGTGTGTGTGTTTGCATCTAATCTGGGTGCTGTACGCACGGAACCCGCGACGTAAAGTTAGAACCGCGAGCCGGTTCGGTGCATGCCGCTTAGTAAGGCCGCGCTGTTTGTAATCTCTTCGATGACCAATGCGGAGATTACTCAGCGACAAGCGCCGGCCGCCAGGGTCTGGCAGAGTGCCGGCTGGCGGGCGGGCCGGCTGGTGGGTCGGGTCGCTGGCCAGGACACTCGCCCGCGGCGGGCACGCTCCCGGCGGGTGTGCTGGGGGAGCGGCCGTCTCGCCGTGGGGACGGCGCGCTCGTTGCCACCGGCGGCCGCTCATCTCGTATCTCCATGTCGAACGGCAACGGACGGAACGAGCACCAAACCTAAAATCGGCGACCCCGAGCCGTTCCGCGACCGGGATGTTAATTCCGTTTGTTCCATGGCCCGCCGCCGCAGCAGCGCTTACGTAAGGAACAGACCGCCACCACCGCGCGCTTATGTAAGCGCTCTGTCCGCAAAACACCCGCTGCTGGAGGCCCGTCTCGATACGGCAACGCCAATCGCTACTAAAGAGGCAAGCAAGCAAACATGCACAGCGTCGATAAGATAGCGAAGCACAGCCGCCGCTGGGGCAGCCTGGCGGCCAGCCACGACGGCGTGCCTCGACCGCGTGCCACGTCTAGTGGCGCAGGCTCGAGCCGGCCGCCCATGCAGCGGGCCCTCGCCAGTGCCTTGGCCGCGCGCAGCTCTCGCTAGCAGCGCTCGCCAGCACCACCGCCGTCGTCTCCTGCTGGGCCTGACAGCGTCACGCTTCCATTGTGTCAACGCGGCCACGTATATGCACACGTCTCGTAGAAGGACGGAACAATGCGCACGCCAAAAGAGCGAGGTTGCTGAGGGCGCGAGCGGTGAATCACCGCCCGCCGACTTTGTGCGGGGCCCCTGGCCGGTTGTTGGGTTTTTTTCTCTGCGTGGTGGCACCGTTCTCTTCCTCCACACCACTATCGACTCCAACATGGTTTCCCAAGAATTCAACGAAAAGGTACGTGGCAGCGACTCAATTGTGCGTGTGCGAGTACTAACTGATCCCTACTGGGCCGCTGGCTAGCGGGAACGGCGAGCGGGTGCCGAGCAGGCCCGGATCGACGCGGCAGCCGCCACCGGACACCACGCCACGGTGGTGCTCGGGCAGCCACGTTTTTAGGTTCGGGCCGGCCAATGGCCGCCACCTCCCTCCCCCAGGCCACTCCAGTGGGTCTACAGGCTGACGCAGTCAAAGACTTAACCAAACGTCCCAGCGACGACGACTTGTTGTCGTTGTACGGCTTGTTCAAGCAGGCCACCGTCGGCGACAACACCACCGCGCAGCCAGGCGTCTTCAACTTGAAGGGCAAGTACAAGTGGCAGGCGTGGAAGGACTTGGAGGGCACCTCCCAGGAGGACGCCGAGAAGAAGTACATTGCGTTCGCTGACGAGTTATTGGCTAAGTACAAGTAAACTAGCGTGGTCCGCCCACCACACGGCCCGTCTGGCCGGGCGCAGCGGGCACGTCGGCGTACGCTGGCGCGCCGCTCAGTCGGCCTTCTGCTTCGCAAGCGCCGCGGTGATGCGATACGTATAGTCAATGCAAATGAAGCCTGGAATCACCATCCACGGACTGTAGATGCAAAGCAACTTGGAGATCTCCTGCGGGGTCAAGCCCTGCGCCGCGCCGTTGACGTAGACGTGCACGAAGCACACCAACGTGGTGAACGCGGCGTTGAACCCGTAGAGCACCATCCACACGTAGTGCGCCCGGGACGCCTGCCGGTACAACTGGACGGAGCAGTAGGCGAAAATGGGCAACTGGAAGAAGAACTCAAACACGCCGAACACCTGGAACCAGTCGGGGCGGGTCACAAACAAAAAGTCCTTGTTGACGGTCACGTTGTACTCGAGGAGCTTGCGGGAGAGCGCCAACTCGTAGCCCCGCGGGAGAATGATGTGGCAGTCCACGAGGAAAAGGATGGGGATCTGGAAGAGAAAGAAGCCCAAGTAGAATTTGTCGACGTTGTTCATGGCGAGCGGGACGGGTGGAGCACGGAGGGGCCAAAGAAGAGTGAGCGGCCGACGAAATCAAAGGGCCCGAACCAACGGGCAGATTCTGACGCTGCTGGGGGTTGCGAGTCGCGCTTTTGATTGTGATGCCTTTCTCGGATTTCCCACCTCACCATCGTCGTTCATGCTCCAGTCAGCGTTCGCCCGCAGAATCGCACCCCTCTCCAGGCTCCGTCCGTCCAGACCGCTTTCCATGTCCGCCACCACCAGCACGCCCGCCCCGCCCGCCACCGCCAGCGAAAACAGCGCTCCGCCGTTGAAGAAGACCAAGCTCGCCGAAATGCAGCTGCTCTTGCACAAGTCCAAGCCCATCTCCAAGCCCATCGTGTGGATCGACTGCGAAATGACGGGCTTGGACGTGTTCAACGAACACATCATCGAGATCTGCTGCCTCATCACCGACGGCGACCTCAACATCGTCGACGAGCAGGGCTACGAGTCCGTCGTCTACCAGCCCAAGCACGTCTTGGACGCCATGAACGAATGGTGCGTCACCCAGCACACCAAGTCGGGCTTGGTCGACAAGATCTTGGCCACGCCCCACCAGACCACCGAGGTCGTCCACAAGCAGCTCTTGCAGTACATCACCTCCAAGATCCCGGAAAAACGCACGGCCATCATGGCCGGCAACTCCATCCACATGGACAAGTTCTTCATGATGAAGCAGTTCCCGCAAGTCGTGGAACACTTGCACTACAGGCTCATCGACGTCTCGACCATCATGGAGTTCGGGAACAGACACAACCCAAAGTTGATGAAGTGGTGCCCCAAAAAAGTGAGCTCTCACACCGCCAGGTCAGATATATTGGAAAGTATAAACCAGTTGAAGTGGTACCGCGACCACTACTTAAAGAGCGAAACAGACTCGCGTGAAGCCTTGAAAACGTTCGAAAACACCCGCATCGATGGCATCGAGGGCGCTGCCATCGACATGGCCAACAAGTAGAGCCATGCGGATTCGGAGGGTCTCTTAGCTATCCTAGAATATACAACTACCCGGTTAACCTGCACTGTTCAAGGCGGTTCGTTCCATCGGTTTGACTCATCTTTTTCTTCACATACTCATTTGCCCTCCGTGTCGGAATGTACCGCCTCGTCATTGGTCAGGTGTGCAAACTTATTGATACACTTTTGGAGCTCGACAAGTTGGACGGGTTTCTCGAGCACAGCATCAAACACCTGCGACTGGTGTGCCTCGAGGCCAAACCCGGTGATTGCCACGAGAGGGGTATCGCTATTGATGCCCGTGGTGTATTTGATGAGCTTCACGGCATCCACGGCATCGATTTTTGGAAGCTTCAATGCCGTGATGAGGAGATCAAATTTGACTTGGCTGGTAGCACGTCTAACCAACTCATCTCCATCGGAAATGGACACAACAATGCATCCGCATTTCTCCAATAGCTTGCTCACACTGTGTCTCACGATAGGGATCGGTTCGCAGTATAGCACATCAAGTTCTTTCGATTGCGTCGAGCTTTCATCTGGAAAATATGACCCGGCTGAAGACGCTGTAGGCATTCTCCTACTACTCTCTCGCCTTTTCTTGACACGGAGCAACGCCGACGATTTCGTATCCTCTGTGTCGGAACTGGATGGCGAGTCTCTCATTACTTGCTTAGTCAACGAGTGGACAGAGGTACGGTGCTTGTCTGCACCATACAAATCGGTGTTGGGTGATCCTCTGTTGATCTCAAAAGGGAACTCGTCTCCGCTGGAATATGTACTAGCGGCAGACCCAAGTCGCTCCGCCCTGAACGGTTGCGGAGATAACGCATTACCGTCGCTAGATTTGTGTGGCGACGAAGATCTGATGCTGCCAGATCCAGTTCCAGACGTAGTGGCAACTGGTGAAACAGGTCTCTTGAAAGGACTTCCTTGGTTATTGCTAGGGTTCGTTGATCCGCTAAAAGAAAATCCTCTGGATCTAGATAACGGCGTGGATTCGGATGACGAAGACGAGAAGCTATTTCTATGTTCCAAGTGCTCGCTCTTCAATCTGTTGATAACATCCTTATTTTGTTTCTCCAACACCGCCAAGTTCCTAAAGTGGAAAGAGCCAAATTCACTTGGATCTGCCAATCTACTTCCTCTCCTCTCCTTCTTTCCTCCACTAGCAGGGTTCCCACTTCCCGGCACTAACAACGACGAAGAAGATGTATTCATGAGGTTCGGATCCAGAGACGGCGATCCCAATTCTGTTTTACTCTTGGATGATAAGTAATCGGACTTGCCCTTTTCTTCATCCGAATCTTCCTTCGGGAATTGTGCAATATCAGCTCCCCTCAAATCAAAGTAGTCAGTAGACTCGGGGTCTTCCAAAGTCGGAACAAACGATGCTTCTTCTTCGAATAGCTCGTCCCAATTTACTCCGCGGAAATATGGATGTTGTTTGATTTCTTCCGCGCCATTGTAACCTAGTCTTTCCTCAGGGTTCAAGGTCAATAGTCTCTTAATCAAATCCTTAGCTTCCGGTGAGGAGAATTCCTTCATTTCTTCATCCGAGAGAGGTGGCCAGTCAATTGAACCATGCAATATATTGATGAAAACTTTGTCCGGCGTATCTGCATGAAAGGGAGGGTATCCGTAAAGGAATTCGAAAAGAATACACCCTAATGACCACCAATCGGAAGCTTCGTTCTGCCCAACACCTTCAATGGTTTCAGGAGCCAAGTAATCAGGGGTGCCGACAAACGTCTTGACATCGTTCGTTTCACTTTGAGGATTGAATAACGCATAATCCGTGATATTTGAACCTTGGTGTTGGGATGGACTAACTTGAAAATCATCTTCCACTAAAGCAAAAGAGGTCTCTGAAGACGTTCTTGGCAATGCTGGTTTCAAAAGTGGTGACTCCACTCCACTTGAGTTGGAGCCAGATCTGTTGCCCTTGAAAATAGACGAGGTTCGATGCGACAATGATGGCGGAGCTTGTGGTGAAGGTTGAGTTTGGCCTTGATTGAACGTTTTCAAATAGGAGAGCGCCGGTGAAGTTAGTGAGCCTGTCACAACTGGTCCACCGCTTGTATTTAGCTTTGTATTCTCCAACGTCGGGGATAACGAAAATGGTGTAACGGAACTCGTTCTTTTATGCGTTGTTTCCAATAGAGGTGAATCGACAGCACTTCCAAATCCCAAGCCAGAAACATTTGATAAAGGGCTTTGAAAAGCACCAATTGAATTACTCAAACTTTTCCGAAATAGTTCGATTCCCTGTTCATTGGAGCTGCTCTTTCTTCGAGAACTTGTTTGTCTTCCAACAACTCCGATTCTTGACAATCCAAAATCTGTTAGCTTCAAATGGCCCTTGCTGTCAATCAAAAGATTATCTGGTTTCAAGTCCCTGTGAATGATTCCTCTTTGGTGCAAATCATTCACACCCACAATTACCTCGGCCACATAACGTTTGGCCCAGTCATTTCCAAGAGTTCCGAGCGTCTGCACTAAAGACGCACAATCGCCTCCGTGTAAGTACTCCATCACTAAGTATAGGTAGCTTTTGGATTGGAAACTACTGTATAGTTGGGCAACGTATGGAGAGTCTGACTGTTTCATCATCACTGCTCTTTCAGACTTCACATTGAGAATTTGATTCTTCGCTATCATATCGCGTTTCTTGAGACACTTGATAGCCACATAGTCTCCAGTCAATTTTCTTTTGGCCAAGAACACTGATCCAAAAGCGCCTTTACTAATAGGCTTGATAACTTCGTAATCTCTGATCCCTCCGGAACTGGGCTTGCTGGTTGGATTCGAGGACACCAAGAGCGGCGATAAAGGAGGCTTGCTAAACGAGTTCCTTTGTGAGTTGTGAGTACCCAAGTTGAAGGGAATAGCACTGCTGCCTCCGGAATTTGACCTTCTCTCTTGTGAGCTCAAGGAATCGTTTATATGTATTTCTGTATTCGCCATTGATGGAGACGTGTTCGGTGTGTTTGTGTCAAACCTTGAGCTGAACGAGTTCCTTTGAAAGAGCGACAAGTTCTGTTTCTCCACATATGGAGCTGGAGAAAGATGTCTTCTTGGAAGTGAAAAGGAAGAGCTATTGGATAGCGTGGGAGGAGGTAAAGCAAAAATTGAATTGTCTTTTCCCATTACTCCCGAGCTGGGGCCCGATCCTGATCCTGATCCTGATCCAGACCCCGATCCAGTTGATTTCTTGGACAATTCAAGGTCATTCAAAGATTCTAGGATATCTTGCGAATTGTTTCTCGTGTTCAGAATTGACAAGGACGATCTTGAGCTATATCCCGCGGCCGAACTTCTTCCGATAACATCAGTCGATCTTCCTCTCAAAAGTATGTCCTTCGGAGTGATTGAAACCGGTTCGCTGTCTTTGAAAATGGAGTCTTGGAAAAGCTCAGCAGGGCTCTTCGTCAACGAGCTCTGTGGTCGAGGAGAATGCAATATCGAAGTGTTTTTAGCTTTCTCCAAATTCTCGGATATGGTTCGGTCCTGGGAGCTAATTTCATCATTGCTGTTCACGTCGGATTGGCTGTTTCTAGGCGTATTTGTCGAACTGAACTCCTTAATCATGGTCTGTTCCTTGATTTTATAAACCGTTTCTCGAACAACTTTCATCACTAGTTCGTCCACTTCTTTTTTAATCTTGTTTGAGTATTGAAGGATTGAAACTAGCCTCGACAAAGTCTCAACTTTTTCGTTAGCCAAGATTTGGGTGTCTTCTACTATCGCCTTGATTGCAGGATCGACAATATCGAGAGATTTCCAATTCATGACCGTATTCACTGCCTTCTCGGTATTTGGAGAGAACTGCAAAACTCCTTCTTCGTTGTTTTCTATAGGATTGATCTGCAACGCATCATTGCACAAACCAATCAACCTTTGAAGAATTCCAAAGGGAAATCGTCTATTCGGGGCCAAAGGATTGTGAGCCTGAAAATTCTTCGTGAGCACCTGATTCGCTAGCCTGGGAGAAAAGTCACCCAAAGCTGTTGGTAAAGGTATACCTTTATAATCTATGATGGGATTACCACTCAATTCTTCGGATGATGATTGAGACGACGGCGACGAAGAAGATGACAGTATCAGAGCCAGGCTTGATCTTTGAAGGGGGCTGTTAGACAACAGTGAAGGAGTCGATACTGAGGCTTGAAATTGTGAACTTTCTTGAACCTGATTCTGGTAAATCAAACTGTCGTAGATTTTTTGAATCAAATCTTTCTGCTCGTTTATAGCATCATGGCACCCTTGAAGGTCTTCGTTGACTCTATGCTCTACAATGCATAGTTCTGAATGCTTTTCAATGAACCAAGCGGGGATCTGTGACTCGCAGATTCTGCATAATATGGTCTTGGGTTGGGGAACAGACTCCTCGTCCATGATGCCCAGTTCTTTCAAATTGACCAAATAACCTTCAAAGAGTTCCGAGCCAAAACCAAGCAAGTCTATTAAGTTATCCGGTAACGTGAGGTCTAGGTCGATGTGAACAAGTTGCTTGATGGTCCACATGGAATGAGTAGGAAGACTGGATTTGGAATTGTGTATCAATATGCCTTGGGCTTCTAGCTCGATCACATCTCCGTTGTTCGAGACCTTTGAGCTGAGAGTGCTGTCGTCCGAGTCGTAGGTTATTTGAGAGTCGTGGATGAGGTCCTGTGGAGGAGAGAGTAGGATTGGCTCTATGTTGTCCAATTCGGGTATGGTAAGGTCCTCTTTCGAATGGTTCGGGGTGACTTTGCCGCTGGAACGAGCCTCTACCCCGCCAGCCGCCGACCGATCGTTTGTAGCGGTCAAGAACTTGACCTTGTAGCTGCAGTCGTCCTTGATCATCTGTTCTATGGCGTCATTGAACACCTGGAAGTCCCCCGGGTTGTTACCTATTATGATGTTCGAGATAGGCTTGTTGACGAGCTTTCTCATCCTTGTTCCCACTATAAACTCCCAGTTCTTGCTCAAGTAGCGGATGTTGCCGTCGAGGTCCAACTCCATGACGGCGGTGGGGTTGTTTGCCGAGGCCAAGCGAAGGTCGATTTGCTCTTCGATCGAGCGGAAAAAGCTGGACTGCGAGAGGCTCTTCTGGTCCGCGGGCTTGATCTGCCGCCTGTCCAACAAGCGGAGGGGCGAGTTGGGCTGGGAGCCGCTGATGTGGGCCGATGACGGGACGTGGTGGTGGGGGAGTTCTAGCGAGTCGATGGTGTCGCTGGCGGATTCCTCGTTGCGCTGCGGCGGCGTATTGGCGGCGGAGGGCGTGATTTCGCAGGGCGACACCGACCGCTCCATCGGATGGTGGTAGCTGGCCTGTGCCTTGAATGTGGGGCGGTGGAACACCGTGGGGTCGGAAGAATTGAAATGGGGAGTGGAGGACGCTCCGGGGCCGCTGGCGGGCGGAGACGCGGCGCACGTCAGGACGCTGACATGGGGCAGCTGTAGCTGCTGCTGCGGGGTCGCCGGGTGGGCCTGCGGGCTGCCGGCGCGAGGTTGTTGTGACATCGGCCGCTTGGTCTTCGTACTTGGCTTTGCCGCTAAAGTATGTGTTTGGATTTTCTGGAGTAGTGAGAGTCTGATGACGCACCTGGAAAAAGCGTGAGGATTTGCGACGCCAGCGAGAGACAGTCGCAACTAGCGAGACGGCGCAAATTAGCGAGCCAGCGATCGAGAGAAAAAGCGTGCAGGGAGGTCCAGGCGGGCCTGAGGGTGACTTCCGGGGAGGAGTGGTGTGGGGTAAGTGTGCCGGGAGTATGCCGGTGGAGTGTGCCGGTGGAGTGTGCCGGTGGAGTGTGCCGGTGGAGTGTGCCGGTGGAGTGTGCCGGTGGAGTGTGCCGGTGGAGTGTGCCGGGATGTGATGTTCTCTCTAGAGAGGGAAATGGCTACAGTCTCGAGGTATGTCGGCCCTAGACAGCTTTTCCCGCTGGGTGGAGTGATTCCCAGCGTGCTTCCGGCGGTGTCTGGGCGCTGTTTGAGAAATCGCTTGGCTATCGCCGTAGACACTTAGCGAGAGTTCACCGTGGAGCGACGCCCCCAGGAGCGTCCGGGTGTACTTTTGGGCCAATGGCACTGAGTCCTACCTACGTTCGCCCGCTGTACAAACCCACTAGTCGCGGGGGACATCTTCTCGGTACCCCAGCGTGGCATACCGTTGTGAAATAGCGCGCTATCGCACCGGGTCCACCGAGCCTGCGCTCCACAGCTGGCTGGAGTTCAGCCCTAGCGGTACAGCCCAAGCACACCTACCGCAGCGCACACCTACAGCCCAAGCGTACACTACAGCAGCGCACGCTACAGCGCACACCAGCCAAGTGCACGCCGCAGGGCACAATCGCAGCCGAACCAAACCGCTTGACTCGCCGTTTCCGGTAACTTCTCGGGCCGTAACCATCTGCTTCCTCTGCCACAGTTGTGTGGCCACCAAACGCACCTGTTCGATCGTGGAACCCAAATCTTAAACTGTGACTCGGAGTCAGGTCGCTGTATGCAAGGCTGGCAAAACGAGATTGCCAGGGCTTGCGGAGCCGCAGTCTGTGCCTCGTTTGGCGGTTTCGGCGGACCCTGTGGCCCACGAAGGGTCTTGTGACGGGAATGGGCAGCTGGTGGGCCACAGCTCGCGAGCGGCACTGTGCAACCACGGCAGTCTGCCCAAACTCCCGACCTGGACCCCACAGACGGCCCCCGAAACCCCGCCAAACCCTTGGAGCTCTCGGTGGTGTTTTGCACGCGGCGTAGTCGCTGCGTTGCTAGCTGAAATTCGCTCTCCCTAAATTGCTCCATGCTCTCTACGTTTGCCCTAGTCCGCCCCTACGCTGCTTTTCTCCAGCCCGTTGTTTCCGGCACTCCACGTTCTCCGGCACTCCACGTTTGCTCAGCTCTCCACGTTCTCTTCAACTCTCCACGTTTCCCGAGTTCTCCACGTTCTTCTCCTCGCCACTTCTCTTCATCTCTCTCCTGCTACACTCTGTACCTCTATAATAATATTTTGGCGAGCATTTGTTGGAAATACTCAAGAGTAATCTGTTAAAGAATTGAACAACTGGGGAAGTAAAATTATAAAATGGGGGGTGGTGGGAGCGCATATCGTAAACGAATGCTGGGTTCAAGAGTTGGATCATGAACCCAATAGATAAATAAAGACATGAATCGTAATCTATGTTCATAAGGTCGTTAAAAGTTGGATTTTAATCGAATCCTGAAAGGGGGTGATAGAGATGCGGGGCATACGGCCGAGTAGCGACCGCCGTTGATAAAGTCCACAATCTCGATTTCCTCCATCAATGTGGGGGGGACAAGCACACTTATTCAGTGTACTGGAAGATCTGCTTCGAGTCCTGGATGGATCTCTTCTTGATGTTCTCCAAGAGGTCCGAGTTCTTCTGCTCGTTCTGCTGCAAGATCAAGTTCTTCAAGCACTTGTTTTCCATCTCGAGCGACTTCAACTTCTTCTCCAAGCCCGAGAGCTTTTCCTCCAACAAGCGGGACTTCTGTTCCATCTGCTGTTCCTTCATCTTCTTCTTGATTCTGAACCTGGCGGAGGCCTCGGTGTTTCTCTTTCTCTTGTCCTCGGCGGCGGCGCAGTTGGCGGGCGACTCGACGGCCGACGACGGGGTGGTCGACGTTTCGCGGTCGGCGGTGCTCTGGAAGCTCAAGAAGTCGAGGCCGGCGTCCGGCGCTTCGGTCTTGACCTGCGGCGCCTTGCCCTTGGTGAAGGCGTCCAAGTCAAAAAAGTCAACCTGCGAAAACAAGTCCAACCCGCTCTGGTGCGTGCTCTCGCTGATCGAGGGCGACACCTGGTCGAAATCTAGATTCAAGTCTTGTAGGTAGTCCTGCTGGTAGTTCATTGTGTGCGTTCGTGGGGGTATTGGTGGTGGGTTTGCGGTGTGATCTGGATCCAACTATTGCCGCATATATATACCGAGAGCGCACAAGAAAATTTTTACTCTTCATTTCCCGAGTGAGTCAGTTGGGCCTTTGTCAGCCATAATAAGGGACAAAAAGAAAAGCTTGGTTCCATTCTTCTGCTGCACAACGTGTGATAATTGGGGGCTGTATGCAGGGCGCCGCCGGCGGAGAGCGAGCGTGAGCTGCTCGCGGTAACAACCACTGGCATTAAGGTTTGGGCGACCGGCCGGTCTGCTGGGCGCCCCGGGCAGCCGCTCGTCGGGGCGGGTGGCGAGGGCAACCGGGCGCGGCAGAGGGCACCGCCGGGGGCAGAAGAGCCCGGCGGGGCGGGCACGCGGGCCAATTGCGGCCTGAGCGGAGCGGGCGGGCCAGAGCGGGCCCGGCGGGCGTACCGGTGGTGGCGGCGTCCGGCGGCGGCGGCGCACGACCAGCGGCCCTTTCGCAGCTCCCGCTCCCGATAAATGCGACGGCGCCTACGCCAACGCCCCCACCTCAGCCGGGCGCTCTGGCGGCGCCTGCGGCGTGCGAGGTAATTTTTTCCCGCACCGGTAGCGGCCAAACGGCCTGCGGACTCTGCCCCTTTCCGGTAATCGCATCCCCCGGCATATGTCAGCGGCCGCTCGCTACGAATACGGGCAGCCTTCGCGGGCCAGCAGGGCTTGCCAGTTGCGGACGCGAGACAATCGCCCCTCCTCCTCCCCCTGGACGAGCACCGCTTTTAGCTTCGCACAATGCTGCGCTGTGAACCCGCCATGGCGGCCGTGAGGGGCCGCCGCCCGCTCTCCCCGTGGCCCGTGCCCGCGGTGCTTCCCTCCGGCCCTCGCGCTCGATCGGGTATACGCTGACGTGACCCTTGGCCCCGGACCACACCGCTCGGGGCGGCCGCCGGGCCCTGCCTACGCTCTCCTCTCCTCCACAGGCTGCTGCCCGGGCCTACCCCTCCCGGCACGGGTCCTGGCTGGCCCCTGCTTTCTGGCTCGTTATCTATTAGCTATGTACATGGCGGGCGGCCTCACTGGCGGTTGTGTCTCTTGATGAAGCCGTCGGTGCCGTCTCTTCTTCTGACGACCTGGGCCTCGAGCTTCTTGGTCGACTCCTTGGTCTTGCTCTGGACCTGCTGGTCGAAGCTCTCCTTCTGCTGGCGCACCCACTCACCGATGGTCTCGGGCTGCTTCTTGCCCGGAACAGGCTTGGGGGCGATCATGGGAGGCATCTTGAACAAGCGACGGAACCCGCCGCTGCGCAACATCGTCGTCTGCACCATCGAGCACGCAGAGTTGGTGGCCACATAGATCATCACCGACGCGTAGAAGTCCTTGGTGATGATGATGGACAAGAACGGCAAGAACATCATCACCTTCTTCATGGGCCCAAGCATGGCGTTCTGCCCGGTTTCGCCCCCCAACCTGACAATGGCCAAGATCATCGCCGCCGAGATCATGTGCAACCCCAAGTACGGATCAACCTGGCTCAAGTTCTCGAACCAGGCGTACCCTTGGTCGGTGAATCCTTCCACGGGGGCAGCAGACATCTTTCTCAACGCTTGGAAAAAACCGTACGCAAAGGGCAACTGCATAAGAGGGAAAATCTGCTTGTAGAACTTGATGTCGTTTGCCTTCATCAACTTCTTTCTGTTCTGAACCAAAACATACTTCTCTTGGTTCGACTCGGCGGTCTTCAAGTTGGCCAAAATCTCGTCCATTTCGGGCTTGACTTTCGACAACTTGGCCCCGTTCGAGGAGGCAGACACATACAAGGGGAAAATAACCACCCTGGCAACAACAGTGGCCACCACAATCGAACTCCACCACGGCAAGCCGGTGAGTACGTGCGTAGCCTCAAGGAATCTCTCCATCAAGGCCGTGGGGCCCCATCCTTGCGCCAATCCAATTGAGTCCAAGTACCCAAACTCGTGGGACGACAAGTTGGACGTGACTTGTTCCTTGGCGACGTCTTCAAACGAAACTAGCTTGTCGCTGATGTCATCGGTGGATGTGATGGGTGATGAGGAGTTGGAGTTGAACCGAACGAATCCCGATCTGAGACTCGGGTACTGGTTTCTCAAGGTGCTCTGTGGTATTATGCGCGGTCTAAGTGACGCCCTGAGCGTGTTGCTCAATCCTAATCTCAACATATCGCCAGTTAGTTTGGGGTTGGTCAGTTGGCCCGCTTGGAAAATTTTGATTTTTGGGCTAGCTACTCGCTTATGTAACTCGGTCGCTTTGGCTTATGTAAGCGTGCATGCAAGCTGCTCTCCCCTACGGTCGCTACATGGTGGAGACCGCAACGTTCAAGTAGTCCGACACCGTCTGGTGATTCTAGGTAGTCTGTCTAATCACGTACTGATACTAAGTCAAAAATAATCCGGTACCAATCCCTGTTATCGTCAAAGTCGTGTGCGCGAGAAACATGCCATGTAGCTGCTCAGAGTTTTTTTCACCAGGTCTGATTACGTTCAGCATTCGCTAATGTTGCAGAAGGCATTCTTGCCTCGACGGCCGACTCCATTGATACGTGCATTCGACTATATACCGAAGGTCATACTGCGATCCAGCCCTCTCGTCAGAACCTTTTCCTACAGCGCACAATCCAGAAATGATGCGACGCTGCGGCAACTCGAACTCGACTTGCAACTCAGGTTACTCATCGAGGACCATACTCCCAGCCACGCCAATGTCTACAAGTTCATTATCCAGAATATCCAGCGTGGGCTGCTTCATATCGAGCTACTAGAAAATGTCCTCTACCATTACGTCAGGACTGGGAATATTCCAGCGGCCACCACGTTACTTCATCACCTTTTCAATCGAGAGCCCAGTTTCAAAATATCCAACCAATTATGGTCCGAGTACGTGAACAAGGTTTGCGAATTGTCGAATAATTTGGGTGCGGTTCTAATTTACCACCACTTGATCGATAACATACAGACGTACCACCCCAGCAACCTCTCAGCTTACAGCCCTGAGAGCATTCAAATTCCATTTTTACTATCACCCAGAGTGCTTGAGGTGCTAGGAACGATATTCTGTAATTCGAAAGATCACATACGGGTCAAAGGATTGTTACGGTATTTCAAGCGTTTCTACTCGTATATCGGCCACAAGTCCACATACAAATCATTGCGAATTTCATTGGTGGAAGCATACAGTGCTTCGGGCGACTTTCCTGGGGCTTTGAATGCATTCAAGGGTTTGTCCTTCTGCTTTCGCGGACACGTTAACGCCAAAAATTGGACCAAACTCAACCAGCTACTGAAAATCGCGTCCTTCACCAACCACACGTGGAGAAGAAAGAACATCAAAAATAACAGTAACAAGCACGGTGCCGTTCCAGAAGAGCTCAAAACCGCGATAGACTTGCAGCAGGAAGCTGAAGATCGGGAATTGTACAACCCAATAACGGAACGCAACGTGTACACCTCTCCCTTACACGGACCAAGTCCTATCTTGAATGGCTCGCTTCACACCTCGGACCTCCCACAATTCGGCGAGTTGGTGCACAAACATGTCCAGTCGTTGGTCGAATCAACAGGCAAAGACATCTTGAGCTTGGTGTCGTGGTTGGAGTCAAACCACCAGATGTTGCACGTCTTTATAGTGCGAAGCTTGTGCGAGCTAGGAATGTTCAGGGAAGCACTACTGGTGCTTGGAAAACTCTCCACCCTCTTCCCGTCGCTTTCACAGCGTACGTTGGTGCGCGACGAAGACCTAATCAACATCATCCACGGGATCAAGGGAGCTGCAGAGAACCAGGTGGTGGCAGCCTCTTTGAAAGAAACACTAGACGAGTGCATGGAGTTGTACAATCGAATACAGGACGGGCCCCTGTCCTGGAAACTATACTCAAAGGCACTTGATGCTTACCTTTCGATCTCAATAACAACAATCGATGACCTCGGCTCATTGTTGGTCACCTACAAAGGAACTGCCCACAAAATATTACTAGACCACGAACAGTACAGCAAATTTCAAAGGGTAATGAAATCTGACAATAGGTATTCAAACCAGGTCAAAGCATTTTAGATACATGTTAGCTTGTCATCAACAATTTCTTGTATATATTAATAATCTATAGTGTCTAAATGCCACAATGCATCTACAGCCGTCATTAATTATCCAGTCTGGGGTCAGTCATCCTGTGGATCTTGACGTCGTCGCTGTCCAAGTCCCCGACGACAGCTATGTCTTGAGGAGTGATGAAAATGTTCTGGGACTTTGGAAGCTCTCTCAACTCGTTCAAAAGTAACTTGATACTCATGGATCTGTTCACCGAATCCATATAGACATCAAATTCGTCTAGCCCTCTAATCCTTGAGTCCATGACCTTCCAGATGGAAAGCAATAACGCCACTTGGGCAAAACTCTTTTCTCCTCCTGACAAGTTGTCGATACTTCTGAAATCGTTATCGGCTGTTTTCTTGACCATTATCGTCAAACACATGTTCTTGAAGTCAAAATTCAATGTACCATTGAATCCTCTCAACCCTAAAGCGTTCTCAAACGTTCTCTTTGCTTCTTGGATCAATTTGGTTATGGTAGTATGCATGTCCAGAAATCTATTTTGCAAGCCTATATCCATGCTTCTGTAGGTATTGTCCAATTGGGTTACTGTGAGAGCTGTGGTGTCTCTTTTTTCCTTTGCTTGAATGACTTCATTCTGTACCTCTTCCAACGGCCTTCCAACTTGCTCCTCCGCTTTTCTGACCTGTCTTTGAGTTTCTTCGTACTCCCTGGCAATAGACTCGCCTGTGTCTTCTATGCCGATTGTAATTTCGTTACGATTGCACTTTGATTCTGCTTCTGCAACCAATTCGTTGAGTCTGACATTACCCAGCTCCAACTTCTTGAGACATTCTTGGACGATTTCTCGTCTTTTGTTCAATTCTAGCTCGTCGTGTTGGATTTTGGTGCTGTTAGAAGCTATCTCGACCTCAAGGTTGGAGATCTGATTTTGAAGTTCTTCATCTTGCTTCATTACTGTACTCAATTCCAGGTCTGCTTTTCGCAACTCCACCTTTAAAGACTCCAACTCCACCTTCTTTAGTTTCGAATCTTCAACTAAAGATTGAATTACCCCTTCAAGAGTCTTAATCTGAGCCTTTTTGTCCTTGATAATTGTTTTTAATGACTCTATTTTTTCAAAGTCCCCATTCTCATTCAATTTGCTTTCCACCTTTCTGATTTCTTTTATAGTCAAATCCAAGTTTTTCACGATTGTTTTCAACTTAAGATTGCAAGTCTCAATCAAGCCTTTCTTGGTGTTCAGAAGGTTTCTCCGTTTGGCGACTAAAGCATCTAGCTGCTTTGTTTCTTCGCGTATCTGGGATTCAATTTCCTCTAGTTCACTGGCACTCGATACCGAACCTGTTGAAAACTTTGCTAAATCGTTTGAATAAAAGACGGGGTCGATTCTAAAAGTTCCGTTACTTTTACTCGACCTTTGTCCAGACTTCCTACTTAACAAGGAAAACACACCTAGAATGTTCGGTATGTTCAACAACCTTTCGGCTTGGTTTCTGTCTTTTGTTATGACGAATTTCTCGACATTATTACTGTCAACAAGAGTGTACAACACGTTGTCGTTTTCTGTTTTAACCATGTCAAGAAATGTAACCTGATTTTTGACTTTACCATTCTCAAAATCAAATGTTTCGGATTTTCTAACGATGATATTTTTGTTCAAGTTAAACCGTCTCAATATGTTAACCAAGAGCTTTCTATCATGCTCGTCGACGACAAGAAAAGAGTCCAAAGTCTTACCCAAGACTGTACTCATAAGAGGCTTCCATTCGTTGTATTCGGGCTTTACTTCGATAAACGAACCTATTGGTCCGATCGGTTCACTATGCCAGTCTTTAGCTCTCTTCACCTCCTTCAAAACATTGTTCATATCTCGGCCCCAGGCTGCATATTTATCTCTTTGAGAATTTAGTAAGGCGGACTTTCTTTGAGAAAGACTTTCCAAAGATCTATTCACGGTCTGAATTTCCTTATCGGTCTCCGCCAATTGTTGAATCGGTGAGTTTTCAAGTTGTTCAAGTTCCTCCTTGCTCTTTGCTTTTTCTCTGTTCAAAGACTCTTCGTTGAGCTTTAGCTCAGCCAATGTAGACTTTAATGCATCCTTCGATTGCCCATTGATCTCGTCGATTCTCTTGTTCTCTTCTTCGATTGCTTTGACCGCTTTCTTTATCCTCTCTTTGATCTCGCCAACTTCTTCTTTTCGCTCCTTCACCTCGTTGATTGTTTCCGTACAACTCTCCAGGGCCGAATCTTTGGCGCGCATCACTTCATCGTGATGGTTCTTGCAATTCACGAGCTCGTTTTTAGTTCCTTCAATTTTTTCCTGTACGGCCTTGATATTGACCTTCATTTCTTCTTCTTTCTTATGGCAGTCCTTGAGTTGCTGCTCTATTTGCTTCAACTCTTTTCTGGCGGTATTCAACTTCAACTCATACTCGTGTAGCTTCTTCTCTATACTGTGAACATTGTACCAGTAAATCTTGCCATGTATGACCTGGAGTTTACGTCTCAAGGAATCGGACTCCCGGTATCGGTCATAGACAATACGGCTCTCTTTGTAGGCACGCTTGTAGGCGTCAAGCTGCTTCTTTGTTTGGTTAACTTTCGTGTGCATCTCGACGATGTTCTTCACCGTACGGTCGTAGTTTCGCAAAATCTCGTAGATAAAAGCTCCCTCCATGAAGTAGTCGTACTTGGTTCTGTCGGTTGTCGAGGTGAGGAAGTCTCGGGCTTTATCCTGTGATAGAAACGCTAGCGGGTTGTCGATAGTGATGCTGTACTTGTGGAGAATCTCATCGAGCGTTGACTTCTTGGTTGAGATGACTTTCCCCGACTCCGATTTCATGGAGTAGGAGTTTGAGCCCACTCGCTGGATTTTGCGCTCTATGATGATCTTGTTTCCGTACTCTTCGGGCTTGTAGGCCTCCAGTCCTTTGTTCAAAAACACGATGGTGACCCGGGCGGTGGACTTGCCGTCTTTGATGAGATCTTTGATGGAGCTCCCTCTGTTTGTGTCGGTGGCCTTGGCCCCCAAGCCCACGGAGATGCCTGTGAGAATGGCGCTCTTGCCGGACCCGTTTCTGCCGATGATGAAGTTGATCTGCGGGCCCAACGAGATCTCAAACGAGTCGTGGCACATGAAGTTCTTCAAGGTGATTCTCTCAATGACCCCCGACTGCGCCGGCTCCAAGCTGGTGTCGTCGTCGTCTTCCTCTTCGTCGTCCTCGAGGTCTGCGTCGTCGTCGTCGTCGTCGTCGTCTTCCTCGTCGCCGCCGTCGCCGCTGCCGTCGCCGGCGTTCTCCTCCTCGCGCGCGTCCTCCTCGTCGCGCTCGGCGTCCTCGTCGGGCTGCTGGCTGTCGGGGTCTCCCTGCGACATCATGCGGCGTCTCTTGCTGTGGAGCAACTGGAACATGTACGAATCAACAGATACGTCGCCCTAGAACGGTTAGTCTTGCGGTCTGGGTGTTGCGGCGCCCGGCCGGCGCCCGCGATACTCACCATCGGGTCGAACTGCGAATGCGGCCGCTTGAGCCCTCCCGTCGACATGGCTGGTGCTGGCGTGTGGTGTGCGAGATGAACAAACTTGATCTGGTTTGTTTTCGCGCGCGTCCCCCGGGGCCAAAGCACCAGCGCGCTTGCAGAAACACCGGGACAAGGCACCCATGTTCTTTTTGCTCCTCCTCCTCCAGTTGGCGGCCGCGCAGGTTGCGTTCGAGGCGCCGGGCGCCGGGCGGCGGCTCCGCCCCAAGGTGATGATCGCCACCATGTTCAAGCCCGAGGCGGCGGCATGGACCGACAACATCGCGTTCCCGCACACGATCGACGTGGTGGGCTTGAGTCCCGAGTACCCCGGCGTGGTGTGCGACGCCGACTACTCGGTGTGCCACTTCACCACGGGCGAGGGCGAGATCAACGCGGCGGCGTCGGTGGCGTTTTTGGTGGCCAACGCGCAGTTCGACTTTGCCGAGACGTACTGGCTTCTCAACGGCATCGCCGGCGGCGAGCCGTCGATGGTGACCACCGGGTCGGTGGCGTTCGCGCGGTTCGCGATCCAGGTGGGGCTCCAGTACCAGGTGGACTCGCTGGAGGTGCTGCGCGAGTACGGCGAGTGGCCCAGCGGGTACTTCAGCTACGGGACCCGCAGCCCCGCCGAGTACCCGGACGCGGTCTACGGCACCGAGATCTTTGAGTTGAACGACAACTTGCGCAACCGCGCCATCAACGTCAGCCGCCACGTTGCGCTCGACGGCGGCAACGAGCAGAACCGCGTGTTGCGCCGCTCGTACGGCTACGCGCCCGCCAACGAGCCGCCGCGGGTCGTCGGCTGCGACGTGCTCACCAGCGACAACTACTTCACCGGGCCCGTCTTGAGCAGCTACTTTCGCCAGTACGCGCGCTTGATCAGCAACGGCACCGCCCACTACTGCTCCGCGGCCCAGGAGGACAACGCGTCGTTGGAGGTGCTCATGCGCGCCGCCAAGGGCGGCTTGGTCGACTACCAGCGAATCGTGGTGATGCGCAGCATCTCCAACTTTGTCCGGCCGCCGCCGTTCTTGGAGAAGAGCCCGCTCCGCTTCTTCTTGGACCACCCCAAGGGCGGCTTCGACTTGGCGGTGGCCAACTTGTACGCCGTCGGATCGGCGTTTGTGCAGGACGTGGTCGACAACTGGGACGAGCTCTACCAGCAGGGCCACTTTGCCGCGCACAACTACGTGGGCGACATATTTGGCTCGTTGGGAGGCAAGCCCGACTTTGGCAAGGAGCGTTATCACATTTCGTGAGCGGCGCCCAAACGGGAACGGCGAAAAAATACCCATCTGGAACAGAGCGCTTTCGTCCAGATAAGGTACCGTGCACTATATGCACGAACTAGCCGTCCCGACCCGTTTACGAGCCAATTGCATTCGAACGCGCTGGTGCACCGGAGCACGGCCGCCAGGCTGTGGGCGGGAGCCGGTCCGTTGGTCCCCGGTGCTCGAGCCCGTCGCTTCTCCAACCGCCAAAAATTGTCAACGTTCGATCATCGCCCCAACGCACTCAACGCTGCATGATTTCTCGACGGATTAGTACATGCGTCGCCCGGAAACGGCAATTATTAGTGGCCTTTTTGACTCGGGTGCTCCGAGGCACATGTAATTGTGATAAGCTCAATTTAGTTTGCGGCCGCCAGGCCACAAGGCATCGCTTTCCACGTCTCATCACTCCAGCGACCTGCGTCTCCGCCGACATATAAAGCAGCGGGCGAATCCTCCGTAGCCTCTCTGGTACAACGCTTCTCTCAGCACAATGAAACTTTCCACTCTCATTCCAGCCTTGTGGGCCACCGCGGCTCTTGCCCAGCCGTTGTCCAAGCGTGCCGTCAACACCACTGCGTTGAGCGAAGAGGTGTCCTCGAGCACCAACGACAACATCCAGACCAGCTACGGCAAGCCGTACGCCGTGTACCAGCCAAAGGCTTTCGTGGTGTCCTTGTTCGAGATGGAAAGAGACCCGTGGTTGGAGAGCTTGGACTTTGTCCACAACATCACCATCCCCGGCTTGTCTCCTCTCTACCCAACCATCCACTGCACCACCAACTACTCCATCTGCCAGGTCACCCTTGGCGAGGGTGAGATCAACGCGGCTTCGTCGCTCACCGCCTTGACCTTGAACCCATTGTTCGACTTGACCAAGACCTACTGGTTGATTGCCGGTATCGCTGGAGGAGAGCCCAAGTACACCACCTTGGGAGGCGTCACCTTCGCCAAGTACGCCGTCCAGGTGGGCTTGGAGTACCAGATCGACTACGAGGACTACCACAACACCAACCCCAACTGGACCACCGGCTACTTTGCCTACGGAACCGACGGCCAGGGCAAGTACCCCGGCAACGTTTACGGAACCGAGGTCTTTGAAGTCAACGAAGCATTGAGAGACAGGGCCGTCGAGTTGGCCTTGGAAGTGGACTTGAGCAACGGCACTGAAGCCAATGCCAAGTACAGAGCCTTGTACAACGAAACCGCCGCCAGATCCTTGCCCACCGTCTCCAAGTGTGACGTTCTCACCTCGGACAACTACTTTGCCGGCAACACTTTGGGAGACTACTTCACCGAATACTCCGACATGATGACCAACGGCAGCTCGGTCTACTGCTCCACCGCTCAGGAAGACAACGCCAGTTTGGAAGTCTTGACCAGATTGACCAAGGCTGGTTTGGTTGACTACGACAGAGTCGTGGTCATGAGAACCATCTCCGACTTTGCTAGACCTCCTCCTTCCATGTCCAACGACACCGTCGAATTCTTCACCAACAACACCCAAGGTGGTATTGGTGCCTCTCTCGACAACTTGGTCCTCGCCGGTACCCCATTGATTCACGACATTCTCGAAAACTGGGATTCCGTCTACGAATCGGGCCAAAAGTACAAGTCCACCAACTATGTCGGTGACATCTACAACACCTTGGGTGGCACTCCAGACTTTGGAAAGGAATCTTTTGACATCGCATAAGCAGATACCCCATCCCTTCACACTTCACCCTTAAACCTTCTCCCGTCATTACGTTCTTTCGGTCGCTGAACGCAACTTGCATCAAAAAGTTCACATCTCCCTCGAGCCTATGCGTTTCGTGCAACGAAACAAGCAATAAGTATACTGAATGCCATTACCGTACGATATAGTTATAAAAGGTATTATGTATTCATTATAAAAAATTATCATAGAAAACATTCACTTGATAAAGGTACAACTAAGAACTCTCCTTGTCTTCGATGGAGGTCGTTTCATTTTTCTCGAAGACGTAATCGTAGTTGTTAATCAACTTCTCCAAAATTGAGTTCATGAACCCGAAGTTGTTGATTAATGAGTCAAGACTACTAGCCTCGGTAAAGGCTGGCCCGATAACTGTAGCCAAGTTGGACGTGGTCATTTTGTTCACGTCACTGTACTTGCTGATCTTCTGCAAATGCTTAAGCAAAATCTGCAATGTTTGAAAGTTGACCAAAGGCAACATTTTCAAAGCTTCTTTGTACTGGTCAATGATTTTGATCTCGTCAATCTCGGGATGGTCGATATGTTGCTGCTTCAATGCGAAGAATGAATTGATCACCTTGTCAGTCAACAATGCATCTGGTAGCTCTCTAAAGAATGACTTGACCACACTAGTCAACGTATGGACGTCATAAGCTCTCTCGTTGAAATTGAGAGTTCCAGTCTTGTCAATAACTGATTTGACGTGATTCAACTCACTGATAGATGAACTGATTCTGTATATCCCAATGTCCTTGATTCCTTCCTTCTCAATTTCTTCGAAAATCATAGTCAAGAACTTCGGAGCTGTCGACTGTTCTCTTCCGCAGATTACACTGATAGGTATTCCAAAAGTCGTAAAAGAATGATTGTTTTTGAGATTCAATGATCTCGAATAGAACCAGTGCCTATTGGCATAGTTCAACTTTACCAACCAATCGTTCCATTCGCTCTCATTCGGAGCTTGGAAGAAATAGTCAACATTGCTGTTATCGGAGTCGATTATGAAACATAAAGGCATCAAGTAAGCGGGGAAAAGTTTTATGTTCCTCAAAGCAATAACCAAGAAAGGTTTTTGTTTTGGATCGATCTGACTTTCAACTGGCGGCAATTCTCTGCTACTCACAATCTTCTCATTTGAAGAATTAGACAATCCGGAAACATTGAGCGAGAACGGACGAGATTTGGTAAAAAGCCCACTTATCTTGAATCTTGACAGCGCATTCGATTTGTAAGATAATGATTGTCTTCTTATGGACGAACTCGAGGGCTTCTTGTTCAAAGATTGGGTAGTACTAAGTGAGTTCGAGTTCTTGCCCGATGGGTTCTCGCTTACCGACCCCAAGTTGGAGCTGCTTGAATTGTGGGCCCCGACAAACATCAAGTTAGAATTGTTTGCAGCAGCTTCTTTTCCATCTCTCATTTGCTTCTTCTTGTTCTCGACGATCAAGAGCTTGTGCTGATCATGCAAAACAGCCCTGAACAATTTAGTCTTGTCTTTTTCCAAGAACGTAAACTCACGAAGGCTTTGATTATTGATCAACGATTCGTCTAATTTCAATAAGAAATCAAATTCTCGAGTTTCATGATAGCTGCCTTCGTGGGATTCGCTATTGTCGACATCCTCAATGCTCAATTCTTTGATGAGTTTGAAGATCAAGTACCTTTTGTTGAAGTTGATGTTTTGATTGTGGAAACTTGGACACTTGTTTGTTTCGATCAAGTTCTCAATAATCCAGCAGAAACAAGGCAATAATGGCTCGTTACTTTGCAAGTCACTGAGCTTCAACGACAAGGGCAATAACAGTTCAAGATCGTCATAGGTAGATGCAGAAGATACCTCTTTTTTGTTCAAGAAATTGGAGGCCTTGATCCACAAGTTCGTGAATAGTCTACTCTCAGGCGAATATATCACATTGGTGATGGCGGATTCGATACACGAAGGTATGCTATCCTTGCTGCCTTCAAACACGAACTGGTTGTCACCCATTTTCAACTTCGAGATTTTAATCATAAGCAACAAAGTCTTCATCCTATCCAATCTTTCTTCGACTGTGATGTTCAAATCGGTTAATTGAATTAACAAATAGCTTCTGAACTTGAAATATAACTTGAATAACTTTCTGAACACCAAGGGAAACTTTTTCAACAAGAGTTGTTTCTCTTGAGGATCAACTAAGGATTCGAAGAAGCTGAAGATGTTTGATACAACTAAATTCTCGTCCAGCACATTTGGATTTTGAAGATTGAACTCATACAAAGCATTGTTTTCAAATGAGTTTTCGAGAATCTTGAATACCTTGTCCCAATCTTCAGGCCTAATTCCTTTATAGAAAACTGCAAGCAATTTGTTGAATTTCAACAAGAACTTTTCGATTTTAGCCACGTTCTTGTGTCCTGGCAAGTTTCTGTTCATTGGAACATCGTGTAAGGAATTGCTGAACCTGAATTCACTTATCAAGTATTCATCGAATTTCAGAATCTCAATTGGTCTGTAAGTCTTCTTGACGAAAAGCTTCTTCAACTTCTTATAGTAGTTGACTAGACTCTCGAATGATTTTTCCAAGGAGGTATCAATTTTGTTCGAATTATACCATTGAAGAATCTCGTTACTGAACAACTTCAATAACTTAATCAAGATCTTCTTGTTGGCCAAATCCAATGAAAAATGGGCATAGAAGTTATTGATTAATACAATCAAAACCTTCAATATATTTATCTGGATCTTGAGTAGTAACTCGTAGTCAACATCTCCTAATTCGTTCAAGTCTACCTCCGTATCCAAAGCCCAGTTGGGGAACTCCATTTGAGAAGTACCGTTCTGCGACGTTTTGGTTCCCACTTCAGACTTACCATTTGCAAGGATGAAGGCCTTCTTCATGACGGAGATCACAGCGTTACCGGAATTAATGAACCGATGTGCCAATTTGTCCAAAAGCTCTTTGGTGGTTATGAACGAACTATAATTCAACAAAAACACAAATCTGTACTCCGTCAAATCGAGGGAAATGTTCTCATCGAAGTACTTACCATCAATTAAGAGCAAATCGATCAACTTATCGATGCTAGCATATTTCGGAATGTACTTGAACGTTTGTGCGGTTCCATTTGAAGACGATCCAGTGGATATCACACTATACTTGTTGGGTTTTTTGCTTGTTCCTGTCTGCGCCTTGCTAGTCGTCGATCCATCAGCTGGACTCGTCAGGCTATTTGGATTAGGTGAAATGGTGAAATTGTTAAACTTCTCCGAGTTCAAAATGTCATCGACATCGATGCCCAAACCTGGAACATCATCCTCATCGTCCATGTTATCAACATCATCCAAAGGATTCAATGCCGTTGAATTTACCATGTCCAATCCGCTGACAAAATCATCGATTTTGAATGTTAATTCATCATCAATGTAAACATTATGCTTGTTAACTGAGGGATCCAATACTTGCTGCAAGTGGAGCTTCATATCATTGTTAGCCGAATCATTGTTGTTTGGACTCACGAGGTCGTCGTATTTGGATAAGTTGATCTTGAAGTAGTTATTGTTGAAAGAAGGAATTCGCGACGATGGGTTGGTTTCGCTTAAATTATCACTTGAACTGAAATTCGACATAGGTTGTGTGTTTAAAGATGCTGTTGAGTCATTTGAGTGCATTGAGATGTTTGAGGAACTGGCATTTCTCTGTCTGGTGAACCCTGCATCTATTGGGGCAGGAATACCAAGTGGAATCAATGGAGCAACACCCCTCGAAATGGGCGAAGGCTTCAAGTATGCTTCTGGTAGCTCGGGTTCCAAAACTAACGAGTACTTCATGATCGTCTCTAAGTTGATCGACTCGCAGTTGATCTCAATTAATCTAAGTAGCTTGTTCTGCAACTCCAAATCATCTTTCTCGTCTCTGAGAGAGTCTGCTCTTGATTCCTCGTCAAGTGTAGATGGCAAGGACTTTGAATCATCGTTATTTGCACCCAAATAGAGTACTTGATTCAAACTTTCATTTGAAAATATGAACCCCATGTTATCATATCTTCTCAAAACATCGTCATTATACTTGATGACCTCATTGTAGTTTGTCAAATTGGATAAGTATTCATTCCATCTGTTGAATGAGTAGTTGATTCTCCTCCAAATGGATTCCAATTCAAGGATGTTACTTGCCGTGTTGGAGCAGTTGTTGATGACCAAATCTCCGAAATAAGGTATGACTTTCTCCTTTGGATATATTTTTCCTAATCCCCTTGGAGCCATAATATGATACGAGTCTTTGGAGCTTGTACTATCATTAGATTCCTCATTATTCTGAACCTGCGAGGTGGAACTAGGGGTATTTGGTGTAGTTGCTGGGTGAGCTAATCTGTCATTATTGATCGAGCCATTAGCCAAATATCTTCTGTCTAATTCAAATAAGACTGGAGACCAATCGTTCTTCAATAATTTGATGTAGTCAGGAGATACCAATGACCAGATCTTTGTCAATCTCAAGACTGGTTGCGATAAGATAATCGAAGAAATACCTAACCAGGAAGACATATTTCCAGATTTGTCTAACAAACATCCCAAGTCGATCCACTTTTCCAACAATCTAGCTTTCCTTTCCAAGTCAGCAGAACTCAACCCAGGTGTGGACGAGTTTTCTGAGGACACGGTGGAAGATGAATTTGACGTTTCCACAAACAAGTGGGTGATCAATAATCTAGATAAATAATGTATGTGATGATCATTATTGAAAATCAAAGGGTTCTTTCTGTAAAGAAGGTCAAACGATGAGCTTGACTCTAAATTACTTCCTTCGGTGTTGATTGAAGAATACAATAGCAATGACTTGTCAACGTTAGAGTTCCAACTCTTGAAGAACTTTAAGTCAATGGTGCTAATTGCCGATGCTAATTCAATGAGGTTGGTCTCGTTCATGAACACATTTGAGTTCAACTCGACCAATGGGTTAACTTCTGACAATGGTAGTTGATCATTGGAGACCAAGCTGACAAGTATTTGCTGTCTAGCCAACATTGAATCCTTGAAATCTTGAATCTTTGCTATTTCATCCTCGTATTGAGTTGGTATGAGTGTAGTAGTTTCGATAGTTCCTTTCCCTTCGACATCATCCACCTCCTTCAAGATATCCTTGCTCTTTTCGTCATTCAGAGTAACCTGCTCATCTTCAGCTTCTGTCTTGGTTTCGTTATCATCGTTCTTATTAGGTGCTATACTTGATTGCGAACTCTTTTGAGGTAATGCCGAATTTTTCTTGTGGATATTCTTCAATTCTTCGTTTGATTCCAAATTGTCAAGCAAGATTTCCAAGATTCTCAAAATGTATGGTGCTATGTCTGATTTCAATAAGTAACCATTGAAGTTTTCCTCAATATTGTATAGTAAAGCTAATGTCCGTTCCACCACTGTGTTCAAGTTGTACTCCCCTTGGAACTTGCCAGTGAATATGTCAGACAAATAGGTTCCAATGAACTTCAAGATCTTACCAAAAGTTGGCAAAATTGGCATGGTATTAATGATGGAAAGTACCGAGTTTTCGTCAAGTTCGTCGTCGCTGAACAATATGAAGTGAACTAAAGACTCGATCGTATTTGCCCCTCGTGTGGGGGGAGCAAAAGATACGTTGATCGATGCAAATGCCGAAGAAAACTGGTGAGCCATGAAATCATAGTAAAGGTTTGGATGTGGGACCGAGGTTTGGTAAAATGTGATTGAGTAATCGTTTGGACAAGATGAGGAAAGTGTTTCGTTGAGGATATTCGGAGCTGTTGGGGTGGCTGTTGCTCCTGCTGTTGAGCTTGCATTTGCAATCGTCGTGGTTTTTGAGTTGGATGGTGGGCCCGGTGGGAATGATGTTGGAGGAGCGCTATTGGAGATTTGCGCGTGATGTTCCTCTGTAATTGGGGCCGGGGCGCCGATATCGTGGATGGTCAAGTTTGAGTTGTTGGTGTTCTTGAACATTTCGGAGCCCATTGAACCTAAAGATGTTGAAGAATTAGAGGCTTGGTTGTTGGAGTGGATGGCGGGCGGTGCTTGGGTCAACAAGTCGGTGGCGGTGGCGGCATTGGAGCCTTGCTGTGACGTTTGGGCCGCGTTTGGGTCTTGCGAGTCGCCAAGTCTAAAGCTCTTGATACCTGTGGTCGGGTGGGTTTTGTACAAGTACAAATGGGAACCCCTCAACTCGGCTCTGTAGAGCTTCAATGTTCTTTCGCTGATTTCGTCGACCGAGGCAGCATTGACTAGAACATTCAACCACGCGTTCTTGATTGACTTCACGTCGTAGTCGCTCTTCACCAAGGCTGAAACCGACTTGGGGGAGGACTTGTGACCGGCTGCCGACGCCGACGACGAGTGTAGGGTGGAGCTGACGGACGCGCTATGGTTGTGGGAGCTGGCCGACGAGCCCTTGGCCGACAAGCTTGTGGGGTGCTTGTGGATTGACGAGGCGTCATTCGTGCTGCTGTTGGCCAAAGTGGAGTAGTCGTCGCCGTAGTCTTCGGAGACGGAGGTATCGTGGTCGATGGACGCCTGCGGGTGGTGGTGGTGCTGCAGGGGGGTGTGATGGTGGTGGGCCTGTGGCGGATGGTCGTTCTGGAGCGCGCTGTACTGCAGTGGGGGCAAGGCAGGATCTCCGCTCGACGCAAACAACTGCTGGGTGCTGGACAAGCTCTTTCTTTTATCTCTCTCTCTTCTCAGGGACCAGATTTTTCTCATTCTGGGCGTATGACTGGATCAAGCGGGCGGGAAGGATGGGGCCCGGGCTGGCTGGGGAAACGGTTCGGGGGCGGTGTCGGTGGAGACAGGCGGATACGGAGGCTCTGGCAGGGAGGAAACTAACGGGAGCCAGTTTCTGCGAAAGGGACACGGTAGTGGGATCTAACGCTGCGTGGGGGGTTGATGGTGGGGGCGGAGGGCGGCAACAAAGCAATTGGGCATACAGCTGGTTTCTATGGGGAGCACGGGATGGATTGTGGTTTCTATGATGCAAATCTCAGAGGGGCGAGTCCACGGCTTTCTGCTTGTTGTTTGGTCGGAGGGCCAGTTTTAGTTTTCGTGACTTCTTTCCGTTTCGTGATTTTCGTCACCGTAGCGTTTTGTGTAGGGATCAAAGGTTGTGCGGTGGTAATTTTTCTTCTTAAGGATAAATGCGCGTTGGTTCTGCGGCGGGTTCGTTTTGCGGGTTAGGCGGTTGTAAAGAAGTGCATCCATTCAGTTGCTGTAGACGATGCAAAAGGCTACGCTCCTAAAACCTAATTGCGCCCATTGCGGATGCGCAGCGACGCTTGCCGCCGCCATTTATGTCCCGATGTGTGCAAATCGGAGGCAAGGAGTGAGAGGGTGATGGGCCCGCTCCAAGCGCAACCGTTTCTCATTGTGGCCTGTGGGCCCCGCCCCCGTTTCCACGCCCGCTCGCCGGCCGCCTCGCTACAATGTGGTCTGCTGTTCACTCTGCGCTTCATGCAGCGGGCCCTCCTCGTCGCCGCACTGGCCCGTCCCACCGCCGGGGCCTCGTCTAATCCGGGCCCCGCAAATTTTTTTCTCCCCCTCATAGCCCGGTCAAACAATCCACCGGTGCTCGTCAAAGCTCCCAAAACCGGTCTATACAGTATCGGTTGTCTTTTTGTCGCAACCGCTCGCCGTTTGCATATTGATTGCACTTGATTGTATTTACAGGCCGTTTTACAGGTTGGGCGTCTTTCGCACCCATCGTTCTAATTTTATCGTGCTGACTGTGGTGGTTCCCACTGGACCCTCTCAACATGGCCCCCCGTACTATGCAGTGGTCGGAAAAACACAAAGAATTCCACCCCGGAACGCCTACTGCTTTTTTACGTCCCGCACGTTTCCAAACGGGAGCACCGAGTCGATCCGCTCCACCCCGCTGAACAACATCGCGAGCCTGTCAACGCCGCATCCCCAGCCGCCTGTCGGTGGGAGCCCCAATTCCATGGCCCTTACATATTCCCAATCGGGAATGAGCATCTCGTCGTCGTTGAACTCGGCCTTGCCCTGCTGCTGGAGCCGGAACTTGTGGTGCTGCTCGAACGGCGAGTTCTCCTCCTCGTACGAGTTGACGTACTCCTTGCCGTTGATGAAGAGCTCGAACCGCATCGAGATCTCGTACTCCCGTGCCCCGCCTGCTCCGGGAGTCGCGTACTGTATACAGGACGACTTGGCCAACGGCGACAACTCGGCCGGCTGGTTGTAGATGATGATCGGCGTGTCGGGTGTCTCGTTGGAGATCGACTCCAAGTACGTGCCGGCCAAGTTGTCGAGCAAGCTGGGCGGCGAAACGTTGCCCGGCAAAGCGAGTCCTATTTCGGCGTAGTACTCCGTCAAATGGGGCGTGTCCAAGACTTTTGGCAAAGTCTTGCCTGTTCTCTTTTCGAGTGTCGGAATGAACTCATAACGAGGAAAGCTGCGACTGAATGCATTCAATTTAGGCAACGTTTTGCCCAAATTTCGGATGCCGTTCCGGTTGGACAAATCCTGGAACACGTTTTTGAACATTTCTTCGGTCATGGTCATCAACTCCTCCAAGCTCGTAAACGACTGGTAGAACTCGCAGGTGGTGAATTCAGGGTTGTGGGTTGCGTCGATCCCTTCGTTTCTGAAATTGGTGCCGATCTCGAATATCTTGTCGAAACCACTGATGGTCAATTTCTTGAGCCACAACTCGGGTGCCACTCTGAGCGCAAGTGTATCGTCCTTCCCTCCTTGCGATGCTGAGATGTACTTGGTATGTGTGGTGAATGGTCTGGCATTGGCACCTGTTCCCATTCCGCTGAGTATGGGAGTCTGCACTTCCAAAAAGTCACGCTGCAATAGAAAAGTTCGAATGGATTGTATGATCCAAGATTTGATCAATATGGGATTTTTGGACTCCTCGTTCGCCAAGTAATTCATAGCCCGGTTCGAATTGATGATGCCCTTGTCCACCAACTTGTTGGGGACCATCCTCAATCTTGGTGTGAGCATTTGGATCGGGCTGATCGCCTTGACCGTTAGCTCGCCCACATTGGTCACCGACGCAAACCCCGTACAGATGACAAAGTCGCCTTTCTTGAAAAACTGGTGGATCTCGTCGAACTCGTCCTTGGTCAAGTTCATCTGTCGGTTACTGGCCATGACCTGCAACCTGACGCCGTCCTGTAGTATGTCGATGAAGTACATTGCTTTTCCGGAGCGTCTGATGGACACGATCTTCCCTTCTACTATGTACATTTGGTCGGGGAATCTCTTGTTCTCGTACTGGGAAAAGTCATGGGCGTCGAAACGGTGCCTGAATCGCGAGATGCGTTCGACTCTGCCGCCCTCGCCCACGTCTGCTCTGGCTTTGGCTATGGGTGGATAGTGGAGTCGGGAGTTCGTCTCAATAACTGTCTTCCGAGTGGCATAGCTGAGTTCTTCCTCTTCTTCCTGTTGTGCAGTCGGGTTCAGCTGTGCAGCAGTGGTGGGCTGGCCTGTGCTGCTCATACGCGTCCCATGGAGATGTCTGGGACCAGACGCTATTCTCCGCGCCAGAGACCAAAGTCTTGCGTGCCTGATCAAAGACAGCATGGTTGTGTTGCAGTGGGTGACTGTAGAACGATTCAACTTTCGCGAGCACGACTTGTCTGCGGGCCTCGCGAGGTTTTGGTGCGAAGTTGAAGTCTCGCGAGCGTACCACCGAAGCGAGCGCCCGAGCTGGGCTCTCTTGAAACTACGCCAGCGAGCCTTCCAGCGGGACTAGCGGGGCCAATCTCGCTGTACACAGCTACTTCCTGCCTATTGTATCTTTCCCTTTGCCCGAAGTATGTCTGTGCTGCGATAACTCGTGGAAGTCCATGGCATTTCGTACGCTTTTTCACCCATTGTTGCGAAATTATGCCGAACTGAATCGTGAGACCGAGGCTCTTCTGTGTGGAAGACCGCCTGTGAATCGACGTCTTCCCCGTGTCCTCGCTGAGCTCTGACCCCGTGCGCTCCCCGAGAACTGCCCCCGTAGCAAAGAGCGTCTCGCTAACCCACCAGCAGTAACCTGTGACTCTCCTGCATTTGCTCCCAGCGCTAGCTGTCAAGATTGTCAACACGAACTCGCGCCAGATCAATCTGGCACCAGTACCGCGATCGGAAAATTTTCAAGCGATAACCAATCAATACCTTGTTGACAGAGAATGGACTTCGATTCGAGAGAGTCCACCGATGGTGTCAGACTATCATGGAACTACCTTCCAAAGTCCAAGCTCCAGCACCAGAGGAACGTGGTTCCGTTTGGCTCGCTCTACACTCCTTTGAACAACAAGTCCTCCATTCCCACGCTAGACAACTCCAACATAGTCATGTGCCGTCAGTGCAGATCAATGATCAATCCCTACGTGCATATCAACAGCGATCTCTGGACGTGCCAGTTTTGCGGATTCACCAACAGACTCCAGGTCTCCAACCCCTTGGCATTGTCTCCAGAGTACTCGACCATTGAGTACACCACCGGGAAGTTGAGTACTCTCCCGCCCATCTTCTTCTATGTTGTGGATACCTGTTTTGAGTCCGAAGACATTGAGGATGCCTATCGCTCCTTGAAGGAAGCTTTGGTGATATCCTTGAGTTTGCTTCCAGAGAACGCCTTGGTGGGTTTTGTCAGTTTCGGAAAGCATGTCCTGATCCATGATATCACCTCCAAGGATAAGACCTTGTACACCTTCAATGGTAGCAAGGAGCATACTTTGGAAGAGTTCCAGAAATCCTTGGGTTTCTTGGGCAAAGGCTTGGGCTCCAACAATCCCCTTCCGTCGTCGAATGACCCGATTCGCCAGATTCTTGGCCCGATCGGTAAGAAGTTCTTACAGCCTATCAACATGGTAGAGTACGAATTGACAGATATCATAGAGACCTTGGTGACCAACACATTCCCCCACTCCAAATTCAACGACAGACCTGCAAGAGCCTCAGGTGCAGCATTGAACATCGCTTCCTTATTGTTGACTAGTATCTTGGGAGACCACGTCACCACCACCGGAGGACATTTACTTGCTTTCTTTGGCGGGCCGTGTACTTATGGTCCAGGAAAGATCGTCAGTTCTCAATTGAGAGAACCATTGAGATCACATCATGATATAGAGAAGTCTTTGCAGGCTACTTTACCCCAAGGACCGACGACTTCAACCAAAACGAAAGTTGATACTTCATTGTTCAAAGTTGCCAGAAAATTTTACGAAAAGGTGACCAAGAATTTGGTATCCATGGGATTGAGTTGCAACTTCTATATCGGGTGCTATGATCAAGTTGGGCTCTACGAAATGGACGAGGTATGCTGTAAAACAGGAGGAACAGTTGTGATGAGTGATTCTTTCGATACTTCAATATTCAAACAGAGTTTTGCTAAGTTTTTCAAGAAACAGGATGATGATGCCTCAGAATACTTGGATATGGGGTTCAATGCCACTTTGGAATGCAAGACATGTTCAGACATCCAAGTTCAAGGTTTAGTGGGAAATGCCACTGGAATTCCGTTGAAGAAGGGCTCTAATGTTTACGCAGATAGATCTGTTGCAACGAAATCCATTGGCGAAGGCGACACCACCTCATGGAAACTTTGCAATGTCAATCCACAATCGACGTACGCAATTTACTTTGAGAAACTTGACTCAACTAACTTAAATCACACATTTATTCAATTCTTATTTCACTATCAACACCCATCGGGCGAAATGAGATTGAGAGTGACAACGATTCCTATCGCAATAATTCCTGACTCGGATAACGGCAATCTTGAATTGGGATTTGACCAAGAGGCAGCTCTAGTATTGTTAGCAAGGGACGCTGTGTACAAATTGCAACCTTCTAACAGCAAGAACAAATCGCATTACACTCAATCAGCTGTTGTTAAGCAATTGGATAAGATCTTGATTGACTATTGTTCTCGGTTTGCGATATATACTGCCGGTCAAATGGAGTCTTTCAGATTGTCATCAGCTTATGCATTGTTGCCTCAATTTATGTATCATTTGAGAAGGTCACAGTTCATCAACGTGTTCAACAATTCCCCCGACGAAACAAGTTTTATAAGGCATGTTTTTATGCATGAGGATGTGACTAATACGTTGGTGATGGTTCAACCAACGTTGTTGTCGTACGATATCGACACATTTGGTGCAGTTGACGAAACAACGGGAGAAATAATTGATGAACCAGAGCCTGTTTTGTTAGATTCGATGTCCTTGAATCACAACAACATCCTCTTACTTGATACATTCTTTCATATTTTGATCCATCATGGCTCGAAAGTGGCTGATTGGAGGAAAGCTGGATATCATCAAATGGAAGAATATTCACACTTCAAATCGTTCTTGGAAGCACCCAAGAAGGAGGCAATTGAAATTTTGATGGACAGGTACCCATTGCCCCGTTTCATTGACTGTGACGAAGGTGGGTCTCAAGCAAGATTCTTGATGGCTAAATTGAATCCCTCTACGAGCTATTCTACTAACCCGCATAGCTTTTTAGCAGGGGGACAGTTAGATGTTTTGACGGATGATACAAGTTTACAACTGTTTATGGCCCATGTCCAAAAGATCGTGATCTCGAAGAAATAGATGGTATTTTAATATTACAGTATCGAATGTACATAGATGCTATGCAAATCTAGGCGACAATGTGGCTTTCACCCAGAGGTTGAGTTCTTCTTTGCATATTTGATGGCTTTTTTCAAAAACTGTGTCTGGGAGTCATGACTTTTGGTATTGTCTTCCTCATCTCCCAACATTTCAGCATCCTCGTCTTCTTCTTTGACCTTACTAGCGTCTTTAGCAACAACCTTTGTATTCTCGTTGCACGTCAAGTGCTCGTTGACTTGCCCTATCAATTCGCCATAATCGTCGAACACCAAGTCAGTACCGACCAATTTGTTCCAGCTCGTTTCGTATATCTTACCATCAATGACATTAACGTTATTAATTGATTCATTTGGATTACCCAAATCAGAGTTCCCATTCATAGCATTATTGGAAAGCTTTATCATAGGGTGTTCGTTGTTAAGATCAGTCATTTGAAATTGGGCAGATGGTTTAATTATGTTGTTTTTGGACCTTGGGGTGTCTACTCTTCTAGGCTCCTCGAAGTCTTGATTTTTTCCTATCATTGGTACATCTATCGTGACGTAAAAATCCTTCAATTGTTAGTAAACGAAATTGAAACTCTGTGGTTATGTTTATTGTCTCTATCATTCTCAGTTGCACTACAAACGTACCTTATAATCAGTGTCTTTCAGGTCATCTAAACCTCCGGCTAATTCTGTGACCGGAGTCGTTTCTCTGACCGATTCATTCTCTGCCTTATCTTTCAATTCTTTATCTTTCAAATCTTTCTTCTCTTCAGCTAATTTCCTTGCCTTTATGTCTTCATCGGAACCTGCTTCGAATCCAGAGTGGAAGTTCCAGTTCATTTCTTCACCATTGGTCAAAAATTCGCAGTTTCCATTCATCTTGATTTTCCAGTCCTCGGAACCAGTACGCTCATACTTATCCAACGAGCAAGCCCCTGCCCTCAACATGGTTCTTTCTTCGTCAAGATAATCCAAAACTCCGGATAGTTTTAAAAGGGACAGTCCCAACGCGATCTTAGTTGCTGCATGTGTGATAATTAAAATGTTGTCGTATTCAGGGAACTTTGCCTCGAAAATGGGAATGAACTTGGCCCAGAATGTCTGAGCACGCTCGAAGATCTCTTCGTTTGTTTCACCACTGAGGTCAGGAATCACCCCAACGGTGTTGTCTCTGTCCCAGAGTTCTGGAGTAGCCAAACAAGTGGGGAAAAACAGGCCCAAAGTGTCGTAGTTGGCGGGAGCGGGAATGACGTTTCTGCCTTTCTTGTACCACTCGCCTACACCTCTTTCCAAAGCAATTTGTAGCGACAACATCTCGGCAATGGGGCGGCCAGTCTCGACACATCTATAGAACGGCGAGGAAAGAATGAACCTCGGTTTGTCCGACTCTGGAAGCGACAACAAGTATGCAGCCAACTGTTTGGCCTGGTCGACTCCGTGAGGGGCTAATGGGGGGTCGCTGTCTATACCAGTCGGGTTGGGCGGGTGAGGAAGCGGTAACCAGTTGGCTCTGTACCCATGTCTGGCAATGTAAATAGTCTTCAACGTCATGGGAGTCGTGGAAATGTGTGGTCTTTGTTTACGGTTAATGGTTCGCTTATGAGTGTCTACAGCCCTGCTTCTTTTGTGTACCGAACAGCTCTCATCCGCATCAACATTGAAATTGGATGGTATATGCACAACCGAGAACAGAGACGTGGGAGAGGTTTACTCGTAACTAAAATGACAGTGTATACAATAATCGAGACTGTTATGCGTTTATTAGGCGGAGTCGAGGGCTAAGGATTATATGTGGTCGGGGCTGTACGTTTTTAGAAAACTAGATCAACATTTCTAATGGGTTCTCGACAATCTTCTTCAATGCCTTCATGTATTCACCACCAAGGGCTCCGTCAACGGTTCTGTGGTCGAAGGTACCGGTGATCTTGATAACGTCGTCGAAAACGAAACCGTGTTCGTTGACGTTGGATGGGACGGCCTTCTTGTCAACAGTACCAATGGCAAGAATGGCAGATTGAGGTGGGTTGATGATGGAGGTGAAACTGTTGACAGCGTGGTTCATACCCAAGTTGGAGATACAGATGGTACCGCCTTGGTATTCTTCTGGGTTCAACTTTCCAATCTTGGCTCTCTTACCTAAGTCCTTCACTTCCTTGGATATAGAAGCTAATCCCTTAGTATGGGCGTTCTTGACAATTGGGGTGATCAAACCAGTTGGGGTTGCAACAGCAACAGACACGTCAACGGTCTTGTAGTTTCTGATCACACCTTGTTCACCTAACCACGAAGAGTTGATTTCTGGGACACGCAAGGATGCCAAGGCGATGGCCTTGATCAACAAATCATTCACAGACAATTTGTATCTGTCTTCGGCAGTGGCGTTCAAGGATTGACGCAACTTCAACAACTTGGAAACGGAGATCTCAGATTGAACAAGGTAAGATGGGGATTGTTGAGTCGATTGGAGTAATCTACCGGCAATGGTTTTTCTCATACCAGTGATTGGGATATCTTCGTAGGTAGCAGAAGGAGCGGCGGCAGCTGGGGCGGCGGCGGCAGCTGGGGCTGGAGCCTTGTAGTTTTCAACATCCTTGGCTAAGATTCTGCCGCTTGGACCGGAACCCTTGATGTTCTTCAAAGAGATACCCTTGTCCAAGGCAATGGTCTTGGCCAATGGGGAAGCAAATATTCTACCAGTTGGGGCAGAAGAAGGCTTTGCGGTATCTTTTGGAGCAGATGGAGCAGCAGACTTGCTTTCCTCTTCCTTTGGTTCTTCTTGCTTTGGTTCCTCCTTGGGGGCTTCGGATGGAGCTTCACCGGCGTCTTCGGCAGTGAATGATTCAAAGGCAGAGACGTCGCCGGACTCTTCGACGTAGACGGCGATTGGCTTACCGACTGGAATGTCTTTGGCGCCTTCATCGACCAAGATCTTGGCCAAGAAACCTTCCTCTTGGAATTCAAAGTCCATGGAGGCCTTGTCGGTTTCGATTTCGGCAATTGGTTCACCAGGTTGCAATTCATCGCCAACCTTCTTGGACCAGGAGCCGATACCACCTTGGGTCATGGTAGGAGACAAAGCGGGCATGTGGATGACGGTGTGGGCAGGAAACTTTCCGGAGGAGTACAACCTGGCCAATTGTAAGAATGACGTGGTTTGTCTGGCAGCACGAACGGCCACACGAGATCTGGCAATAAGAAGGGCAGACATTTATGAACAACTGTGACTAAACTAGGGGAATGATCAGTAAGAAAACGTCCACTAAGAATGAAAGAATAGATCGGTAAACACCTCAACCCGTCACTATCATTTCCGGGAGAAAAACTCATCGTTTGCGCATCAATGTCTCCCGAACGGACTTCAAACCCCGGGTTGGGCCGGAACCCGTGCAACCCACATACAAGCCGCAAGCTCATTTTGAAAACGAAATAAGAGAGAGACGGCGTCCACCCCCGGGATGAGCGAAGCTCTCGGGGCAGGGAGCCCAGTCCTACACAAGCAAACCAAACACCACCCAACAATGCTTCGACAGTGCTGTTTGTAGGGCCAAAATCGCATGGCCTATATGCAGACCGAAACGTCCACTCCGATTTGAAGATGAGCTGCGAACGGTTACTGTGGGCAGAAACCGCTGCTGCGGGCAGAAAGCGGAACTTCCTACGTCTACTAACAGTGAATGTGATATTCTACTCTCCAGGATACTCGTTCTATGTTGCGTCTCTTTACTATAATGTGACACCCTGTCCATAGTACCTTTTGTCTAGTCCACTTTTTACTGACTCGTCCGTCACCTCCTCTTCGTACTCCACGTCTGCAGCTCCACTTTTGATCAAGCTGTCTTTGGCCGTCTGCCACAGGAACCTTACCATTCCAAAGTTCCATCCGAAAACCTTGTTAACTTTCCCATTCAACCACTTCACTGTGTTCGGGTCACCGGGGTAGCCGGAGCCCAAATTCTGGCCCTTGAGAGACTCCAACGTCTGGCTGAAATAGTGAATGTTCAAGTCTCGTGTCACCTTGGCTACCACTGATGCCGCACTGACTATGGGAAAAATACTATCAGCCTTCTTGGTTACCGTCACATCGATTCCAGGGAACTCCTTGCTCAACTTCATACGGTAGCTGTCTGGGGGCCCAACAGTGTCCACGAAAATCGCGGTGATATTCACACCCTTCTTCAACACCTCTTTGATCAATTGTATCGTAGTGTCATGGGCTTGCAAGTTCAAATTGTAGGAACCTTGACCCAACGCTGATCTTAACATCCCCGCCAGTATATCTCTCGCAGTCATAGTTCTGGTTGCCCACCCGACATTTTTGTTCAATTCGCTCGACTCCTTCTCTATCGCCTGATGGAGCTCCTCTCTCTTTCCTTCCTTCAAAGTCTTTGAATCGGCAAACCCGTATTTGCTCTTCAACTGATCCAGATACTGTTCCAAGCAGTACGCAATTCCGTATACCATCGGGCCGACTACCGGCCCTCTGCCTGCTTCATCCACTCCCAAAACCACCGAGGCGGTTCTGTCGGCCTCGATCTGCTCTGGAATCTGGGAGTGGTATGTGGTTGACTCAAAATTAAGTGGTTTTTCAATCTCGGTGACTGAAGGTGGAAGCCATTTCATGGCTGGACTCTGGTCAAGCTTCGCTCTCTTGTTGTTTTCGGGCTCTACGGCCTCATCCTCCGATTCCGCTCTCTTCTGGGCTCTTTCGCTGCCCTCATCCTTAATTGGTGTCATAATGTTGACTGTGTTTGATTCTCGAACGCGTTTACTTTCAATATCGATAACTATAACAGACCGCGACTTTTCGGAACCGCAGAGAACCAGCAGCGTTCAAACTACATCTATACTAATATCGACAAGTAGGTATTTCGCCCATAGATACACTGCTTGGTCATCTTCTGGCTTGGATCCCCGTCCCAAATGTTCTGTTACCCTATTGAAAATGTCTATATTTGATTCTAAATCTCTATATTACATCAAACTATTCTTGACTGATTCGTAAACAACGAACGTTATGCAAGTAGCCGGTACCACTCGTATTATATTGGCACTTAATCCCTTATAAAATCCCCTCCAGTACCCTTCGTTGTTCCAGAGTTGTGCAACGACGGACCGTATGCTTTGTTTTTGATGGTTCGATGTATAATACTGAAGCCGTGATTTGACAATCTGTGAAGGATACATGATAATCATGCTTAAGCATTTGGAAAACGCCGACGAGTATATGTATTCCAGGGTGGATAGTCTGATATCAGCTTGATCTGACCCTTTGTCATGAGCTTTCAACTTTCTTCGTTGCACAAAGTAGTTCTTGGAATGGTCATAGAATGTGAATTGAAAACTACCTTGGAAGACCAGAAACAAGCTAGGGATTGTTCCTCTCCAGAAGCTTGATATACCCTCGTTCTTGATGATCTTTGTTATCCCGTCAAGCGTCGATTTGTAAGCCTTCGTATCGCTTCTGGAGGTACCCAATATTCTTGTTTTAAGGACCCATATTGGGTTGGTAAGGAGACTGGTCGTCACTCCAGCCATCATGGAAGAAGCAAAATAATTTGCTGTCACATTTGAGGTATTTGTAATAGCTTTAAACTCGGAGTATAGCGCAAAGTAAAGACCCCAAGCTGAGATATTTCCAATAAGGTTCGGTGTGATCCCCCTATAGTATTGCTTGATGATCTGTATGTTCTTAAGTGGCCCTTTATAGCTTTTAGCAGACACTCTTCCATCCTGGTTGATACTTCGTATCACTTCTAATATTGAAGAAAATGGCTTTGAAGATGTAGCCTTGGTTTTGGATAATTGTAATCGTACTTTGATAAGGTCTAATGGATGAGTTATGATAGTAGTAGAAAACCCGGCGGATAGTCCTGCAAGGATTTCAACATGTCTCTGGGTCAACTCTGTCATGTGAGTTTTATTTTCGCCGAGTGTCCTTGAGTGAAACGTCGGGGTTTTTATGTTTTATCATCAAATCGTTGAAATCTTTTGATCCATTGGACTTTCACCATCTCTCGCAAACAGAAATCCCACGATACTACGATTATTATTACTTGCTAGATTGATAATTATATTGAATAAAACCTATATACAATGGATAGCGAGGAGCATAATATAAGGTACAGAATGCTAGTCTAGTATGCGATTCATAATGATGACGACCATCACCTTTGCATCTCAAATTTCAAATAATCAAATGAAATACCACTAGAAAATCACCCAGTCTTCCTCAATCCCTTGTGAACTACCTCAGTCATCCAATTCAAATCTTTCTCTTCAATCAATGTAAATCTTCGCCACCTGGCTATCTCTTTTCTTGCAACTTTAATCCTTGGGGTAGGAGAAAGCCACATCCACCTCCCGCTACGGCATCAAATATCATCAGGACTGTGTATTCCACGCTTAAGCGGTTGGGAATGGGCTCAACAAACTGAACAAAGATGGCTTACTAGGACTGTTAGACCATCCCAAGTACAACACGAAAGGAATGAAGCCGTAGTGAGCAACGGTTTTGGAGTAGTCTAAGACCTTTGCAATTCTTTCCTTGGATTCGTCGGAAAGGGTGATTTGGAAGTTCTTGTTAGAGGTGGATGGGGTAGCCATTGTGTATTTGTATGTGATTGAAACTGTTCTTCAGTTCCAGCAATCAATATTCAACTTGTGAACCTCGAAAAATTTTATGTGCGTTATGTAATGTGTTACTAATCTTGGAGATATCAATGCCAAATAAAAGTGAATCAAACATCCTTGGTTGGCGAACCAACTCCGTTGCATAGTCTGTGTGTGTTTGTTCGCTTCAACCACATTCGAGGTAGAATGTAGCATTCTCGTCTTTCCGACTGTACAACTGGGTGTATGATTAATTGGTGTGTTACCTAACTGTTCCAACTCTCATTTTTTGCAACTTTCATACAAAATTAATTAAATTGTAACTATATAGATATCGAATCAGATTTCGTTTTCTAACTTTTTGAGAATTTGAGCCGTAGTCAACGTTGGGTCAATTCGATGATAGTTTTGACCGGCAAGGAAAAACCCGAAGTCGCCACGATTCTTCTTTGCTTTCAAATCTTTAAATGCTGAATACATTGGACCGTATGGAGGTAAATCGGAACGAACGGTATCATGTGTTGTCACGATGTTTTCAATGAATGGAATCTTCAATGCTCTAGCCCGTTTTCCAGAAACTAAAGCCGTCATAATGGTGGGGATTCTACTATTCAAATTGTCCTTGATGAAGCTACCAGAAGCGGACTCGGGAGTCGACAAGAAAATACTACCCATTTGGACCGATGAAGCTCCTTTCGAGACGTACAGGCGAACGCCTTCAGCATCCATGACTCCTCCTGCTGGAACCAAATATGGTGGGTTAGATAATTTCTTGCTGTACTCAATGGCCTGCGAGAACAACGAGAAGGTCGATAAGTTCTCATCCGTTAGACCGGGAGAAAGGAAGTTTCCTCTATGACCCCCTGCTTCATAGCCTTGCAATACGATTCCGTCAACACCAATCTCACTCAATACCCTCACTTCTTCCGGTGAGGTAGCACACACGAAAACTAGTATTCCCAATTTTTGGAACTTGTTGATAGTGCTCTCAGTCGGGTAGCCAAAATGGAAGCTTACGACCTTCGGTTTAAGTTCGGAGAAATACTTCAAGAGTTCTTCGAGAACGACAGGGTGTTCCTTCTCGATCTCTTTGAACGACACATTACCGTTAGCAAATGATAAGTCGTTTAATGATATTTCTGGGTCAAAGAATGGTTTGTATAATTCGTACCAATTCTGCTTTTGCGATTCCGTGCTCTCACCCACGACTTCATGGCAGAAGAAGTTCAAATTGACCTTGCTTCGATCCTCAGTCAAAGCAGCGTACTGATCAACGGTCTCGGCGACTTTCGAAATCCCTTTTCTCAAGTCAATTGCGGCCAACGGAATAGAGCCCAATCCTCCGTTGTTGGTGACTTCTGCAGCCAACTTTACCGTGGAGATTCCAGCCATTGGTGCCTGGATAACAGGCACTTTCAATCCTAGCACTTTTGATAAAGTACGTGCCATTCTTGTTGTCGGAACGGTTGAATAGAACTTGTGGGGTGAGAATTCAATGCTGGCAATCAACGGTTTGCGAGTGCGCAAAGTATGAATACATCAATAATGAAGTCTCGTTTCTACAAAATTGAGTAATCTCCAGTGTTAGTCATCATTAAAACTGTGGGACGACGGACTTGTCGCTACAATAGAAAACAGGTCTGTGAAAATGTCCCACCGGGCAACAATCAGGGAACCCAAAATTCGCACCAATAATAGCATCTGAAATTACCATGACCAACACAAGAAATGGACCTATTCACCAATTATGGTTCGACATTCGTCTAAAGACGAGTTAGTATCGAAGTCAATTCGAGGAAGACAATTCGCCACTTCCCGGGGTGCTAGAACCGTTATAAAGTGCAATTGGATGCTCAGAGACTTTTGTCCAGTCGCGTAGTTGAAGCATGTGCAACAAATGTTGGTCTTTTTTTTGACAGCATACAGCAGGGAAAGGAACTGCGGACTTGCTATCTGTGGTGAAGTGGTAAAAGGACATACATTCCACACCCAGTAAGCAATCTGTGGGTGTTTTGGCAGGTTGCTGTGCTTGAAAATGATACATTCGGCGAAGCAGATCAGTTACACGTAATTTATTGTATAGTATTAATTCGTATGGTACGGTGAGGGGTTACACGAATGGCGTCCGCTCCTCTCTATTTACTGCTGGAAGTAGAAGTATGCGCCGACAGCCACCAAGAAGATGATGACGGAGATTAAAGAGGAGGAGATACCAGATTCAGCCTTATTTTCTCCTATTCTGAACTCCTTTTGAACTCCTCCTTCGACCCTTCCAACCAACAAGCCGGCCAAAGCCTCGTGGGCTTCATCGGAATGCCCGATATCGTTGAATGCCTCGGTGGCATCAGTACCTGCACAGTCAACGACAACTTCCTCTCCACCTGGGTGTTCATCTATGTATTTGGTAACGTCGTAGACTTTACCATTGTACACGATCCACAAATCGTCAACGGTTTTATGCTCTGCGACTTCGTCGAAGGTGAAGACTTTCAATTCGGATTCTGATTCGGACATGTTGCGTGTGTATATTTCTTTGAACTGGAGTTGGGTCAAAAAGAGTGGATGTGCAAGAAATGGAAACAAATATATATATATGTGTGCTGAAAAGAAAATTGGTTGATTTTGTGAGTCTATACGATGGGAGTGTATGCAAGATAGACAAGATACCAACGCTCTTTCCAACAACACAATATTTAGGCGTCTAGAAACATTGCTGGTTGACCAAGAACCACTCCCCGCTGGAGTGTGGGTATACTCGACTATGGTGTCCCCACCCTCCAACGTCACACTACTCATAGCACATGCTATGGCTGTTGGTCCCACTCTCTCGTATACGACAGCATGTGATGGTCGCGGAAATGTTTGCCCATTGGGGAAAAGTTCGATTTCTGCGATAGTGAATCCAGAGTGGAAAGGAATGCACATAAGCTATTCCTGTAATCACTTGGTGTCTACATAAAGAAACAGTCCTCAACGATCTTATCTATGGATGATTGCTTACTACTTGCACCAGATTGAGACCGCCGTCTTTGCCTCCTTGATTTAGAGCTGACCTATTCTCAAGGACGTAATACGCTCTTACCCAACAAGGTTTAGTTTCTCAAGTCTATTATACATTTAGTTATATGTTGTTCAAGTCGAAGTCAAAACCCTTTTGCTTTAACTCGTCTTGCTTGCTCGACTTTTTGTCTTCATGCTTTTGAACCAACGATTCCCAATCTTTCTTTGATTTTGGCTTGTCGTTCTTGTTCTTGGTTATCTTGTATCTTGCCATTGGCTCGAACTTGGACTTGGCGTCTTTGAACAAGTTTTCGTGGGCGGATTCTACCACCTCACACTTGAGTAAGTGCCCGAAGAGCAAGTAGTTGTTCATAGCTTCAGCTGCGATCTTTGCAACATTTGGCGTTTCGAACTCAATGTAACCATAATGCTTAGAGCGTCCAGTCTTCTTGTTTCTGGACAATCTTAAATTTATAATCTTCCCGAATTGTTCGAAGTATTTCTTCAATTCACCTTCTTGGAATCCGTGTGGGATTCTTCCGATATATATGATTCCTGTCTTTTGGTTCTTGTTTTGACTAGTACCTTTGACATTTTCAACAACTGATATGTTGATAGAGTGTCCATCTTTGGTTGTCAATGATTTGTTCAACTTCTTTGGAGCGTCACCCTTTTGTTCTTGTTCGTCTTTCTCCTCGTCCTCACTTGAAAGACCGTGTATGTCTTCTTCATCACTTTCATCTGATAAACTTTCAACACTTTCGTCTTCACTAGATTCTGGTAGCTGTAAATCTTCTTCGATTTCTTCCACAGTCTTTTCACTGACCTTGGCAGATTCTTTCTTTGGTACTGCTTTGCCCTTGGCAGCAACTGGAGACTTCTTAACTGCTTTAACCATTACTACTATAATGAATATGTGTTGTACAATAGTTTTCAGAATAAAGATTTTCTCGATGAGGATGAGGAAGAGGTGAGAAAAGTTCAATATGCAGGCATACCAATAAATAGTACATTTTTATTCAGGAGCGAAAATCGTTTGTAGGAGTTGCGCTGCAGTTGGATAGTACGAGCAATGGATCAGCGCATTAATACTCAAGCTAACGCTTTTTCAAGTAACGCAAATGTGCTTGTACTTGGAAGGCCGACAATATTATAGTAGTCCCCTTCAATTGCTGTGAATAGTAGACATCCCTTTTCCTGGAACTTGAAACCTCCTGCGACTTGCAAACCTTCCTCAGAATCTATGTACGCGTCAATTAGTTGTGGAGAGATGTCAGCTTTAAATTGTAAATTCGTTGTTACGAGATCTGAAAACCTATCAATAGTCTTGGCTCCGTTTACGTAGTCAACACGTATTAAACTGACGGCTGTTATGACACTAAGATCGGGATGCTTCAGATACCACTCGAACATTTCTCGCTGTTTCAGCTTCGTCTGTGGCTTCTCAAATACAACTTCACCACTACTTATGATAGTGTCGGCGACTAAAAGTAGAAATTGATTCTTCTTTTCGATTCTGCTCAATATTTCGTCTGCCTTGTGACGACAAGTCAAATGCACGTACTCTTCGTCCGTTAAAGTTTCCTTTGGCAAATCCTCAGCAAAGTTGGAGGCGAAGACTGATACATTGTTTATGCTGAGATTGGTGGATAAAATCTCTCTTCTTCTTTCTGAAGTTGAGCCGAGTACAAATTCGTATTCTTTGAGCTTGTCGTAAACTGGGTGGCGAAGAGTCATTTGCGTTTAGGTAGTACCTGATTCTTTATCACTTGAAATCACATCACGAATAGTGTTTGAACCAAATCGCAAAATTGCAATCAGGTTGCTTAGTTCTAGTTGCTGGTCCTGAAAGTAAAAAGGCAAACCTAGACCTATTACCGTTGGTTAAACCTGAAAGAAAGGAGTAATATGCACTTCCTAATACTCTATACAATTGTAACCGTACACCTGGTCCGAACCTTCGATTAATGCTGAATATAGTCCATGTTTATACTAATCTGTAAATGGTAACATTTACAGTTTGTGAAATAATGGTGTTGTTCTCAGACGAGGTTTATGAACTGCTATGAACAATTGGCAGGACTGGACGATATTAGAAGAATCGAAATAGAAATGAAGTTACTATACAAGGAGAACCCTCGGACGTTAGCAATATACTCTGATACTCATACTTTGGTAGTCCAGGAATTGAAGAAGAAGAAATCATCAGTGGTAGTTGAATTGGTCCCAAACGATGAAATCACACCTGATAATGGCTACAAGTCGTTGTTGAAGAGAGAAATTTTCGGATCTTTGGGGCTTATCTATGTCGAGAACCAGATATTCATGTCCATCATAACTGGAGCTGTTACTGATGTCGCTCATCCCGTAAGCTACGAGTCTGTGGATAAAATCTATTCTGTGGATTTCATTTCACTTTCTAGTGATGAATGGGACTTTGTCAATTTGGATACCAATGGGATGCCTGTGATTACAAATAATGGCGGTCCGGTCGACGAGAATGACTACGCGAGGTCACCACATCCGTGCCAAGAGCTCAAGAAATTACTTTCGAATGGATCATTCTATTACTCCAACAATTTTGATTTGACTTCTACTTTGCAAGATCGTGGAGTGAATCAAGAAAAGTTAAGAAATGGCAGCAAATCCGACCGTAAATTGAATGTGGAACACTATCTGAAAGACTACATGTGGAATGCCTTCATGATGGATGAATTGATTACATTTAGGTCGAACTTGGAATCCTCAGTGCAAGATATAGTCGATGCTAATGGATTTTTGACCACAGCAATCAGGGGTTTTGCGAAAACAATAAAACTTGATCTGACTAACACCATATCGATTGTCTCCAAACAATCTTGGAGAAGAGCAGGAACTAGGTTCAATGCAAGAGGAATTGACGACAATGGATTTGTCGCAAATTCGGTGGAGACTGAGTTCATCTTTAATAACCCTTCCCAAGAAACGATTTTTGCCTTCGTTCAGATCAGAGGCTCAGTTCCAACATTCTGGGAACAGGATTCTACATTGATCAATCCCAAAATCACCTTAACCAGATCCGTTGGCGCTACACAACCAATCTACAACAAGCATTTTGGCGATATATCTCGAAAATACGGGGTCTGTCACGTTATAAACTTATTATCCAAGACCAAGCCTGCCGAAGTCGAGTTGCTGCGCCGATATCACGAGTTATATTCCCACTCAGATAGAAGAGAAGAGACAATGTTTTCGGATTTTGATTTCCACGCTGAGACAAAACCACTGAGTGGTGGGTTTGCAGGAGCGAACAAAATCTTAAACCTACTTCATGACTCATTAGAACAGTTTGGATGGTTTTATTATGACTCTGAGCATGGTGAAGTTTGTACTAGGCAGAATGGTGTCTTAAGAACAAATTGTTTGGATTGTCTCGATAGAACTAACTTGATTCAGCAAGTTGTATGCCAGTTCATATTGGAAAACGTGTTGAAAAGCCAATCAGAGCACTTTGGCAATAGTAGTAGGGACGTTGCAAGAATTGACTTCATTACTAACAAACACAATTCTTTATGGGCAGATCATGGAGATGCAATCTCGCAGATCTACACTGGGACAAATGCTTTAAAATCATCATTCTCAAGATCTGGAAAGATGAACTTCGCAGGTGCATTATCAGATGTCACTAAATCTGTTTCCAGAATGTACCAAAACACTTTCATTGACGGAAAAAAGCAATCAATTACTGATTTGTTACTTGGGTACGACTCGAAAAATTCCACCCCGGTCAAGATTTATGATCCGATAAACGAGCACGTAATCACGAAGTTGAAGAGCAGTGCCAACTTGTTCACCACTTGGAATGAGATCACAATATTTGTGGGAACATACAATGTGAATGCGTTAGATCCTTCTTCTACAAGGATCGATTTGAGTTCTTGGTTGCTCCCTCCAGAAAATGAAGAAGCTGATATGCCAGACGTATTTGCCATTGGTTTGCAAGAGACGATTGAATTAAACGCAGGATCTATCTTGAATGCAAGCGCATCCAAACCTGCAAAATGGGCTGCTATAATCAATGAACACCTTAATAGCGAAGATGAACGTTACTTGTTGTTGAGAACAGAATCCATTGCTTCCATGTCGTTGTTCGTCTTCGTGAAGGAAAGAAAAGTCCCTCATGTGACCCAGGTCGCTGGGTCCTCCAAGAAAACCGGTTTGGGAGGGATGACCGCGAACAAAGGTGCTTGTGCCGTGAGGTTCAACTTCGGCCTGACTTCGTTTGCAATGATCACATCTCATTTAGCAGCGGGGGCTACAGCAATCACAGAAAGATACAACGACTATCTGACCATTATGCTGGGTTTGACTTTTACAAGAAACATGAACATCAGCGACCATGACCACATTATATGGTTTGGGGATTTGAACTACAGGCTTTCGATTCCAAACGAAAACTGTAGATCATTGATAGACCATGGTGCCTTTGATGAACTTCTCGCGGTCGATCAATTGAATTCAGAAATGACCCAAAAAGGTGCATTCCACGGGTTCAAGGAAGGTGTTATAAAATTCTACCCGACCTACAAGTTTGATAAAGGAACCAATGAATACGACAGTTCAGAGAAGCAGAGAGTTCCTTCGTGGACCGATAGGGTGCTTTTCAAAAGTGCTAGAGGAAAGGACGCATTACAACAAAGGAACTATAATAGTTCCATGCAAGTTTTTTTGAGTGACCATAAGCCAGTCTTTTCAACTTTTACAAGTACTGTCGAGTTCGTTGACGAGGACAAAAAGCTTCAACTCTTCAAGAAATTGTACGGAACATACAAATCAGAACATGGCGGAGATTCTGTGTCATTGTTAGAGCTTTCTGACGCCAGTTCTCAAGTATCGAAAAACTCGGCATCAACTAATGGTACTTCATTTTCTGCAGACGCCTTATCAGAAATGAAATTATTGGACGATAGCTTCGAAGCAAATCCTTCAAGATCAGGAAGCACCAGGCGAGTCCCTCCACCTCCCATGAGCAGAAAGGCTCCGAATGCAAATTTGTATCATGAAGTGAAGCACACAAGCCCCAGGAAATTACCACCTCCGCCAGAATCATATTTGATTGATTCATTCAATTCTTCAGGTCCTCCGCCTCCGCCACCGGCGAGAAGGGCCACAGTTCCTTCGAGTTCTGCGAACAGCACACCTCCTATTGGATTTTCTTCAACTCCGTTAATTCCAAATAAGTCAAGTTCAAGTACCCCACGTTCAACCTCACCTGCTGGCCGCTCGACTAATAATGAAGGGCCAGTGAAGCCTCTAATTCCATCTAAACCATTGTCCCTTGCAAGCAGCAAAACTAAAATAGAAGCAGCTAAAGAAGATGATAAACCGAAAAAGGACGAATCAACACTGAACTCTCCAAAACCCCCACCACCTACGCCAAGGAATTACAATCCAACTCAGGCCAGTATGGACACTCCAGCCCTACAACCCAGAACAATGTCTGATTGGAAGCCACTCACACCCAAGTAGAATTTTCGGAAGTTTTTAAGTCAAATATATATATATATATATATTGCAACAATGTAGCCATTTTGTCAAAGTTCGACCCCCGAACGTTATCCGTCATCTTCCTTTCAATCATTTGAACCAAATTTCAAAGTCGTGCCCCTCTCAATTAAGATCTCGTAGATATCAACAAATCCAACTGAGATTGTCCCTTCTCGACGGAGTCGGTAAAGATGAGTGCCAGTAACAAAAGAATCAAATTCGTTAGCATATCTGTCCCAGTTGCATACGGCAACCATGCCCTTCATTTGACTCCTGAGATGAGGAAGCCCAATACACCCCCCGACCACACACATGAATGGACTGTATTTTTCAAACCAGTATTAAATGACATTGACTTGACGCCCCTCATTAAAAAAGTCACTTTCAAACTACATGAAACATATGAGAACCCAGTGCGATCTGTCGAGAAACCTCCATATCAAGTCACAGAGACCGGTTGGGGAGAGTTTGAGATTATAATAAAGTTACATTTTCACTCCGGGCAGGAGCTTGGTATCAACGAAAAGAATTTTCAAATCTTCCATGCCTTGAAATTACACCCGTTCAACCCACAGCATCATCTCAGAGAGAATGGGGAGGTTCACTCCATTTTGTATGATGAACTTGTCTTCCAAGAGCCAACTGAAAAGGTATTTGAAGAACTAACTCAGAAGCCACTGAATTTATTACCTTATAAGCTTTCTGACCCTGAAAAGCGAGACCAAGAGTTTATAAGAACCGATGAGATGGACGAATTAGCCAGACTTGAAATTTACACTAGCAAAGTGAGGGAAGAGATTGAAAACCAGAGAAACGAGTATAAGGATCTTGAACAGGAAAAGTTAGCTTTACTACAATGAAACAAAAGTTAAGAACATTTACATTATACATCACTCTCCAATTCAATGACAGCACGAGTATCAGAGGCTATATTTCATATTATTCATATATCGAGCCCTTGCTCGAAAAACTGAATGAACTCTTCGATAAATCCGTCCAACTGAGGAACCGTTACTTCAAGCTTACTCCGCGTTTTACAACAGCCAAGCATACATTCTTTTGATCGCAACTTTTGAAATCCTATCGTGCCGACTTGCACAGATATTTCACACCTAATTAGCTTTCCTCCTTCGATAATGAAAAAAGAATCACGAGGATAGTTGCCTCCTCCCAAGGGATCCAAGACTTTGAAGTCAGAAGAAAGTTGACGGCATTGCTCGCTGCTGGAGACGATGATCTTTTCATTCAACACATCTTTAACGTTGGATGTAACGAAAATAACCGAGTTATGATATCGACGAGGAAACTTTTCCCATATTCCTTCGATTAAATCTTTGCCCTGAATACCAAGAAAGAATATGAAATCAAAACGTTTGTAATGATTCTCGGCGAGTGATGCCGTTTGATACTTATAATTCTTCGCTGTATGACCTTTTTTTGAATTGTGGAGATATTCATTATAGTTTTTCATGTTAGTTATGGTTTCTTGGGACTCATACGATATCAAACTCGAATTGTGGAGAGGTATCAAGTGACCTGGTCTATTAATTTTATTGCACTTAGTGATTTTCGTTGGAAAATTGTGTACTGGTGTGTCATGTCTTCCTGAGTATTGTGAACTCTTCGTATTATCACTATACGTGTCTGAGAGTGTTTCATCGCTATTTCTTTTCATCTGAATCGATGCTTCTAGGATATTTCGAAGTGTTCTAGAATGGAATGACTAGCTAGTTGTATGCTATCACTACAGAAGAACGAACATATGCTCAATTGTGGTTCGATGTTGATTGAAGAGGAGAGGAGAGTGAAAAATTACTCTAATTCTCCCCGCACTACTGGTGATTGCTGACTATATAGAAATCACTCGTGCGAGTGTTTTCCACGATTGCGTGCACGCGTAACGGTGTCAAATTCTTAAATCGGGATCTTTAAACCTAGCGCGCAGTTCGATTCAAGCAGAGTTACATTGCAAACCAGGCATCAATTTTCGTTACGGTTCTGCCTCATGTATCTAATCTGCTTTGATGTTGAGTATTAGTTTCTCTTCCAAAATCATCGCAAAGAGTCAAATCTCAATTTTGGTTAATGAATAATCAGGCTCACTTAAGTAAACTAGTACCCACATTAGAGGCAGATATGAAAATTTGTATTTGAGATTAGTTGCATTTCTATTGGAATTCCCATACTCAAAATTCATACAATAATTTATCATACAGAGTACTTAGATAGCAAGATTGCTGAATATAGATACGTTACTGGTTCAAAAAAACTGTATCTTCATTGAGGATGAAAGACTTGAATCGGATCGTACCTCTAATAGTCAATCACTTATATCGCATCACTAATTATTCTACAATACTGTGACCAATGTCAAAAGTATATAACACGATAACAAATTCATGGATATACTTTTCTGTAACAAACATCGATTAACAAAAATACGATCAAGTACAGAACAGAAACTCAACATTCAATTGAAAGGAAAAGCTGAACCAATTCGCAACGAAGCTACCATAACTCAAATTTGGAGATCCAGTTGAACAAAAAAGATCATGATCGACTAACGATTTACGAACTAATGCTATTTTGAAAATTACAACGTATAGCTTTTGACAATGAGCTATAAAACAATGCAGAAATGCACAGTTTGACGACATCTACGTGCAACTAAATGTCTAATCAGTAGTCATTCTGATTAAATAAATTTGTTAGAATATTGATCCTCTAGTGACCACAGTTATCCAAACTGACGGCAGGGGTCTCCAAGGCTTAAAGTGTAGAAAACGATAATTACGACAGTTAGCTTCTTAAGAATATTATAAAGGGATATTTCGCTCCCTTGATATATTCTATGCAAGCTACATCTCCTTCGGAGTGTAACTCCTTCAGTCGTGTCTACACTTTATTATCAGAGACAGCATTACTCGGTCCTCTAAAACCTTATCAGTAAATCATACAGCTGTCACATTTGTGGACTTATCAAATGCTGCCGCCACGTATGTGGACTTCCTCCACATACGTGGACTCATCTAGAGCATCTCTTCTACTGATTCATACAAATCAGGTCATTTACTCTTCTTGGTCACCACACCAGAGTTACCTACGCGACATGCGTACGTCTACTATCCATCTGTACTCAACAGATACATCATAATAACGTACTTGTCACACAACTTGTCGAATATAGGAATATTCCATATTAATATTTCAACAGCTAACAGACCTCTCTGCCCAAGTTGCGTTCGCGCTGCTGATCATACCAAACTCACAGAGCATTCCCTCAGGACTTTCGTGACGTATTCAATCTCATACCATACATCTATAATTATCCTCCGTGCAATCACTCTGAAGCGCAACGGCGCCCCATGCCGACCGGCTCCACGGCGCGGCACCCGTGCTGGCCCCCGTGCTGAACGACCGCAAACTCGAGATATTGCGGGCATCTGGGACGCGGAGGTGGTGCAGTGCGGCAATCCGGGGAGGCTCTAGCGGAGCGGCCCGAGCTCGCCGCCGGCCCGGCCACGAGTCCTACGCTTGTCCATGCCTCTATATTAGTTATACGTTAGTTACGTACCGCCATGTCATGTACCGTTACCGGGGAGTCCCTCCCTGAAGGACCAGCGATCACCAGCGAGCACTAGCGAGAACGTCTGTCATACTGATCAATTTGAAACAGTTCAATCACTATTCTTGGCCACCAAACCAGACTTTATTGTCCGACATGCATAATTCTGCTATTCGTCTGTATTCAACAGATTTATCACAGTAACGCATCTGGCCCACAACTTGCCCAAACGGGCTATTCCTTATGATATTAGAACAGCACATTATAACTAATGCAACACAGAATAGGCACGCCGGCCAAAGATGGGCGACTTTGAAATCGAGCTTCCTCTGAGGATGCCTTTGATGACCACCTTGGTCACTGCGGCCAATCTACAGTCCGCAAAGAGTGGGCATAGGCTGCACTTATGTTGCTGCCCAATAACCTTACTGCTCTTGCTGCAGCGTTTTCGATGCAACATGTTTCAGTACTGCAGAAGCGGCCAGGCGACCAAAGGGATTGTATCTCACCAGTTAGCTGCAACGCACTCGACGCATAGTATTGTATGAAAGGGACTCCGGTAGTAGCATCAATTGTCTGCACGCAGAGCCAAATTATAATGCTATAGAGTGTTTGTCTACCCGAAAGCGAATAGTCTTCTCATCAATTGTATATTCCTCGTTGTGGGCGAATTGTGTCGATCAAATCAACGAGTAGTATTTGCTTTCAGTATCCATTCGTGATGAAAAGCTTGCTTTCAAGCAGGACGGTTTCTAAAGAATGCCACCAATTGCGAAAGTAGCAAGTTCATACCTTTGGCCTGTACGGCAGAACTAGCAAGCGTTGGTTAAGGATCATTCAATGTGATAAGGTATGTGATACGGCGTATATAGCAAAATATGAGCATACTAATCAAGTAAGGCTCTGAGAGAGTCTCACAATTGATCATACATAAACCGTAAAAATGGATCGGGCAAATATTTATGCCTTATAGGAAGTAACGATTCGTACGGCTTAGGCAACAAGGCTATTTCAACCTTTACTAGTTACTCTAGTTCCTCAGTAGTGTCAGCCCTCTAGGCGCGCATCGAGAACATCGCCATAGTAGTAGCGGCGACAGGACTCGGCTTCAAAGCACACTGTAGCAAACAGTCGTCCTTCATTCCTTGCAGTAATCCAACAGTTTTAGTATCGGTGGACTACTGTAGGGCTTGTGTGGTCAATAACAAGGGTTGATGAATCCACCTGATATAGTTTTTGGCATCTGGGATATACCAGTAGACTTCTGAGACGGTTCGGGGGGTTGATAGATCTGTTGATATAGACGTGAGGCTTGAGATATTATTTTGCATCTCATTATGGAAAGACAGTACAAGAGTGCAATCGAGAGTCGTCACTTAGAGGTTTAGCTATCCAACGTCCTAACTGTATACTATGTTTACTGTTATATCAGCAATGGAATACTTTCAAAGAGCTCTGCGTGGTGCAGGTTGTTGATTTGAGACATGTTTTACGTGAAGCAAATCCCAGAAGGGCCGATAGACGTAGATCTGTTGACCGCAGCATTTAGCAGTACACCATATTCTGTCATCGGAACCGCAAGCATTTGTTATTGTTAGCAACCACTATGCTGCTCGCAGGGTCTTTTAGGTGAGCCTGTTGTATGACCTGTATGTAGATTCGATGTTTTATGGTAGTTTCTCAAGACAAAGTTCGCTTTCAGTAAGAAATAGATAGCCATTCGCTAAATATACGCGGCGATGCGTACTGCGGGTCCCACCGCAAGAAGAAGTGGAGCTCGCCAAACGCTTACGAGAAGCAGCCCAAGGCCTGCGAGCAGAAGAGTTAGCGCGGGCGCTGTCACACGCAGCGGAAGCAAAGACATTGGACCGGCTCGCTGGTGCTCGCTAGCCCGCGCTGGTGCTATATAGGTCCTCATGAGAGGCGGTCGTATTTGTTAACTCCACATGCGTGGCAGCAGCATGAATGACGGATAAGGTTTCTGAGGACCTTGTAATGGTGTCCCTGAAAATAAACTGTAGACACGACGGAAGCACGTACACGCTACAGGTAAGGCAGGTTTCATAGTTTATAAAAAGGGAGTGGACAATATCCTTTATATCATTCTTGAGAACTTAACTATCCTAATTAATTTTTTACTACACTTTAAGTCTTTGGGACCCCTGCCGCCAGTTTAGCTAGTTGTGGTCACTAGAGAATTATTCTCTTGACAAGAGTTTGTCTGTGATGGGCGAGAGGTCTTAAGAGAGTTTAATATACTGTCGAGTACGTCTCTAAACTTTACCAGCCGAGAGATAGTTAGCTCGAGGGGTATTTGAATCTTGATTCTATTCAAGCGGATGTGTGTGATAGATCCGAACCCAGTGGACTGATTTCAGCTCTCTCCTGTATTCTGCAGCAGGATGTCCTTGTTGGATCGGACAATTCGTACGTAAAAGTAATGAGGAACTAATGATACTTAAGTCTTAGTTTTTTGCAAAGGGATTGTTTGGATTGCTCGTGTTAGAAATTGTATGTAGTGTTGAAGTATTCAGAAGGAATATGGCTGTGGTTAGCAAGTTCTGTGACATGTGCGCTACTGTGATTTATCTGTTGAGAACGGATGAATAGAAGACGTACGCATATTGCACAGGTAGGTCTTGGGTGGTATCCACGAGGAATGCTTAATCTGACTTGAATGAATCGGTGGGAAAGATGTTCTAGATAGGTCCACATGAGTGGCTGCAATGTTGGTTAAGTTCACAAATGTGCCAGCAGCACGATTTACTGGTAAGGTGTCAGAGATTCAAATGGTGTCTCTGAAGGTGAAGTGTAGATATTCCGGAAGTAGTTGGCCGGAATGCGCAATGTGTAGTTCTCAAGCGATATATATAGGGAGCGAAATACCCCTTCGTAATATCTAGAGAACTTAACTATCCTAATTATTGTTTACTACACCTTATAACTTGGAGACCCCTCCCGTCAATTTAGATTACAGAAGTCACGAGCTAACAATCTTTCAACAATTCATTCCTGCTCATTCGAGGCCTTGGAATCCTCGCCTTTTCGCGGCTGCTGGTGACCTAATTAATTGTCACATTCCTTTTTGTCACAACTATGGTGAACTTGTTTTGGTGGTACTCAATATAGTTGTAAATATATCCTGCATATTTGTGCAGTTGCACTGTACTGATTTGACACACTCATATTCTTCTGAACTCCAATAGGACTTTTATGGGTTGAAAACATATTCCAGCGCGTTTATCACCACAAGCCTAATCACAGAAATATTCCTTATTAATATTTCAGCAATCCTGGACATTGCATGAAAGCTAATCGCTAGTCGATTATGTACGACAATCGCAACATTCCTTGTCACAAGACACATGATTTTCCTAATGATCTGACAAGAATCATCGGACGATAAGAGTGCAAGTATCTGCTAAGGCTTCAATTCTTAAGTGTGAGTCGAATGGCTCACCGCACTGATGTGTCTGTCGATTATTTATTTATTCGTTATTCTGGTGCTTGTTGGGAAGTGGCAAAAAGATTGAATTTTCAAGCAATGTACTACACCGAAATGTTGAAAATATCGTTTGTAATCATAATGGAGAAGGTAGGAAATTAGTACACTTAAGGTGTAAAGGATTTTAAAGGAATCGTTAGTATTGTTCGTGTTCAAAAATGATATAAAAGACATCTCACTCCCTTTATATGAAAGCTCCGCACATCCTGCAACGTGAAAATGCTTCCATTGTATCTACAATTTATTGTCACACACTCCATTACATTGTTATCTGAAGCCTTATTAGTAAATAGTCATGCTGCCACATTTGTGGAACTTATCTGTAACATCGTACCTACTCCAGTGGACTGTTTTATTCAAATAATGTCTTTCGTTCGTGCTCACTCAAGGCTTTATCGGCGCTATCGCTGCCTTATCACTGCTGTGAGTGACCAAGATGCCACATTCCTTCTTGTCACAACTATGATGAACTTACTTTGGAGGTACTCAATATAGTTGTAAATCTATCCTGCATGTTTGTGCATTCGCTCTACACTGATTTCACAGACTCCTCTTTTTCCTATATCTTGATTGGACTTTCGTATGTTCGCTCACCCTTGTATGTACTGCAATTTTGATAAGTACTCCATATATTTAGCACGATTATCTCCACTTTCCTAATGAAATTGAATATTCCATACGAATATTTCAACAGAGATTGATGAACAAATATGAAGGCATATGCGGTGTACTTTTGAATTAATGAAGTACCGAAGTAGAAGAGACGATATATTTCGAATTAAGTATTAGAGGGTAGGAAATAGTTAACACGCGAACCATAAAACTTTGCTACATTACTCGATAGGAATCGAAGTCACTTGAAGAATTCAGGACAATATCAGTTGATTGTTATATTGAATAAATGAGAGGAACTTATATCAGGTGGGATCGAAATTGACATTTAAGTGCTTTCGTGTTGGTTGGTGACCTGGAGAGCAATTGCGTTGTCAGCGTCAGTGCATTCAGTGGATAAGACGAATTCATTGCGGCCCACTCCACAAGCGTAGAACGACTTACCATCAAGTTCTAAATGGCCGTCAGTAATTTTGAAGCCGGTAGTCTTCTCGTTTGCTTCGTAAAAGTTGGTGTCCTTGAGGTGGATGTTTCTGTTCGTGGTTTTGTCAACTAAAGAAGTGTCATCATTCAATTCGAAGGTAGCACCGGTTTCAGATTGGACAACGTATAATTGGTTGTTTCTCAACTCAATTGTGTTGCCTTGGAATTGTGAGCCGGATCTGATTGAGATGAGGTTGAAAACTGGAGCAGCAAAGGCGACAGAAGTCAAGGCGAGTAAAGACAAAGTGGAGGATAATTGCATTTTAATGGATTTAGAATTGATTGATTTAAACTGTTAGATAGTTCGATGATGATTGGGAGGAAAAGGCGAACTTCCTACTGTATTTATAGACCAATCCTTAGGTGCCATTTTGAAAACCTCGATGTGAAGAACATGGATATAATTAGAAACAGCTTTGTTTTGACGAACATCTCAATTCATTGGAAGCGCAATAGCCGAATTGCTATTATTGTCTCGATGCGAATTTTGCATCCTTCATAACGTTAAATCCTGCAGGCACATGATGTGGGGTAAGGGGTGAAATTATAAATTCCTCGAGCTAATTCAATTGGAACAAGAATTGGCCTCTCCATCATGAGTAATACGGAAGAAGGTCGTGGTGAGTACTTTCGTAGTGGCGAGAAGTGATTCGTGGTGCAATCATTTTGGTCGTAGCTTTACGGCTTAAACCAACAGTTCACAAAAATTTAAGCGATCCAGCAGTCTTTGGATCACTAAATTTCAGATGCTTTGTCTTCGGAAGGAATGACATGGTGAACTTGTGAACATATTTTTCCGAACAAAGTTCTATTTTCAGAATATGATGTAATGCGAATCGGAAAAATCCAATGCGTCATTCCCGATAATTAGCGCGTGCATCTCCACTTGTTAATCACAGGAAATATGAATCTTTCAACAGAAAAATTTGGCGGTTCGATAGGAATGTTGTTTCTCCTATGATGGGAACTGCCAATTATATTCAAGCTTCTAGGTTCGAAATTACAATTCCGAATGATTTCAAACTCCTAAGCCAAGCCCTAACAGAATGCATGTTCAAGAATTTGCTTTTCAAGGCTTGAGAGTGAAGTAATCTGAAAATATTGCCACCATTGACGACCAGTTCTTCCAAGGCTAAAAACTAATTTATGACAATATAACCTATTACAGAAAGTCATTTTGAGGAGAGGTAGTTGGGACAGTACAAACTTGAGCAAAAATATTGTGCAACAACCGTCAAAATTATTTTACACTTCATTATAACATTGGCTGTAAATATCGTTATGCATCAACGCTTATCAATTCAAGGAATGATCACCAGTGAATACTTCAATAGTCTGGTATGCTTATTGTGAAGAGCCAGCTGTCTTACCAAATGAGTACTTGTATATCACTGACTAGTAAAGATTACTTTATCCTTTTTTGAAAAGTTTACATATTTAAGTAGATCCAACATTCCCCTGCTTTTTATTGTAGTTATTTCAACAAATTTTCTACAAAATTTGATATTTCAAACAAGTTTTATTCATGTTGAAACATTTTTATGTTCATATAAGAGATCAAACATGTCCCCATACGGATTATTCTTTATTTGTATTTAAATCATAGTTGTATAGATGTAAGTAGTTTTCAAGGTTTTTGCCTATTTATAAAGAGATTTTGAGACTTTTGATGCGTGGCTTTTGATTATGTATTTTCTTTCAATTGATCTTCTTCATCGTCGGAAGTGATTTATCTTATTTTGAAAGCTATATTCAGCTTTCGATAATCGTAAGATATCTAAGTCTCATATAATTTATTGCGAGTTATACAGGAATTCAGTCAATGTACCAACAGGCTGTGCTGGAGGCTCGACTTCGAGATGATGTAATTTTTGGATTTCAGTCAACTTGTTCATCAATTGATTTACCTGACTTTTATCCAAATCCTTGCGACATAGACAGACTCCCTTCACATAGTCTATTGAACAGTGATAGAATGTTGGTAAGATTTCATTTTCCCACATTTGAGGTATATACTCAAGAGGGCTTTCACAAGTCGCTAAAGTTCCTAGGAAATCTAAAGCACTCAAACTTGCAAAGAGATATTCTCGATCTTTGCGGGTAAGTAATGATTCTAAACTTCCGTAAAAAATTGTAGCATCTCGAGTTACTGCCTCACTGAAGGATTTGTACTTCTTTACCGTGAATGGGTCAATTTTCTTTGCTCCGCCTTCAAGGATATTCATATACCCGATACGAATGTAAGCTGAAATGAACCTATCCAATAAAATATTGAACGTGACTTGATATATGTCGTAAGAGGCATATCCTCGGATTTCTTCCATGTATTCCCCTATGGTTTCAACAATTTTTTGTGCCATTATAGGTTCGTCAGCAGTTTGACCCTTTCCATCGTCATACCATGATTTTGTAAATACTGTAGATAATGCAGGGTATAAATCGTTGACGATTATCTCCACCATATATCTGATCAACTGCGACATAAGTTCTGTACTTGGGTTCAATGTATCTTCAAAAGCTTTCTCTATTCTTGTATGGTACGTGTTATGCACTTTCTCTTTGTAGGTCGGCAAAAATTTATCTTGCAATCGGTCCGTGTTTAGCTCATAAGTATTTCCCAAAGCTGTCAAATATTCAATTAGACCAGGCTGTGAGATTTTAGCCAATTCCTCTGGGGTCATATTGTCAAGATCGAGAGCTGGTTGATCTGACCGATCACTTCGAAAAAGTTTCTTGAGTCCACCACTCTTGGCTAGATATCTCTCGTTACTATAAGCTGTCATATACAGCTGAAATTCAGCTTCAATGACAGTACTATAGTTAGCGATGCGGGCGTTATAGCATTTGGACCAATTTTCTATAACCCCTACCAATATTTTCGAATAGCCCGAATCGGCAGCCACATCTGCCTGCTCTTTGAGCATAGTCAACGGAGTCTTGAAATCAGGTAGGACAAACACTTCTGTATCTACTTCCAATTTGATCATCTGATCTTCAGCATCAAGGTCATCAATTTCTTGATGATAGTTGTAGATGTCAGGAGGAGCTTCTCTATCTCTGAATGTGCTCGTTTCTTGTTTCACTAGGTTTTGATTCCATTCCTCCATTTTCCCTGTTATCACCTTCAAGTAGTCTTCAAGCACTACATTCTTTAAATCTTCCCCAATGATAGATCTTTGCTCCCTTTTGATGACAGATTTTCTCTTACTGTCTTCTGTTTGCTGGTTCAAAGCAGCTATGAATTTACTGTGGCGTGAATCATAAGAGAGAATCACCATCAAGTCTTCTGCTGGAGGATCTGTCTTTATCACCTCCATTGTGAATTCATGAAGCTTATTATAGTATACATTTTGAATGAATGAGCTTAATTCCCATTGAACAGGAAAAAGGGGTTGAACATGCTCATTCACGAACAAAATTTCATCCTCTAACCAATCGAGGTTTTCGTATACTAGTATTTTGTCATGAGAAAAGTGCTCGATGCATCCATTGAAAGTCTCTTGAAGACTTGCTTCTAACCTGTCGTAGAAAAACTTTTTGTAGTTTCTTCTATCACTTCTGAAATTAGCATAATTAATGGTTTTCAAATCTTTGGATACGCTCAAGTTCAAGTTCGACATCAAGGTGACTTTCAAGTCTTCGTTGTTTTCGAATTCGATAATCTTTATCAATTTGAAAACTAATGAAACATTTCCGTCTCTGACTGCTTCAATCAAGCTTGAAATTATTTCACTCAATAACTCGTCAAACATCTTGATAGTCTTCTTGATTGGTCCAACAATTTTGAACACAATCGATTTCAAGTCATCAGATAATTCTTCCAGATGCAAAATGAGGTAGTCCCGGAAGTTACGAGCTTGAGTTAAATTGTAATGTATCATAAATGTGTTGTCCAACGTGTAGACCAAACTGCCTTTAATCTCCTCCAACTCGAACTCTATCTTCTGATTGAGAAAGTCTAAAAATGACTTGAACCGAGCGATATCTGTATAAAGATTGTTCACTTGTGTCAAAAACTGATTCACGTTTGTCATTTTCTGAATGGTTTTATAGTCCTTAATATTCGTGATAGAATCGTCATAAACTTGATTAACCGTATTGATATTCAGCTTGATTGAGTTGAGTTTAGAGGCAGCGTTGTTGAGTCTCGATAAGTTATTCATAATCGAATCAATTTGATTCTGAGTTGTAGTGCTCAATTTGACATCAATTGATGTCTTCTCTTTCACGAACTGCTGCCTCAAAGTCGCTATTTTAACTAGATCATCTTCAACCTGAATTAGATGGGCGATCTTCGAGAGTGCCACGTCGCCCATGATATCTATGTATTTGTGTGGAGTCTTGTGTGGTGGGTTGAAAATCGCTAAATCGGGTTCTTGAATTGATTGTTGGTTGAAAAATTGGGAGGCGCACGTCTCAGAATGATCGCTCAGCTCCAATTCAGTTAACGAGCATCAACCAAATCGATAGTACCGATCGCTCCTGAAATTTTCGGACTTGAGCCCATGTGATGTGAATTCCAATTGTAACTTTTAGTCGGGATTGTTATATCTGGTGTAAAACAGAGAGTCAGCAGAGCTAAGGTAAAACCATACAATTGGGTTTTAAATCCAAATCAATATCGCTTCGTTAAACTCAGTATACCACAATTTCTTATAGAGCATCAAGTTGCATGGTGGCGTCCGCCGTTAGAATATTGGAAATGGGGGGTATTCGACCACCTCGATAACGATTTTCTTTCTATATTGTACAATCGACGAGTAGTTTCACTAACCAAAAGAGATTGTTATTCCGAACTAGGCATATTATAGCTCAGCCGCAATAGTATACAGCAGGTAGACTCAAATTCCTATAGGCATATCGATTTTGTATTCGGGTCTCGTCAGACACCAACTGGATGTGACCTAAAGTTCTCGAAACTGATAATAGTACGTTTTTTTTTTGCAATTTCCACTACAGAAAAAGAATATGCTAGCCGAAATACAAATACCTCGTCTTCTATACCAGAGCACTGGCGAATTTGTTCGTACAACTACCAGCTATCAATATAGGGCAGTAAAGGAAAAAATAAGCATTAGCGAGATGCCAAAGAAGAGATTAGCCTCGCATTAGCCGATTATAACTCTTGAGATGGATAAGCCTCGAATCATCGAATGTGTAGGCTTAGTGGAGAAAGTTTGGGGTAGAATTGCACAATCTCAGTCAGAGAATCTAACCGTGCCTTCCAGAAATGTCGGAGATTGTGGTCTGAGAAAGTTTGGCAGCTCTCGAAATGCAAAGTCACATGGAAATCACCGCGCAAGCACTTGCATAGCTCCGCTCGGAAATCCGAATTTAAAATCGGACTTTTAGTATCGAGCGGACTGCAATTGTAACAAAGATGGTCCATTCTGCAATATCCATTGAGCACAGCTGCGTCCGTGGCGGGTAGAATCGGGGACGAGTGATTAGGACAAACAATTAGCGTACAACAAAATTTGCAATAGAGATTGTACAACAAGTCTTTCTATATTTAGAGTTGTGCGACGACAACATGTCACAGTAGCGAGAAGGATACAGACCGCTTCCCCTCGCACACCCGCAACAGCGATACAAAGTGAGGTGATGTCTCGAATATGAGGTCTGGACGAGGAGAGATGTCATACGATTCTTCCATATTCGAGATTTGGGACCACTAGAGAAAAAGCCCGATCCCGATTATGTATTTTCATGAGGCGACATTCTTACGGCCACTCACATGCGGTGTTCTCCTCAATGCCAGTGCCAGCGGCAATCACTTCACCAACTCGTGCACACGGTGCTGAGTTTTCTAGCACGTTTACGTGTGACGTGAAACTGGAACTCAACAAACACGCATCGTTGCTCGCCTGCACATAGACCAATGATTTGCTTTGATCACCGTCCGATTCTCGAGAGGCAACACGGTGGACGCCACCAAGAGATACGTCGACGAGACCATTACTGGATATGAAACAACCAGGCGCTCACTCGTGCTTTGGAGAATTGTCTGTGACCAGACAAGTACCCGCTACTCGTTGTGTTGTTGTGTGCACATGATTTGGCAGCGTAACAACACCTGGAATTTTCCATGTGATAGTGGAATGCGGAGAAATATATAGATGGGCCATAAGACGAGTATGGTCTTCGCTCAACATCCATTCTCGAGACTTACTCGAGCATACTACTTCCTTTGACCATCAGATACTGACGGAATGCTTCTCGCTGAAGAGCTCGATGACAGCCACGTGAAGACGATCCTTCTTCTTTTGGATGGGCTCGTGCACGAAACCACTGGCGACAACTTGAGGCCGTTGTTGCATAAAGACTTCCCTCTCGACAGGCTCGACGAGTACATCAAGACCTACACCCGGCCGTCGGAAATTCCCGGCTTCCACGAAACTGTCAAGCACTTTGCAAATACCAGTCCTGTGGCTGCTTCAAGATTGCTCGCTGGAGTGGCATCTGCATTGCAGTACCGTGCCACATCTCCCTTTTTGACCAAATCATTGACACTTGTGGAGGAAATGAGTCTTCAGGAACGCGAGGACTTGTTGAAATCGTGGAGAGATTCTCCCATCGCACTCAAGCGTAGGTTGTTCAAGGCTTTGTTCTCAATGTGTGTCACTATATTTGTTAGGTTGGCCAACGACTTGCACAACCAAGCAGTGGGATACCCCGGCAAAGATCTTCGTGAGAGCATCTACGATAACCAGGTAATAGATTCGTTCCGCTACACAATGTTGGAAAAGCCCAGCTCAGAGGGAATTGACTTACACATGCCCAACATCGACGCCTTAATCGTCGGATCGGGGGCCGGTGCTGGTGTCACCGCGCACACCTTGTCACAGCAGGGCTACAAGTGCTTGGTTTTGGAAAAGGGAAAGTACTACCATCCGTCGGAGTTTAATTTCGACGACAACGAGGGCCAGCAGTTGTACGAAAACGAGGGAAATCTTACCACTTCCAACCAACAAGTCTTCTTTTTGGCAGGCTCCAACTTTGGAGGGGGTACCAGTGTTAACTGGTCTGCGTGTTTAAAAACTCCCTTCAAGGTGAGAAAAGAATGGTACGACGAATTTGGACTCGAATGGGCCGCAAGCCTCAAATACGACCAGTGCACTGACTACGTTTGGGACAAGGTGGGTGCTTCCCATGAAGGTATCAAGCATTCGCATACTAATGCAACCATCCTTGATGGTGCTGCTAAGCTCGGCTACGAGAGCCGTCCCATCGAACAGAATTCCGGCTCCCATCCCAACCACGCATGTGGTTTTTGTCACTTGGGTTGTAAGTACGGTATCAAACAGGGTACTTCTGCATGTTGGTTCAGAGATGCCGCTGAAAACGGCTGCCAATTCATGGACCAGGTGAAGGCCCTCCAGATTATTCATGTTGGTGGAAAAGCCGTTGCCATTTTATGTCAGGACGTCAAGACCGGAATAAAGTTCAAGATCACGGGTCCTAAAAAGTTCATAGTCAGTGGTGGGGCCTTGAACACTCCGGTATTACTCCAAAACTCAGGTTTCAAAAACAAAAATATTGGTAAGAACTTGCAAGTTCATCCTGTCTCGGCAGTCTTTGGAGACTTTGGTAAAGACTTGTGCGCTGAGCCTCACAATAATCCGATAATGACCAGTATTTGTTCTGAGGTCGAAGATTTGGACGGAAAGTATCACGGCTGTAAGATTGAATCGTTATTGCATTCTCCGTATCTTGCGTCGATATTTCTTCCTTGGGATGGTAGCGATAAATTGAGAAGAGACTTACTTCGCTACAATAGCACTGCAGCCATTTTGCTTCTCGGAAGAGACACCACGTCTGGTACTGTGACTCAAGACAAAAAGAGACCTGACAACTTGATCATAGACTACAGTGTCAATAAATTTGACCGGAATTCTATGCGTGAGGCCATGTTGGTCGCTTCCGATATTCTCTACATTCAGGGAGCGAAGGAAATCTTCTCTCCTTCAGTCTGGGTTCCTACTTTCAAGTCTGCGCTGCCCAAAGACAGCAGATCCATCAATGATAAGGACTTCGTCGAATGGAAGGCTAAGGTTAAAAAGATAGATTTGGACGTTTGGGCCATTTCTTATGGTTCGGCTCATCAAATGAGCTCGTGCCGTATTTCTGGAAAGGGTCCATCCTATGGTGCTTGTGATCTCAAAGGGCGTTTGTTTGAATGCAGCAATGTTTACGTTATCGATGCAAGCTCAATGCCTACTGCCAGTGGAGCCAATCCAATGGTCACTGTGATGACCATGGCTCGGTACCTCTCCTTGGGTATTGCTAAAGACTTGGAACCTCAATTGAAGCTCTAAGACTCGAGAGCGCTGACATATGTTCTAAGAATGACTCTTATTTGAGAAATTATCTCCTGATTAGTTTGATTGATCTTTTATAAATATACAGTACGAAACAGATTGGTAATCTATTCCTTTGAGTTCAACCACTCAACTTGATTCTTGACAAATTTGCATAAGTCTTCCATATTGGTTTTCTCGTAGTGGCTGAATTTGAGCTTCTTTTCACACAAAGCGTGATTAATTCGCTCCCATTGTACGGCCTCAAAGTCGAGCTCAGAACCAGGTTCCCTACCATTATACTTCAAGTTCCCGTAAACTCGATATTTTAATTTGAGAGCCTCCCTGTCGAACAAATCTTCCTTAGATATCAAGTCCAATGGGTCAAGCTTGGGGTAGTTGCAATGTATCGTGAACAATGGAATCTCATTTCGTTCTCCGAAGCGTTCATCGCCTATCTTCTTGAGTCGTTCAATTTGGTCTTTGATTGGCACATTTTCGTTCAGAGGATCTTTGAACTTGTCCAATACTTCTCGCTTGAATTCCTCGTAGTCACCTATTGGGTCTCTTTGTCCCATCGCAACACCTTGGAACTTTCCTTCGCCATTCACATAACCAAATGAACGGATGAACGACTTCACCTGGTAGTACTTCTGTTGGGTAACCTCTGCAGCAGCCACGAACGTGTCCTTATCACCTTCACCTTGTTCACCCAATGAGAACAATTTGTAGAAGAGTTTAGGTCCATACACATTATAGTAGAGCGATAACAACAAAGTCTTACCGTGAGTGCCCTTATTGATAAGTAACTGGCCACTTTCGGTGGAAAGATCTGAAATTGAACCGTCCAAGTCGTGGTACGGAATTTTGTCTAATTCCTCTTCCAGGATATTGACCTCTTGGTTGGCGGGCGTACGCAATGGGAACCTGTCTGTCCTGACTCTCTTCAATTCGTTCACATCGATACCAGCAATATCGTAAAATTTGGGAGATATTGTCCGGGTCCAGTAGTCAGGCCACGTAATCATACCGTTGGACTTGTACATATCGCTGTCAAAGATGGAATCTGGGTTGACGACTATGATGTTGTCTGAGTCCAAAAGAAGGATGTGTTGGAAGGAGGTGATCATTAAAGCTAATGATTTAAACTGGTAGCTGGCAATCTTCTTCGACCACTCCAACATGACGGTGGCGCCCAAGGCGTCAGGAACAACCACGCACGAAGCGTCAAGCTCGGGCAAGATGACATTACAGTACTCGATGTCGCGTTCATAGTCGGAAAAAGATGGAATCACGACTTCGACAGGCAACTTGGAGCCGGTGGCCCGCAATGACTGGATGCAGAGGTACGCGAGCCACGAGAAGCGGCCACCGCCCACTAGGACGATGCCTCGCGAGCCCTTGACGTATGTGGACTCAGCCAACTTGAGCGGCAATTCGTTCAACGTCTTCTGGTGCTTCACCTTGAACTCCTCATACACCTCGTCGGATATTATAGCCTTGGAGAGCAATGCGTCTCTACTGTTGGGTCCCTCGATCTGGTCTTCTTTTTTGGTGTACACGATTGCTGTTTCGATATCCGGGACGACGACGCGGTTGTCTTCCAAGATCTTGAACACCTTGTTCCAGAACAAGTGGGACTGCTTCGACTGGTACTGGCCGACTATGGGGCGTTCTACGGGCTTTTGGTTAGCACTGTCCGCCGAGCCGTAGAAGCTCGACGGGTACATTTCCACGTAATCGAGCTTGGAGTGGGATGCTAAAAATAGTATGACCATTGCCACGATGAAAACGGCGCCGAAAGCGAATCTGAGGCGCAATCGGGGAAACATGGTGGGGAATGACGGCACAGCGGGTGGGGAAGTCGGTCGTGTTCTGTAGGTGAGTCTTCCGGCACTTGGAGAAGTTTATGCTTTGGCGATGAAGACTCGATCGCGATTGAACTTTGTATCGTACTCCGAAACTGGGCGCGCCAGATAACGTGGGCGAAAAAATGACAGGAAAAACGACACAACGCGGTCAGCAATCGACAAGTGCGCGAAATGCGACACCGCGGAAATACGCGACAGGCATCCTGCGACAGAAAAAGCGACACAGCTAAGCGCTCTGCTACTGAGAAGCCACTACTCATCGAAACGCCCAGGCACCAGAGCCACACTCCATGTCTTACAACGGAATAGGATTGCAGACGGCCCGAGGGTCCGGAACATCCGGGTTTGTGCAGACCAGCTTGGCCCCACAGAGCAAGGACGAAGCTGGCGTGGCGTCCAGCCACTACAAGAAGAGGAAGCACGAGGAAAGCGAACAGGCACGCAAAGCCGGGCGCGTAGCGTCGCGTGCCGTCAAGGCGCTGGCGAGGCAACAGGTGTCGCAGCGCGAGCGGAAGCGTCAGATCGAGGTGAAGTGCAGCGAGTTGCGCGACCGCTTGGAGGACTTGAGCGAGGACGAGGCCACCATCGAAGAGAAGATCGCCGATCTTAGAGCTGAGTTGACTTCCGGGGAGAAAGAGACTAACGGGACTGATGAGAAACCTGGCGAGCCCGTTGGGCAAACTGGCGAGAGTCCTGCTGGTGAACAGGTCGCAGTCGAGGAAGAGCGCCTTCCCCCCGCCGCAGAGTCCACCTACAAGTATGTGCCGCGATACTCGTCCGACCCTTCTGTCAGTCGGCGGTGATGCCAGCGGGTGGCTGCATGCGGCCGCGTAGGATGCGAAATCCTCCATTTAATGATATACGAAACTACACATGGTATTTGATGTTTGTAGCGTCACCGTAGCTTTAGGTTCTTGTCCTCGTAAGCAGTGAAACACCTACTCAGTGGACTTGGCAGCTTTCTCGCCTATTTCTGAATCTTCTCCAGAAGAGCCAGCCGTTTCTGCTACGAAATCCTTGACTGCTGCTGGAGTGGTGGTGAGCGTGGGCTCCTTGTCCTCAAGACCGGCCGTAGTTTCAGACTCATTGGGATGGGATACCACATCCTTGAGGTGGTCAGCAACCGGCTCCTCTTCTGTGTCCTCTGGAATCTTTGAGTCTACCAAAGATTCTGGGTCATCAAAATCCACAGGACTTTCGACTTCCAATGCCTGACTCGAGTCCGATACGGTACCGGTAGATCTTGCGGATTGTGAAATCTCACACTCGGGAGCTTCCCTCTGCGAAACATCGCTCTTCAAACCTTCATCCTTGAACGCTTCATTCTTTAATGCTTGAATCGCAGACAATCCACTCTCTGGCTCTTCAGATTTTGGCTCTTCTCTCTTCGCTACTTCCTTAGCTTTCTCTTCCTCGACGTCATCACTTGGTTTGGTATAAGCCTCAATCACTTCCGCCAAATCGTTCTCGCTGAAATCCTTGTCCTTCAGCTTGTCCGCTGCTTCTTGTAATGACCCACGAAAGCTCGCGTGGTCCCCAGCCAGGTCTGATTTTTCATCGCGTTCGGCTATAGAAGCCTCGATCTTACCGTCGCTAGTGTCTGTTACCACTTCCTTATCATCTTTGGCACTGAACGAAACTTCCCACAAGTCATGCGTAACCAACTGGAACCTGGAGGCACTCTCGACCTTAACAGGCTCTTTTAATGACTTTGGTAACCTCTTTCCCCGCGGCCCCTTTGCTCTTCTGGCATCGCTGATGAGTGGTTTGGCAATTTCGGATTCTTTCGCAGATCCTTCGTCACCCTCAGCATCTACTGATTCCCTTCTGAACATCATTGGATTAGCCATACCAGGTAAAGCAATTCCCTGACCAACCATCCCTTGCAAGCTCTGAGCGAACTTCATCTTGTCCGGTGACAACTTTGGTTTGTTTGCGTCAGACTTTTCAGACCGGGTTACAGATGGCTTGCTCGCCGGAGTTGGTGGCTGCTGTTGGTTGAACATTTGCTGGAATGCGGCCATCTTTGACGATAGCTTCTTAGGCTTTGGTGGAGGAGCTTTGGCCTTAACGACCGGTTCATCCACCACCTCAGTTGATGATTCCTTGGACACTGCTGCTGAATCTTTGGATTCTGGAGAATCCTTTTTAATTTCCAGACCCCTTCGAGATGAAGATGTCAGGGCTTTCAGTTCTCCATTCGATCCAGCCAGTTCCATCAGGTCTCTTCTATCTGAAAGAGATTCACTAGTTGTCACTTTCTTTGGCCGGGTAGGGATTACTGGAGGTGCCACGGAACTGATAGCAACAGGATCTTTTTCCGGATCTTCTTGATCTGGCCCTTTGTCCCGTGTTGTGTTGTCTGAGACTGGTTCGGTATCCTTTAACTCCAGTTCCTTCTTGTGTGGTCGTTGCGGGGTTTCAGGCACAGCTTTCAAAGCGGTACTGTCTTCTTGGGTAGGTACCTTGATCAGGTCGCTAGATACCAGAACGTCGTCCTTGAACGCATGTTCTGTAGTTGGTTTTGGTGATTCGCTTGCGATCTCAGCCTCTTGTTGTTGAACAGTTTGCGTATCGGTATCTTTGTTGCTGGATTCCAGGGATTCCGGAACAGTTTGGCTTTCGTCCCGTGCTCCTACAATGTCGGTATCTTGTGCCTGTGCTTCATCTCGGCCCGCTTCTGCCGCTTTTGCCTCGTTTTCGGCAACTTCCAACTCCCGGTCTCTGTTGTCCTTCTCCTGAGAGATGGTTTCCAAGTCGTCGTCAAAGCTGGAGCCGTCCGAAGCGCTGCCAGGGTCCTGGTCTTCGTCGTGCTTGAAAGAGGCCTTGGTTGTGGAGTTCTCAGGGGTCACGTCACCGTCCAATTCCAGATTGGAGTGGTTATCTAGCTCAGAGAGTAGCTGCGAGTCTGGTGCACGAAGAGGCGACGTGGCAACAGGGAGTGAGTCTCGGGGGAGACTAATGGCCTCGTCTACCAGCTCGCTAGTTGGCTCGATAGCTGGATCGCTAGCGGGATCAACTGCGGGATCGGCTTGGGGCTCGTCGTTACGCTCGCTAGTGCCAGCTCTCTTGAGCGGCCTCGGGGGAGCCACCGGCCCCGTCTCGTCAGAGACTCTTCTCACAGGTCTTCTGGGGATAGAAGGCTCAGCGGCGGATGCGGTCGTCTCGCTGGAGGCGTCCAATGCAGCGCTGGCGGCGGAGGAGGCGGAGGCTCGGACGGGTCTTCTTGGGACAGCCGGTTCGATCTGGGCCGTTTCCGGGCTCAGTGCTTGTGCAGAAGGCTTGGGGGCGTCTGCACGGTCGCCTTCGGGCTTTGCTCTGGCGGGTCTTCTTGGGATTGAGGGCGTCGCCATCGTAGTGGGATTTGTTTGGTGGTGGTGGAGGATGGCGGGGAGTCGCGGTTCAAGTGGATTGACACTGGAACGGAAACCGGTGCGGTGAGAGACACAATTGGGGAGAACCGCGACAAGTGGCGGGAAACCGCGAGGCGTAGCGAGGCAACGGGTACAGTCCAGCGGGAAAAATGCGTGTTGCAGCGAGAAAAGAGGTAGACTTCGCGCCAGAAACGCCAGAACTCTCCCGCCAAATAGCGAGTCGTCTCGGCCGTCTCTCCGGAGCCTATGACCGCACGAACGTCCGGTCGATACAGTCCTGCCAGTATTATCGCCTAGATTAAACCTATACAGCATATACAAGGGCCAACGGCCTCTAAGAGTAGTTCAATCTGAAGATGTCGTTGAACACGTAGTACGAGTTTCCGTCGGGAATCAAGTGGAACACCTGCGAGTAGCGCTGGGCGTTTTGCTCCTCGTCAATGACCAACTCTCCGGTGACCATCACCAAGATGTCGCCGTTGGGAGAGCCCGGCTGGGCGTCCAAGGTGGATATTCTGTGCGCAACCTTTTGGAACGGCAACGAAACCAACTTCTCGACAATGTCCTTGGCTCCCTGCAACTGGGATGTCTCGAAGGTCAACATGGACTGGTCGCGGTAGAGGTTGCCCAATTGGGTTCTGTCCGAGTCAAATTGCTGGTAGTAGAAGTTGCAGAACTCGGTGGCTACGGTGTTAAAGTCGACTAGACGGTTAGTATGCGCTCGCACGCGGGCTCGATGGACGCCACATACCAGACATGGTGCAAGTTGTTGGTGGGGGTAAAGCTTGAGATGTGTGATGTTTGAAGGAGGGCTGGAAAAAATCGCTAGTGTCCAGAGTTACGCGCGCGGACTGAAAATTACGCACAGCCCACCGCGCGGCCCGTGCCGTTAAACGACTACCGAGCTGTCGTTTGTACTTCCTGGAACACAACTCTACACCAGCGCTGGGTATCGTCTCCGCGCGTCTCCTGGAGATGTTCCCGCGTATTTGGTTCTGTCGTTTATTTGGTTCCGTGTCGTTAGTTCTTCCCTCTCTTTCTCTCTCTACACAAGCTGCGAATAGTCCTTCAAGATTCCCTTCATGTGGGTATTGGTGATCTTGCCCCTTCTGGCCTTCTTCTGTTTCTTTTCCTGCTGTTGAGGGCGCTTCTTGATCTGTTGCGGGTCGGCGCCGGTCGGTTTCAAGCTCTGGTCGATCAACGCCTGGTACAAGGCGTCGGCCTGGGGAATGCGGACGGCGCTCCACATGTCCTTGAACTCGTCCTCCACCGTGCCCATCTCGCCGCCCAAGTTGGCCCACACCAAGCGTGGCGAGTTCTCCTTCTTGTTGCGCAACACAAGCACCTTGCAGCGCGCCTCCAACTCGTTGATTGCCGGCAAGCACCCGGCCCAGCCGTCCCGGAGGTCCTTGACCGATGTGCCCTTGAACGTCGGCTGGGCCCGCAAAAAGTTGAGGAGGTCGTCCGCGTTGCGGATGTTGTGCAAGGACACATACTCCAAGGTGTCGGTGTCGGCGTCGTACTTGAGCCGGTCGATTTCCTTGAGCAAGGGCAAGAGGTTGTGGGTCACGTCGAACGAAAGATAGTTCTGCAACTTGGCCACCGGCACCGGGTAGTCGTGCTGCTTGACGTACTCCACCGCCAAGTGCAACTGCGTCGACAAGTGCGAGCCGGACACCTCGCCCAGCGACACCTTCTGTCTCTTGATGGCCTCGGTCACGGTGTCGGCCTGGCGCTTGTGGCTGGCTGCCGGCGCCGGCGGCTCGTGCTTGCGCTGCTGGCTCAACAACGGCAGCAGCGGCCGCTGTGCCACCGGCCGCCGTGCCACCGCCACCGACGGCCCACTCTTGATCTTGTTCTTGAACGCCGAGAGCTGTGCCGATAAGTCTGACATCGTGAGCAGAAGGAGTGACGACCAAGAGGCTTGTGCTTCCGGTGCGACTGTCGCTTTGACCCACGTCGCAGATCGGGGTTACCCGGACGCGCGACTCGCCACTATAAGTAGCGCGATGCTCGCCCAACTTTTCTTCTGCCCGCCATGGGACTTTGTCCTGCAACGGTCGAGCGTGTTGGCGTTAGCATTGTGCCCAACCAGACCGCGTGCATGGACGAGCTTTCTAGATTAATCTATTTCCTGGGCGGGAGCAGTCCCGTCCTGGAATCCAGGCTTAAAACCATCGCTGTTGGAGGTCGCAGCTTCGTGCAGCTGACCCATGAAATGGTGATGACCTACTGTCTGGGACATACACAAAGGCCGCAGCCAGGGCGTGAGCTTTGGATGCGGGCTGCTTCTCTTTTCTGTATTGGACTGCTCGGCTCAGGCCCGGTCTTCTTGTACTGAACCGTCGTGTCGGTCCTCGCCTGGCCAGGGGACCTGACTTGTCAAACCGACGCAAAAGTTTGCAACGTCTTTACGTCTGGTACCATCACTTGTGGCCTCTACATTTCTTGCTTCCTTGTTTCTTATCTTCCATGCATGCTATTCACTTCTATAATCGATAGCTCCGGCTGAACGTGATGGCCTCAGGCCAAGTAGTTCTCGCCAATCCGCCCTCTTCTGTGCTGTTCCCTTCTTGACTGGGCCTCGGCCTCCTCGATCAAATCATTCCGGATGATCTGATCGGCCAAACGCCGGCCCCGGTGCGTATTCAAGTCAATACGGTCAGCCCAGATCAAGTTTTTGTACATCCCTGAATCGGTCAAGTCAATCACCAAATCCTGTTTGTACCGCAGAACATCATCGAGCTGAAGGCCCATGGAGACGCTTGATTCCGAGTCGGTGTCGAAACACTCAGTAGCGTCATCAAGCGTATATGCATCAACATTTCCGTCGTCCGAGATCAATGCCGTAAGAAATTTGGCGACCAACTTTTTGTTTAACCAGATCATGGACGACAAGTTGAGGTAGGTCAAGCTCCATCGAGGTGAGGCACCTCCGCTTCCCTGGAAGGAGAAAATGGAATGGTTGTAGTGGGATGAGCGCCGGAGGCTCGCTTTGCCGTGCATCTTGAGTATCACCGACAACACCTCGTCCTCGTTGAGCTTGCGCAAATACGAGTTGTTGATTGACTTCAAGCTCAAGTCACTCAAGTACACCTTACGATCCCCTTTGTTGAGGTACGAAATATTGGTAACAGTCTGTGGCAAAGGCGGAAGAAGGCTGTTGTACTTGGCGATGGGCTTGGAGAAGGTGCCAAGCGAGTACACCGAGGATGCCAGCGAAGATCCCTGGACACTCTGGCGTGCTGACGGTGGGTTGACGATGGAGCGGGTGGCAGCACTTGCGGCGTCGTGACTTCCCAGGCGATTCAAAATGCTGGCGGCGGACGAGTAGACGTCATCGAGCTCGTCGGGGCACATGAGGTCGTCAACGCGCAGAAGCAAGTCCTTGGGGAAGTTGTTCATAACGTCGAACGTTTGGTACTTGTAGATCATGGGGCGCGAGACCTCGTAGTCCAAAGACAAGGAGAGATTGCCCAAATCCAACGATCGGATGTTGGGGCATAAGCTGATCAAGTGGAGAATGTGACCGATGGGCACGTCTTTGGTACTGGAGTACGTCAAGAGTAGCTTGTTCATTGGGGGGTGGGGCACTGTGTTTCTCGCAAGGATCGAGGTGCCTGCTCGCGGGGCGTCGTGGGAGTGGCGGCGGTCGAGGCGGGACGACTTGGACTGGTAGAATTCCAGGGACGAGTGGCTTCTCTTGCGGGACCTGAAGTACTTGAACGGCTTGGCGAAGCGCTTGGCTCCGCCGCGCTTGGAGTGGCTGGTGGGCGTGGTCATGGCCAGCGCCTGGGTGTTGGAGGCGATTTTGGTCAAGTTGGCCAGGGGCGAGGTCTGGACGGCGTAGAGCGAGTTGTTCTTGTACTTCCAGTCGCGCCAGCCGGCGAGGACCTTCTCGGAGGGGGCATCCGCGGCGGCGTCGCCGAAGCGGATCACCGCGGACTCGTTGTGGTGGTGGTGATGGTGGTGGTGGTGGTGGGTGTTGTGGGGCTCGGGGTGTGGCTCGCGGTGGTCGTTTTCGCGCGCTTCTTCGGCCTCGGAGTCTGGCTCCAAGCCCGGGCGGATGCCCGAGAGGTCGATGGTCTTGACGTAGCGGCCAACGTCCGAGTTGAGGCGCAAGTAGGAGACGAACTGGCCCAAGCGGTATGTGGAGGTGAAGGCCAAGTGCTCGTAGTAGTAGGGCTTGGCGCACAAGTAGAAGAGCTTGCTGGTGTACAAGCAGCTCTTGAGGTCGGCGCGCGAGTCGACGAGGAAGAAGATGTAGTCGATGATCTCCATGGGGAGGGACCTTAGGGAGGCGGGCTGCGGGGCCGGGGCCGGGGCGTTGCTGGGGGCGGGCTGCGGGCTCGGCGGGGCCAGCGCGAGGAGGTACGGGTTGCTGAGGCGGAGGGTGAGGGTGCGGCCGACGTCGGAGAGGAGCAGCTTGTACTTCATCTTGAACGGCGAGTCGTCGGGGGACGGCTTGAGGTTCTTGAACGAGAGCTTGTGGTTGTTGCTGCGGTGGAGCGACGAGCGGAGCACCGCGAGCTCGGCGGCGGAGAGCGGCACGAGCGAGTGCGTGCGGTAGTCGTAGCGCGCGGTGGGGTTGAGGAGCAGGCGGTACGGCGGGAGGTGGGAGCGGAAGTCGACGTCTGACCTCATGGCAGCGCTAAAGAGAAATGGTGGATCGCGGTAAGGGTCGCGAGAGCGAGAGGCGTGCGGATAAATCGTGTGCAATAGGGGCACGCAACAGCCGCGATAAGCTTGGCGGGGGCGCAACCGAGGGGTGGGGCTGTTGCGCGAGCGACAGGGCCCGGCTAGCGCTTGCGACGAGTGGTTGCAGTCACGACCTTGGCGATGGCTGCGCAGTCAGCGCGGCGCCGGAAGCGTCCGCACCCGGGGGCTCCGGTGCGGACTGCGCGCTGGCAGCTGCACTGGCAGGCTGCGCGCTGGCAGCGACGTGCCCGCAGCGGCGAGCTTGGTGCTGCGACCCTGCCGCAACGCTGCGCGGGACGCAGGTGGGGGGCCTGGAAAAACCCAACAGCGGAGGCCCGGCCCGTGTGCAGGGAGGGCAGCCGGCGACGTCGTTCTGGCGTGGTGTGGGGCCACGCCGCCGCGGGCGCCGATATTATTGACAGCGCCATATGTCATGTGTGATGAGCCATGGCGGTGCCAGCGGGCTCGCAGCGAGGTGTGGCCGCGGTCGTGCTGGTGCGCTGGGGCGCCGCTCGGGCTATTGTTGTGCTGCTGGGCCAACTTGCGCCTGCCCACGCCACAGGTGCCATGCCCGCTCGCCTCGGGCCCGCAGGGCCCCCCAGACACCGCAAGCCAGAATGCCTCCGGGTGGAGGTATTATTGCCCCAAATAAGGTATTTGCGCTCGCCAGCTTTTCTTTTGGGTGCATACGCTCAGTGGATCGGAATCTCGTGCTCGCCTGCAAGCCGTGAAATTGCACGGGGCCGGGCGCTGGCGGCGGCAGCAGCCGTGGGCAAGCCCCACGCCCGGTCGCCGGCCCCCGGGGCCTCTGGCCAGCGGGCCCGCCTTTTTGTGTGTGCGGATCTCGCGCTGCTTGCCTGCTGCCAACTCAATAGACTAACACCCCCGACTTTAAGATCAAGGTTTTATCATCAAGATCTTCGTTTGCAACAGTTTAGCTATCAAAAAACTCCCACACCGGTGCTGTTCATAACCATGTCGTCCGTTTGTTGGAAAAAAAAATGGGCCAGTGGCCAAAGCGAGGTCTGGGGAGGTGACTTGGGGTGAGGCGGCCGGAAATTATTTGTGGCTGACCAATCACACCTCGTCCTCCCTTTACCGAGTGCAGCACGCACCCGCAGAAAATATTAATTAACGATCAGGAAGAATACTCTAAAGTCTATTTCAATAGACCCTGACTTAATTTTCCCCGTACCAGGGCACACGAACAAACCGATGCGTCAATCTTGAACCTATTCATAAACTGGCCTGGCAAGATGCACTTGCCGGCGCGAACAATGTGTGCTCCCAGTGGCCGTCAGGGCCCCAGCGTCTACAACGTCGCCCCAGCGAGCACGGCCGCTCGCTGTTTATTTTTCGTCGTCGACGGCCCACACCACGGTGCCCGGCGCTTCTTCCCAAGAAAAACGCCTGCTTCCCAATACGCATGCCCGTTCCGCTCCCGCTCTGGGGGGGCCCGCCTGCCGCGGGTCAATAATGCTGCCTGTCGCATAAGCACACACCCCGAACACCCCCACCTAGTGCTCCTCCCCCTCTCTGTTATCAGCCATGTCGTTCCCCATAAGGCTGTTACCTCCGAATCTTGCTTAATATAGCTCCCAGCACCCGCACAAGCAGGCTTATGCGGCTCCGCGGCGCTCGCAACCGTCACGTTTGATAGTTTACAATTTTGTTGGCCAAATCAGATCAATTTCGGTCGGCATGCTGGGGAGAAAATAACCGAACCTGCATTATCATCGCAAACCTTTCACCATCACTCTCTAATCTCACCTCTCCTTACTTTTGGCTTTTATGACAGATGGCCACTTAGACTGGCATATGCCGTTTTTTACTTTTGCCTTTAACCATTACCCGAGGACAATAAATAACCTGGGGTACAAAAGTTTGAATTTCGGTCACTGGAACCTCAGGCGATTCGCCCTTATTTTCAGGCTTAGATACGTACAACCGCTAGATTCTCCTGTCCAGGTTCTGCCTCTTTTTTTCCAGTATTATATTACGGGGAGCCTTGACATATTTCGTTAGACATTTCTAATTCTCAATTCTGTATTTTTCTTTTTGCTCATAGGGCTTTACTCATTTGGAAGTGCCTTCCCCTCTCTGCAATAATTATTTACACAATTGAGCGCAAAAGCTGAAAAATATTCTGGGGGGGGGGGGCTGCGTGCAGCGCGCCAATTTATTAGATTGAATTCTTGACACCCAACCCGCCGTGCCCTTTCCTCCCCCCTCAAAAAGTGCTCTCCCCAGGAAGGGTCCCTCCCGCTCTGTAGAAAACCTACAAGGACTCGGTAAAAACCTTACGACAAGTGCCACACAGAGTTTAGCGTTACAACCTAAAAAAAAAAAGTAAAGTAGCTTCTTCTCCAAACTATATCCCTATAAAAAACCCTGAATTTATTTTAGTGTCCGGTTATGCCAGTGACGTTGGAGCGCCACCAGCATCCTGCACATGCACGGTGCACAACTATTCTCAGGCTACAACGGGTCCACAGGTAACGAAAAACTGACAATAGAAGAGAAGAAAATAAACCGTGTAGTTCCATTTGTTTATCCTCAATTTTTGAGACAACTGGTATATCATAGGCTTCGTTTTCTTCCGAGAAAAAAAAGGCCCGACTCCCAAAGTGTTCAGACAGCCACAAGAGGACCAAACCTTCTGCGGGTATCGAGATGTCCACTTCTAAGCTATCCCCCTCCTACTATGGGTACGTGGGCTCCACCAAGGACGCTCTCCTCATTATCCAGGAAATCGTCGACAAGCGCTTGGACTTGGTCCCCAGAAGACCGCACGAGCGCGAGCGGCCCAGCCTCATCAAGTCGGGCAACGTGTTTGTCTTCATCGAGGAGCACCTGGGGATCAAGCGCTGGACCGACGGCATTGCCTGGTCGCCGTCACGCATCTTGGGCCGCTTCTTGGTGTACCGCGAGCTCGACAAGCACTCGCTCAACGAGAAGGACGACAAGAAGAAGAAGAAGCGCAAGGTGAGCGACGAACGCGACCCGCTCGACACAGACCCCTCCAAGCGAGACTACCCGCCCACCATCCCCCCCGCACAGCAACTCTTGCACCGAGACTACGGCATCGCCCCCAACAACAGCAACAGCAACAAGAACATTCTCGGCTCGGCCATCTCGTCGTACGTGTTGAAGGACCAGGGCCTCATCAAGAAGACGCTCTCGTTGACCACCTCCACCAAGGACCTCCACCTCGAGCACCGCGACGAAAAGCAGACCATCCACCTCATCAGCTACTACAACGCCGACGACGTGCTCAACGGCAAGCTCCAGCGACCCTCGGAAGCCGACTTGAAGAACGTGTCCATCTCCAACAACCTCTGGAACGCCGTCAAGGAGTCCTCCTTGGGCGGCAAGATCCCCATCGAGGACGAGGCCTACTACTTTTTGGACACCAACTACCAATTGCAGAACATGTCACTACTACAGCAGTCGCTGATGCCCCAGACCTCGGGCTCCGCGTCCGCGTCCGCCTCCCTGAACGTCTCCCAGCCCATCCAGCCCGTCATCCACCCCCAGCTCCAGTACTTGCTGCAAAAATACCCGCCCAGCGAGGGCTACTCGCGCAACAACTCACATCCCATGGCCGCACCCGCCCAGCTGTACATGTCGCCCTCCCAGCAGAACGAGTACTCCTACGGCTCCAACTCAGTCACCTCGTCCGCCGCCAACACCCTCGCGTCCTCCGCCGTCAAGCGCGAGGAAGACGCCAGCCAGGAGTTGACGTTCATAAACCCCTTCACGGGAACCCCGCATCAAGGCAACTTCTCCTACAACGGCGGCCAGCCCAACAACGGCGGCTCGGCGCCCTCGTCCACCAGCGGCTCCAACGTGCCGCTCTACAACGTGGCCCCCATCCACCAGTACCAGTCGCAGGGCCAGCTTTCGCAGCCGGCCAACACCCCCAACACACATCTCGGCCCCACGCCAGGCTCGGGCCCCGGTCCGGCGCCCGGGCCTAATGCTGAATCGCACCCGTACCACTACCAGATGTACGGCAACCAGTTGCAGCAGCAGCAGCCGCAACAGCCGCCGCCGTTTGGGTCCATCTCAGCATCGTCGGACCAGTACTCGGCCAGCGGGTCCATCAGCTCCATCGGCAGCAGTGTGCCCCACGGCTCCAACTCGGGCAGCTACAGTGCTCCGCCCAAGAAGCACTACCGCACGAGCAGCAGCGGCAACACCAACAGCGCAACAAACTGGACCAACCCTCCCGGATACGTCAGTGGACACCCATTGGCAGAACAGCAAACATTGGACGGAGGACACGTTCCACCCCACCTTTACCACCACGGAGGCGCGCACTTCTACCATGCGCCCAGCCATCCGTTATCCACCAGCACCACGGTGTCGGGAACCACGGGCAACGTGTCGAGCTTGGGCCCGGACGAGTCGCAGACGACGGGGTACTACAGCAACCACAGTGTTTGATACATTGGATACAGCCGTCACCCCCCCTCCACCCCCCAATTGCCACGCCGCGGCGACCGCAACCGGTGCCGTGACCGGTGCCGTGGCCGGCTCCGTTTGGCCGACGCTACACAGACACTTTGGCCACAGCAACACGCCACCAACACCGCCAGCACCGCCACAACCTAACACAACCCCCGCCACGAGCACCAAACCAACCCCCCGCCAGCGGCCCGTTCCCCTATTCTCTGAACATCTTATTTATTATGCTCTATATTCGCGAAACAGGTATATTACTTCATGGTTTGTTGATGAATGCGTAGGAGGAGAGGAGCCGATGGATGGGTGCAAATCGTAGCCCGGCGATCGGAATTAGCGACAATTGCGCGCCCGCGAGCAGCCGGGCGCTGGATTTGGCTGTCAGGGTTCGTTTAGGCCAGATTAGGTTCGTCAGACTCGGCGGACTGGAAGAGTTTTCCCTGAGTTGCAGGCGCTTTGTTGGCGGCGGCTCATCCAGACACCAGCAGAAAAAGCCAATCTTGGGTTCTAAGCCATGGCCAGATCGCATAACTTAGCCTGATGTTGACTGCCGGGCAAAGAAAAATATCTCATGTCACTGGCTCGGTTATTCTGGATGCTGGGTCATGCATGCATGCAGGGCGCTAATCGAAGAAATGACAATTTCCGGCATGCAGTAGTGTCTGCAGATTGGGAAAATCGACAGACAAAAAAGAACAAATGCACAAAGAAGCAAAAAAACAAAAAGCAAAGAGTAATAAAGAAAAAAAAAAAGAAAAAGAAAAAGAACAAACCAAATTAAAAAAAAAAAAAATTTAAAAAAAAATTAAAAAGAAAAGAAGCGAACGCTATTAGCCCCCAGTGGCCACAAAATAGCGTGGCCCCAAGCTACGAGACAAGGCATCCAAAGTAGCCGGTGGCCAGAAAATACCGCGAGCAAATAGAATGGTTCAATTGGGCGCTCTCTCGGGTCGAGCTGCCCCTATCTTTAATGTATTGCAGCTTCTTTGCGGGTGTGGATGCAAATGCATCGGAATAAGCACCACCAGAGTGCCGCAAAGAAACTTTATAAACTCTATAATCGGGACCATCATCTAGTTCAAAGTTAACTCGCTCAACTCATCTAGATCGTTCAACTTTTCAAGCTCGTCGAGGTCCTGTGCCTTGGCGTACTTCTTGAGGGTGTGCAACACGGCGACGCTGCCGGTGTCGAAAAACTGGCCGAGCCGCGTGTTGTAGAGCGCCACGAGGCGCTCGTAGGTGTCCACCTTGCGCTGCATCTCCGCCATCGACGACTCGTACTTGCTGACGTCGCTCTGTAACTGGAGCTGGGCCTGCTTCTTGCGCTGGCGGCACTTGGACGCCGCGATCCGGTTGCGCTCTAGGAGCCGCTCCTTCTTCCACGCCGCGGTCCCCGGAATGGGCCCGTTGTTGGGGTTGTAGATCACCTCGTTGTTGTAGATGAGCTGGTGGTTGGGCGGCGGGACGCCGGCGGCCGCGTGGTCGAGGTTCACGCTACTGGAGGATCCTGATCCTAGCTGGTGCACCGGCGTCGTCGAGCCGCCGCCCGAGTCGTCGCGCGACTGCGGCTCGTTGTCGAGGGCGTCGTTGGCGATGAAGCTGTGGTCGAGCTCCTGCTTCATGGCCACCGGCTCGTCCTTGGGCGCGTACACCGCGGGCGCCGCCGCCGGGCGCCGCCGGCCGGGCACGTCGCCGTTCTTGTACGCCCCCGCGGGCGCCAGGAACTGGAGCGCCGCCTGCGTTTGGTCGCCGGGCATCTGCCCGCTGCTATTTATCGGCGCGGCGGCCGCCGCGAAGGGCCCGCCGCCGTGGTGGTGGCCGCCGTCGTACATCTGCCCCCCGGCGGCGTGGAGCTGGCCGAACTCGTCGTACACGCCGCGGTTGGGGTCGTAGTCGAAAAACGCCTCGTGGTTGATGATCTGCCCGATCTGGCCGTTCGAAATGGATATGCGGCGCCTTCGCGGCACGCCGTCGTTGGTACTGTAGGGCAACATCATGGTCAGGTCGAAGATGGGCGGGTTGGTGATGGGGTACGAGCTGAGGTCGAACGGGTTGTGGAAGGGGAACGACAAGGGGGCGGTGAACGGGGCGCCGCCGGGAACGCCCATGGCGCTCGCGGCGTCGGGCGCCGCGGCGGCGCCCGTCGCGGGCCCGCCGGCTGGTCCAGCAGCGGCTCCTGCTAGCGCTTGGTTGGCGGCGGCGTGGCGGTCGGGGCCACGGGCGTCGGGGGGAATGCGGTTTACCGTCATGGGGGGTGCTCTGCTCGCGGTGCTGGGTGCGCGTGCGGTCGGTCCTGCTCGGGAAGGGGTGCTGGGTCTAAAAGCTAGTCTTGTCTGGCGAGGTTTCCCTGGCGGAGGCACGGTGTGGGTCGAGCAGAAGGTGGAGGAACAATTTTTGGAGGAATTATGTGATGATTAGATATCGGTTTTCGCACGGTGCGTTGTGCAGGTTGTGCCCGAAAGCTCGATGCTGATCCGGCGGATAGCCCTCGAAAACGAGGCCGGTGGGCGAGGCCCAGCGCGGCGGGGTCTGGCGAGCGGCCCGGCCGGCGGCCCGTCGAGGGGCCCAGCGGGCAGCCCGCCAAGCGTGGGGCGGGTGGCTCGGCGAGCGGCCTGGCGAGCGGCCTGGCGAGACGTCTGGCGAGCGGCCCACGCTCCACGGGTATTCGCGGGAGTCACGGTTCTCAGGCGTCTCGCTACGTTCTCCACAGCGATTTGCACGGCGCTCGCCCGTCGCCCCCACCGCACCGCACCACACCACACACCGCCGCCCCTACTGCCCTACTGCCTCTCGCCCCGGCGGGAGCTTTTTCCGCTTTTCCCTTGCACCGCCGCTGCCCCCGAACAGCGTTCTGCAGGTACTCGCCTCCCAACCCGCCGGGGCCCTGCTGGCCCATCGCCCAGGTCCCGTGCCCGCGGCGTTGCCGACCGCCACGCGAGTCCGCCGCGCCCCCCCCCAAGATTGCTGCCGGCACCACACCGCTCGGGTGGGCCGGCCGATGGTTAGTCATCCCTGCCCGTTCCAGACCGCGGTGCCGCAGACCGCGATGCTTCCGGGCACGGCGGATATTCGCATTGGGCGCCGGCGGAGGCGCGGTGCGCGCACGCCCCGAAGTCCGGCCCAGCTCCGCGCACACCTCGAGCGCCACCGCTGCTCCGGCGCTCGACCCCATGGACCCCCTACACCAGCGCGGCGCCGCCGCCCGCGCGGCCCCGGCCGCCCACGAGCTCGTCCAGCGCCTCCTGGCCGTCCTCCTCACCACGACGCGCTTCTCCGACACGCTCGCCGCGATCGAGGCGTTCAACGCGTCGCTCGCGCCGCTCGGCGTGCACTTTGACGTGTTGGTCGAGAACCAGCGCGGGGTCAAGCTCTTTGGCATCCCGCTCTTCTCGCACGGCTCGCTCATCCCCAAGATCGACCCGCCCGTGTACCAGCTGGCGGCGCGCGCGCCGGTGGTCTTGGCCGAAAACAGAATGCACAACTACCCGCTCCCGGACTTGGACTGGGCCTGGGCCTGGGACGAGTGGTACGTCTACATGTACAGCGACGTCGACGACCAGGGCTGGGTGTACGCGCCGGTGTTCAACCGCGCCGGCGACCGCCACTGGAAGGGCCGCTACCGGCTCGGCAACTTTGCCCGCCGCCGCCTCTGGATCCGCATGCGCCGCCGCGCGCCGGGCCCGCTGCCCCAGCCGTCGGTGCCGCTGCCGCTCGTCGTGGGCCCGCAGCCCGCACCGTAGCGGCGCGCCCGCCATACCCGGTAGTGCGCGCACCCGCTTTTGCACCCATAGCTAGCACCGCCAAACACATCCCACCCGCCATCCCCGCTGTAGAGCCGCCAGTAGACACCAGCGAGCAGAGCGCCAGCCAAGCAGCGAGCAGAGCACCAGCGCCCACAACAGAGCGACCAGCCAAGCACCCGAGCACTCCCACCCACATCGTTCCGCCCCCCGAGCGCTCCCACCCAGATCGTTCCCCACCCCGAACGCTCTCCTGGCACTGCTCCCTGGCACTGCTCCCTGGCCCTCCTGCCCCCATGCTTCTCGCCACGGCCGTCGCCGTCTCGCTCGTCCGCCTCCGCTATAGGGCGCTCCCCCACGCCTCGTACGAGGGTACGTATCCCCGCCCGCCCCGCCGGCCCTTCTAACCCCAGCGATCATCGCGCAGCTTCTCGCCGCAGACCACCCGCCCAGCACGTTGGCCAGTTTTGGTGCGAAAAGCGACCAAATCGCACAACCGGCTGCAAAATCACACCCGCCCGTTACCGTCAACGACGAACGCCTGGCCACAGCCACCGCTTCGTCCGCCACACTAAACGCCGCCAGCCCGCCCCTCCCACCGCGCACCCGCCGCAAGCGCTTCAGGCACCTCCCGGCCCTCCGCCGAGCGCTCCAAAAGTACAACATCGACGTCCGCACGCTCGACACCAGCGACTTCCGCCCCCGCAGCGAGCCCTCGTGCGCCGAGATGCTCAGCGTCGTCGCGATGGTGGTGCCGTGGAGCAGAGCGCCCGCGGCGGTCCGCGTGGCCCGCCTTTTCCTCGCCAGCGTCGCCGAGACGGTGCCCGCCGTGCCCGACGCCCGGGCGTTGCTCACGGCGCTCAACAACTGCCTCCTCCGCATCGTGTGCGACAGCCGCTCCGTCGCGCGCTGGAGCCACATGTGCTTCCACCTCCGCTCGGTGTACGGCGAGGTGGCGGCGCGGCACCCGCACCACCGCAGCTTTGCCGTCTGCTTGGCCTTGTCCAACATCTACAAGCTCATGGTCTACGCGCGCTTCGCGAACGACGAGCGCGCCATCAGGTACCCCAACAGAACCACGTCGTCCTTGGTGCGGGCCAACCCGACGCTCGGCGCCAGCGGCCTCAACCTCACGATGATGAAGGCCATGCGGCCGGCAAACTACCCCGCGCTCATCAAGTTCAGCATCTTGGTGGTCAACGACTTCCACCACAAGAAGCACGACGTTCTATTGGCGCTTCTAATTATACACGACGACTGCGACCTCCTCCAGTTCTACCGGAGCTCCCTCGAGGAGTAGCGCGAAAAGAAGGGGCCGCCAGCAGCAACAAAGGCCGTACAGTATCCGAGCGCTCGTCAAAGAGCGCTGTCGACCACGAAGCTCGGCAACCCCTTGGACAGCCTGGACCCCGTAACCGTTTGCTGCTTCGGTCCATCGGCCTTGCATCCCGCTATACTACATTGCTACCTCTCACGGCTCAAGCATGTCTTCTTGATCCGCGCGCCGTTCCCCTCTCTACTTCAAGTACTTCACAGAGTTACTCGAGTAGAAGTAGCCGAGTCCCGAAACGATGGTGGTGGTGCTCACCAAAACGGCCATGGCGTCAAAGTACACCCCCAAGTCGGTCCCCAACACCATGGTCTCGACCACGGGCTTGAACATAAGCCCGCCTATATACACCATCTGCAAGCCCGTGTTGATCTTACCCAAAAGACTCGGGTGCACGCTGATGGTCTCGTTCTTCAGGATGTCAAGGAACCGGCCGAGCGTCTTGGGCGGCGGGAGCGTCACGTACCGGTAGTAGAACGACATGAAGCTCAAGAGCACGTCCCGTCCGATGATGATGCCCGCCACCAACCCCGGAATCGACTGCACGTACGCAAGAGAAAGCGTGCACACCGTCATCAAGAGCTTGTCGGCCAACGGGTCGATGATGGAGCCCACCACCGACTTCATGTTGTACCTCCGAGCGATCCACCCGTCGACAAAGTCGGTGATGCACGAGTAGCCGAAGAGCGCCAACGCCGCCTGGGAGTTCCCGTTGACGATAAAGTACCCCACAAAGGGCGCACTGGCGATTCTAGTGAAGGTGAGGATGTTCGGAATCGAGTACACGTCGGACGCTGGAAGCTTCGGCACGCCGTCGGGAACCTTCGGGCTCGATTGCGGCGCCGTGCTGGGGGCGGATTTCGCCTCAGGGTCTTTCGAGTTATGCTGGCTCACGAGGCGTGACGTCTGGAATGGCCTTATCGCCGCAAGAGCAAACAGCTGCACCGGGAGAGCCGGCGTCCGCGGTTTAGCAAACAAACGCAGGGCATGGAGACTCGTTCGCAACGTACGGACTGAAGACCGGAACTCGCCACTGCAACGCCCGCGGATTCCAGCAGCCGCTGGCACGACTCTCATACCAGAAGGAAACACGCCATTTCTCGTGCACAGATGCCTCAAGCTCTGCCAGTTTACCTGCCAAAGACTCATTGATCGATATGGTAAATGTCGGGCGACGCTTTTCGAAAAACGCGGAGATGTTGCACTCGGCCAAAATGCCAGTACAGCCGCCTAAAACGCCCCAAGCTACCAGAAACAGCATCAATGCTAGAATACGGCGCCCTGCTGAAGTAGGAACAGGCAGCTGTGAGCTACATGACGAAACGGCAGTGAAAACAGCGAAAAGTCTCGCTGAAAAGTGACCGTATCGGCTCGGAACGGCCCATTTGGCTGAACAAAAGCCGTCAACTCCTAAAAGATGACTCTGGCACCAAAGAGCATCACCACAAGACGGTCATGGCACGAGACCAAAGCACCAATTCTCGTCCGGGGGCCTGGTGGGTGTTCGATTTGTCGGGCATACAGCTGCTTTTGCCATCACCTGCATACAGGCACTGCCAATTCCCACACATAAAATTTTTAACGCGATTCAACACAGCTGAAGAAGTCACTTGTTCAACGAGAGAAAGCCACATGTCCCTCAAACTTCCTCAAGCGCCCAACGCCGGGCTCTTCAAACAAGGCTACCAGTCACACAGCAACGCCGATGGAGCGATCATCCGGAACATCGAGGCCGTTCGCGAAATCTCGTCCATTTTGTTGACCTCAATGGGCCCCAGTGGCCGTAACAAGATCATCGTCAACCGTTTGGGAAAGATCTTCATCACCAACGACGCCGCCACGATGCTCAATGAGTTGGAAATCGTGCACCCTGTGGTCAAGATCTTGATCATGGCTTCGCAGCAACAAGAGTTTGAGATGGGAGACAACACCAACTTGGTGATCATATTGGCCGGCGAGTTTTTGAACGTGGCCGAGAAGTTGTTGACGCTCGGATTGAGCGTCACGGAGATCATCCAGGGCTACAACTTGGCCAGCAAGTTCGTTCTCGAGACTTTGGACTCGTTGGTGGTGGATCAGGTGAAGAGCACGTTGGAATACAGCGAGTTGCTCAAGGTGATCAGGCCCGTTATCGCCGCCAAGCAATACGGCTTCGAGGACGTCATCTCCAAGTTGGTGGCCGAGGCTGTCAAGAGCGTGCTCAACCCTAAATACCCCCAATCGTTCAATATCGACTCCGTCAGAGTGGTCAAGATCATGGGGTCGTCTTTGAACAGCTCCGAAGTCATAAGGGGTATGGTTTTCCCCAGAGAACCCGAGGGGTCGGTTAAGAATATCACGTCCAAGTCCAAGGTTGTTGTGTTCACCTGTCCTATCGACATCTCGACCACCGAGACCAAGGGAACGGTGTTGTTGCACAATGCTCAGGAAATGTTGGACTTTTCCAAGGGTGAAGAGCAGCAATTGGACCAGATGTGTAAAGAAATCAACGATTCTGGCGTGAAGGTGATTATAGCAGGTTCGAGCATCGGTGAGTTGGCCTTGCACTACTTCAACAAGTACAACATCTTGGTGTTGAAGGTGCCATCGAAGTTTGACTTGAGAAGAATCTGCCAGGTGTGTGGCGCCACCCCATTGCCAAGATTGGGTGCACCAATGCCCGACGAAATGGGGGTGATTGATGTGATTGAGACCAAGGAAATTGGAGGCGACAGAGTGACTGTTTTCAGACAAGACGAGTCTGTGTCAAGAACCGCCACCATAGTCATAAGAGGAGCCACTCTGAACAACTTGGACGATGTCGAAAGAGCCATTGACGACGGGTTGAACTCCATCAAGGGATTGTTGAGAGACGACAGATTGTTGCCGGGCGCAGGGGCCGTTGAAATAGAGTTGATCAAGTTGATCACCAAATACGGAGAGAACACCCCCGGGTTGATGCAGATTGCCATCAAGCAGTTTGCCAAGGCGTTCGAGGTGATCCCACGTGTGTTAGCCGAGACTTCCGGGTTGGATGCCTCCGAGACATTGAGTAAGTTGTATGCCGCCCACTCTAGCGACGACGGATTGAAGATGGGGGTCAACGTTGAAGACGAGGAGTTAGTTGACGTTTCTGAGTCTGGCATCTACGATTTGTTGTCGACAAAGAAGTCTGCCATCAGCTTTGCCGTTGAAGCCACCAACACGATCTTGTCCATTGACCAAATCATCATGGCCAAGAGAGCCGGTGGTCCACAGATGCCAAAGCAAGCCAGACCAGGCAACTGGGACCAGGCTGATTAGATAGCGGAGAGGAAGACACAAGAAGAGGACTGGAACCTTAACGAGAAGGCAGCCAGAGATACGAAGTACAGAGTGCAGCAGGCGTGTGGTCCAGAGAAGTAGCGACCCGAGCCCAGTGCCAGTGAGCGCTACCAACAACACCGCCGTGACACCGCCTGTGGATGGCGCGATTAGTGGCTATGTATATTCAACCAGCTCAGTAGCTAATAGATAACCGAGAAGAGCGCAAGCGATGTAGAGGGGGCGTGGCAAGAGCGCGTTAGGGGAAGAGATTCTCGCTGTCCGCCAGTGAGTTTGTCGCTAGACTTTGCGGGGCCCCTGTGCGGGCTCCCTACGCGGGCTCCCTACGCGGCGTCTCTTCCTATGCGTCTCTCCCTATGCGTTTCTCCCTGCGTCTCTCCCTATGCGTCTCTCCCTATACTCACAAAGTGCCTGATTTTGGCCAAGTCTTTGGCGCCGTCTGTCTCCACGCCGCCGCTGACGTCGAAGCCCATCACGTTCGGGACCGCCTTGGCCTCGCGCAAGTTGTCGGGACTCAACCCGCCCGCCAAAAGAAACGACGAGAAGCTCATGGTGGCGACAAAGTCCCAGTCGATCACCTTGCCCTCGCCGCCGGCCTCCGAGTCCAACAACGGCAACGCGAGGCGCCGCTCGCTGCTGAACGCCGCCACGTGCTCGGCCAACTCGTCGCGCTGCAGCGGCACCACGTAGCGCGCCACCACGCCAAACCGCCGCCGCTCGGCCACGTACTCCACGCACGCCTGCTTGTCCTCGCTGCCGTGGAGCTGGATGAAGTCGAGCCCGAGCTCCGCGGCCACGCGGTGGCACTCGTCGATCGGCGTGTTGCGGAACACCCCGGCGGCAAACGGCCCGTTCTCGCTCACCAACCGGCCCACCGCCTCGTAGTACTCCCGCGGGCTGGCGAACTCGAGCGTCGCCAAGTGGTCGGAGAGCGCCGCCACCGTCGCAAAGCGCACCTGGCGCTCGGCCCGCGTCGCCCGCGCAAGCGCCGTGATCTCCCGGGCCACCTGCGCCTCGATCGTCCGGGCCCGGTTGGGCACAAGAATGAACCCCACGAGACTCGTGCCGCTGTCGATGGCCGTTTGCGCCGCCTCCACCGTTTTGAGCCCGCAGATCTTGATCACTGTCTCTTTCATCGCTGCTGCGTGCCGCTCGTGCCTGCTGGGTGTTGGTTTGGGGCCTGGAAGAAGCGCCGGTGTGGTGGTCGATGCGATGGGCCGCCGGGCGTACCGCGTTGACTCATGGGCCGGCCAAAAGGCCCTTGCCGCAGAAAAGGCCCGTGCCGCAGAAAGGCCCACCACTGCCGTGTACCCTTGCCAGCCGCTCCCCCCACGCTCCCCGTAAGCCTCTATTATACGTACCTATACAGTCTGTGCTGCGCTACTCGCCGGTCCGGAAAAACTTGCCGAAGTTCTTGATGTTCTCGTTGAACTTGCTCACCTGGTTCTCGCCGTTCAAGGCAAACTCCCGCAAGTTCTTCTCAAAGTTGTTCATCCGCGGCAACACCTTGGGCGACCGGAGGTCGGGGGTGTTGGCGGAGGACGTCGGCGCACTCGGCTCCTCCTCCTCCTCGATGCTGGAAACAAACTGGTTGCGCGCCACGAGCCGGGCGTCTTCGATCGGGAGCTGCAGCTTGAAGGTGTCGATGTACTTTCTCTGGTCCGTCCTGTCGATCGACTTCAAGTCCAACACCTTCACCAAGTTGCTGACCGACTTGTCGCCGATGAGCTCAAAGTACTGTTCCACCAAGTCCTCCACCGGCAACGCCGGGGCGGCCATCACCTTCAACAAAGCCTCGAGGTAGCCAAGCTCCTTGGCCACGGTCTTGCGGTAGATGCCGGAGCTGGTGGCCTCGGACTTGGCCGCGTCGTAGTTGGCGTCCGAGTAGAGCGGGAACTTGTCCGCCAAGCCCTTCAAGTCGTCCAAGTCGTGGAGAATCTGCTCCAAATTCAACACGCTCAACGGCTTGGCCAACCGGAGGTTGTTGGCCATGGAGTTAGTCAATAACTCCACCAACTTGTCGCAAAAGTTGCGGATGTAGCTGTCGCGGATCACAAGCGGCAAGATGATCTTCAAGTTCTCCAACAACACGCTCTTGACCTCCCGCATGTACCCCGACACCCCGGCGACAGAGTCCATGTTGTTCCAGTTGTTGTTGATGAACTGCCGCCAGCAGATCTTGAGCTCGTTCGAGATCTTCACCAACAAGCTGGATATGGCCTTGTTGATGAGCTTGTAGTACACGTCCTTGACGGCGTCGAAGCTGGGCAACCGCGCGCGGTACTGCTCCTTGATCAACGCGGTGAACTTGTCCTCCAAGTCGTCGACGTTGTTGATGATGTAGTCCCCGGTGTTGAGCAACATGGTGAGGTACTTGATGGGCTCGACGCCACCGCCCAAGTCCTCGTCGTTCTGCGGGATCATCGGCGCGAGGATCTTGTTGTGGTACTCGTGCAAGTACCGGATGAAGACTCGCGCGGTTTCCACCAAGATCTCGCCGTTGCTGAGCCGGAGCACCTGGGTGAGCGACTTCTGGAAGCTCTTGAACAACTCGGTGGACGAGTTGGCGATGTTGGGCACGTTGTTGACCTTCAACACGGTGTACAAGTCGTCGGTTTCGGCGAACTCGACCGGGAGCTGGGACGCGGCCATGAACTCGAGGAGGCGCGAGTTCAACGCCCGGTCCTGCTCCGAGACGTAGACATGCAAGTGGGGCTCGAACGCCAGCGAGATGATCTGGGAGAACTCGGCCGAGTGGAACAACTCGTTGAGCCACTTCTCAAAGTCGAGGGTGGTGAGGAGGTTGTCCAACAACGTCTTGGGCTCGACGCTGGCGCTCGAGCTCGAGAGAAGGTCGATGATGTCCTGCTTGGTGATGTTGCACAAGATCTTGCTGAGCTCGACGTCGATGTGCCACTCCGGCGGGAACACCGCGAGGTACTTGGCCTGGAGCGTGCTCAAGGTGTTCTTGAAGTAGATGTAGCGGCGCGAGAGGTTGTCCAAGGAGCCAGCCTCTTCCGAGATGTTGAAAATGGTCTTGATGTCCTTGAGCTGCGTGTTGTAGAACCAGTTGAGGAGCTTGTCCTTGTACTTGGAGTCGATCAACTCGAGGATCTGGCACCCGTACACGAGGTCGGCGCCCGAGCTGCGGTGGTGCACGATGTAGTCCTCGAAGTCGATGAAGATGTCGTCGACCAACTTGTTCTGGGTCTGGACCACCGTCAAGTTGACGTTGTTGATCTCGTCGACCAGGCGGTACGGGCGGAAGAAGGCCAAGAGCTCGCGGATGACGCCCAAGAGCGCCACGATCTCGCGGTAGTTCTTGTCCGGGATGATCGCCACCAACGTCGCGTTGGCGTCGTTCATCATCTGGAGGCGCTTCAACGTCGTCATCGACAACACCAAGTTCTTCTTGCACTGGTCCAACTCCTGGATCGACAGCGTCATGGTCGCGATGGAGCGCCGCGTCGCCGCGGCGTTCGTCTTGACGGCGCCGACGGCGCCGATCAACCGCGCGGTGTCGTCGCGGAGGCCGGCCGAGTCGGCGGCCGAGGCGTCGAACAGCACCACGTCGGCGCGGATGCGGCGCTCGAGGTCGAGCCGGTAGCGGTGCGTGTGCTCGAGGAGCGCGGGCAACTCCGCGAGCGTGCTCGGCGCATTGAAGAGCTGCTGGAGGTGCTGGGACGGGTCGTAGGCGGCGGTGTCCATTGGCGGTGGGTGGATCAACAGAGTCGTGGGGATGAGAAATGGGGACGCAAAAGGCCCGAGCCGCGGGTAGACGCACGCCAGACAGCACCCTGCCCGACAAAACACCCTGGCCCCTCCCCCGCGTTGCGAGCCCCCGCAGCGACGGGTGCAGCGACAATGCAGCCGCACACGACTGGACCGACTGCCCGATTGGGCATGCCACAACACCGCCGGCGCCCACACTGTCAGCCGGACGCAGAGCATCTGGCCAGCGGCCATCAGGCCATGCACGCAACAATGCCGTTGGCCCGCAACAATAGCGCCCGATTGGAGCCTGGCCGAGTGTTAAGCCCCGCGCGCGTATCGATTGTCGGCCGGGGCTGACTAAGCGGCGGCCAGCCTGGCGAGATCTGCTGGCGGGCAGCAGGCCCCAGACGCAGCCGCCGGGCCCGGGCCATGCGACGCGGCGAGGAGCCGGAGAGCAAGGCAGCGAGCGGAGTGCGGAGCGGCGTGCGGCGGCGGCACCACCACCACCAGCAGCCCCGCGGGAGGCCGCAGAAGTCCATGCGTGCGTACGAGCAAACGGCCCAGAACGGACGCCCACCGGCACCCGATCGAGACCACCAGCGGCCACCGCGACGACAAAGCACCCCGAGCCAGCTGTACCTGCTTCGCTAGTTGCCGCATTGGGCCCAATTATACATCAGCGAGCCCGCCGTGGAGGTTCCCCACCTCCCCAATCCAGCAAAGTGTAAATTACCCGATCGGGCAACTATATCGTGCCCGCTCCCACGACTTTTCTATATAAGGCACGACTCCACCGCCAACGCGCAGACCGTCAATTTTGGCTCCACCTTCCACCGCCGGCCCGTGAAGACTCCCTCCCTGAACGACGCCCCGCACCCGCTCGCCCCTCGTCAACCACCCCAGCAGACGCCACGCCTAGCCGCCGCACGCCCGCTCAGAAAGACACCCCCTTCCTCCCTGCACGCTCACGAAAGACCGCCAGCCGCCTCTTTTTTACAGCCACCTCCCCCGAGCCCTTAGCGAGCTCCCTGAAAAAACCGCCCCCACACACGCCCGACGCCCGCTGCCTGCCCGTCGTCCCGCCCACTACTCATATGCCTCGGTTCAAGTTTGGTCGAAAGAAATCACAGCATTCAAACACCTCCATGACCAGCGAAACAGAAGAGCCCCTCCACTCGAGCCACTCTCCCAGCAACACCGCCGCCCGCCACCACGACAAAGCCGACGCCCAGCACTCCCCCAACATGGCCCCCGTCAAAAGACCTCCCATAATAGAAGTCACCGCCACCACGCCCTGGAAGCGCTTCAAGTTGTACAACTCGCCCTTCCCCCGCTACAGACACGCCGCGTCGTGCATCTCGAGCGACAAGAATGAAATCTACCTCATGGGCGGCCTCAAGGAGGGCTCCGTGTTTGGCGACACCTGGAAGATCATCCCGCAGGAAAACAACGCCGGCGAGTTGGTCGCCTACTCGTCCGAGGGCATCGACGTCGCCAACCTCAACAACCCGCCCGCCAGAGTCGGCCACTCGTCCGTCTTGTGCGGCAACGCCTTCATCGTCTACGGCGGTGACACCGTCGACACCGACTTCAACGGCTTCCCCGACAACAACTTCTACTTGTTCAACATCAACAACTCCAAATACACCATACCCGCTCATATCTTGAACAAGCCCAACGGCAGATACGGCCACACCGTCAGCGTCATCTCCTTGAACAACTCCTCCTCCAGACTCTACTTGTTTGGCGGGCAGTTGGAGAACGACGTGTTCAACGACTTGTACTACTTTGAGTTGAATACCTTCAAGTCCCCCAAGGCCCGCTGGGAGTTGGTCGAACCCTTGAACAACTTCAAGCCCCCTCCCTTGACCAACCACTCCATGTCGGTCTACAAAAACAAGATTTACGTGTTTGGTGGGGTCTACAACAACGAAAGAGTCTCCAATGACCTTTGGAGCTACGACGCCTTGGCCAACAAGTGGACCCAGGTCCCCACCTCCGGGAACACCCCTCTTCCAGTTAATGAGCACTCGGCCTGTATTGTCGGCAGTAAGTTGTATATTTACGGTGGTAATGACTTCAGTGGTGTCATCTACGACTCCTTCTACGTCCTCGACCTCCACTCCTTCGTGTGGTCCAAGATGACCCGTGGGGAATCCGCCGGACCAGGCCCAAGATGTGGTCACTCCATGACATACTTGCCAAAGTATAACAAGTTGGTTATCATGGGAGGAGACAAGAATGATTACATTGTCGAGGACCCTACCGACTTTGAAACATACGAAGAGTTCAATGGCGAAGAAATCGGTACCATGATCTTTGAGTTGGACGTTGACCTTCTCGACCATTTTGTCGATTCCACTACTGTCACTCCAGCAAAGGCAAGGGAATCCAGAAAGTTAGACTCGAAGGTGGCCGCGGAGCCACCAACCACCAGAGCAGCAGAAGGTCCTCCTTCGTCTCTCAAACAGAACATTGAGCGTCATGGAAGAAGTTTTTCAGCTGGTCCCGAGGACTTTAGGACTCCAGATGCATCTCCAGAAAGAGCCCCAGATATGTTTGTCAATGTACCAACCCGTAATAACACGGTAGTTGACCACCAGGCTCTTACCAAGCAGCAAGAAGGTAGCTACTTGTCTCCGGTTGACGTCAGTCAACCCATCACTGACGACGGGTACGACGAAACTGAGCCCTTACACAACCACAGGTCCCCAGCTCCTGCTTCTTACGAACCTGAAGTACAGGAACATGAATCAAGTGTTATTGAGCCTTCTGTGGAAGCACCTTTCGAAAGAAGCGTCGTTTCTCCTAGAAGCGCCACGGCCGCCAGTAGAAACGGAGATGACAAGGTAAAGAAGATCATCAGTGAATTGACGAACGAGTTGACCGAATTGAGAACTTCCACGAAGCAGCAAATGCAGAATGCCACCGAGAGAATCAATGCTTTGGAAAGCGAAAACGAAAAAATAAAGCATGAACATGCCGTTGATACCGAAAGCTATGAAAAGAGGTTACAGCAGAAGGACTTGTTGATCAATGAGTTGAGAGGTACAATCGACCCTAAGGACCTTGATGTTGATGGAAACAGCAAATCGATCTCGGAACTTTCCAAGTACAAATTGGACCGTCTCGAAAGCAGCAACAAGCTTCTTTACTTGGAGCAGGAAAACAGCAGACTTCAGAACAAGTTGACACAGTTTGAGCCCTTCATGAACAACAGAATCGGAGGTCTTGCCAAGTTCCAAAAGATCATCAAGGCTCAGGAAGAGAAGATTGCAAAATTGACTAACCAAGTGAACGATGAATTAGCCTTACACAAGGAGATCAACGACTGGAAGGCCAAGTTCAACAACTTGCAGGTTGAACATGATAACTACAAGGCTGTGCATTACGACTTTGAGGTTTCTGACGAGGAAGACGAAGGATTGCCCGAAATTATGGACGAGCCAAGTAATAAGTCTATTGTGAGTGGAGCTACTTCCAGAAGATCCAAGAAGGACATTTCGTCGCACTTGGAGAACTTGGTGAGTATCTGGAACGTCAAGACCGAGAGCAGCAGGGACTTGAATGTCGAGGGTTCGGAGAACAGTCCGTTTGTCGCTAAGTTGCAAAAGCAGATTGAGGACTTGTTGAAAATCAGCAAACAAAATGAAGAGAGATCCAACCAAGAAATCAAGAGCTTGAAGGGCGAATTGGGCGAGAAATTGAACAGCTTGAAGATGTTTGAAGAGAACTACAAGGATGCCATTCAATCTGTGAACAACACCAGTAAAGCCCTCAAGATGAACGAGGACGAAATCCGCAACCAGAAACTCACAGTTGAAAAGTTGGTCAAGGAGAACAACGAATTGAACTTGTACGTCAAGGCCAGCAAGAGACACAGTTCGAAGCAACCCACACCAATTGTGCAGGGGCAACCTTTGGCTTCTCATTCTATTCCCGAGGAAGACGATGAAGATACCGAGCATGCCAATTCACTCAGTGCAGCTCATTTCAACATGAAGATCCAAGACTTGGAGGCCGACTTGTATATTTTGAAACAGGAAAGAGACCAATTGAAGGACAACGTCACGTCTTTGCAAAAGGAGTTGTACTTTAAGGGAAGTTAGAATAGATTAATGAATAAGATAATGGAGATGTGTAGGAGAGACAAGAGTGGAAAATCAAGAGGAGCATGACCGTGCATGAAAAGTAAGGTTTGGGAGAGAGATCCGGAGAAAGTGCTCGCCGGCATTAAGCTTTGTAGGCCCAAAGAGGGGAGGCTCCACAGAACGTTGCGCAAGACTAGCTTTCGGACCATCTTGAAGTAGGCTTTCTAGAGTGGGCGGGAAAGCTTAATGGCCGATGCAGCGGGAAAGCTTGTATGGCGGGGGGCCGTTGAGGCAAGTGGTCACGTGACCCATCGGACGGCCCGGGCGCTAGGCCCGTGCCGCAACTGTCGCAGAGTGATGCCGGGTGCAAAAAGCACAATTAGACGATACACGGGGACAAGACCACTGACGAGCGGCCACGCAAGCAGAGCCACAAGCAGCGGCACCCACCAGCGCCACAGGACCAGCGATGGACAAATTCATCCAGAAAACCAGCCAGCTCAAGACGGCCGTCGACGAGAAGAAGAGCGCGTACTACGAGTTGAAGAAGACGTATGATGCGCAGCAGCACGAGCTCACGCAGAAGGAGTACCGGTGCAAGGCGTTGAGCAGCCAGCATGCGTTTCTCGAGGCGCGGTTGCTGAAGCACACCGCCAGCTGGAACGACAACTGGCAGCAGTTGCAGGCGAACCGGGGCCGGATCGCGGGGCAGCAGCGGCGCATCGGCGAGCTCGAGCTCGAGATCGAGGGCCTCGAGAAAAAGTACGACGACTTGAAGGTGGAGTACAACCGGGTGAGCGAGGAGTTGCGGGCCATCCACCAGGCGTTGGCGTAGGGAGAGCGCAGCGCTGGAGACAGCGCTGGAGAGCAGTGCTGGAGAGCAGTGTTGGAGAGCAGCGCTGGAAGAGAATCGGCTACTGGAGCAGCAGGCTGTCTGGAAGTAGAGCGCCAAAGCTCTGCCTGCTGGGCCGGGCGCTGGGAGAGTCCTCGGTCTCTGCGACTACCACCGCCCCGAATGCATAACGTCTAAGTTCAACAGTCTGGAACGCCTGTAGAATCAAGTAGCGAGCCCGAAGAGTGCGCAAGAACCAACGGGTCGGTCCTTCGATAAGCTATCGGATTCCTTCGAGAGTGGTCTCCAAGATCGGCTCTAACTCCCGCTGGCCTACGCTTCGGAGTCCTGCCGGAGCTCAGTTGGCCTTCTACTCAAGTCTAATATCTAGTAGGTGGTTATAGTACATAAAGGATAGACAACTGAACAATTTCGCCTGCGTATTGGTGCCGGAGGGAGGGCTGGAGGCGGGAGGCGCTCTCGGGCCCAGCTCGGCGCGTCCACCCGGTTCTTCATTCGTTGGTGACCTCGTATTTGGGAACGTAGTCGATCGTGCTGTACTGATCGTCGGCATCTCGCAAGGAGGCTTCTTCCGGGAGGTTCTCGTTTTCCGAGATGGTGTTCAACGGGCCCTGGAACGTGAAGAACTGGAAGTTGGACGCGTGCCGGCCCGGCGACTCGTGCGTGGGGCTGCGCAGCGCCCTGTCCTGGACCAAGCTGCCGGGCTCGTTGCCCTCCTCGGGCCCCGTGATCTCGCCGTCGGTGTCTCGGCTCAAGAAGTCGTGGGCCACGGGACTCACGCCCTCGTCGTCCATGTCGGGCGGAGCAGACGGAAGGAGACTGGACTCGTGTTCCCGCATGCGGTCCTTTTCGTTCATGCTGAACGACGGCACCTGCAACGCCTCGTACTCCGGGATCGAGGCGGTGGGGGGGAAGTTGGTGGGCAACGCTGGCAGGTCGTACGGAGGAATGTTCAGATGCACGGCCTCGGCAGCCGCCTGGTGCTCGGACGCCGTAGAGATGGTCTGCGGCGACGAGCCTGCCTGGCTCGCTGGAATCTCCAACACGCCGCCGTCGTTGTCGGCGGGCGTGGTCGACGAGATCGACCTGGTCTCAGGGGCGGTCTTCGAGTCGTTGCTGCTGCGGTGCGTCCCGATGATCACCTCGGTGGTCAACTGAAGAAACTTCTTCAGGCGCTTGTACTTGTCGGTGTTGACGAAGCCCGAGCGCTCCTTCAGGTTGATCGTCGACGGATTGAAGTTGAATTTGAAGTCCGAGCCCATGAGCGACTCGAGCGTGGTGGCTTTCTGGTTCCCGCTTGGATCGGTGTCGTTCAACCGGTGGTCGCCGGGGGTGTCGTTCTCGATGGTGAGCGACTTGCCCGAAAGGTTGATGAGCACCTCCACAAAGTACTGGAACGAAACCAACGGACACCCGAATATTGTGGGGAAGGCGTCGGCCGGCACCCGCACGCTGGAGTTGATTTCGGACTTGAACGTCACGGGGTCGACGTACAACGGGATGATCAGCTGCTGGAGGTCTTTGCGAAACGACTCGTAGAGTCCGTCGGGCCCGTTGTCCATCCGGCAGACTCTGACGAACGTGACTATTATGCCGTTGGAGTCCTGGATCTGCTTGAGGTGGTTGATGGAGAGCTTCAACGAGATGAGCTCGCCGCGGAGGTACCCGCGCTGGGGGATCTCTAGGGCCACTTTGATGGTCTCTGGCTTTGTGTAGTGGTCTGGCGAGGCGGCGCTGTTGCCGGGGGTGGGGAGATGTACGCTGTTGCTGCTGATGTTGTTTGTGGTGGCGTTGTTGTTGATGCTGTTGTGCTGGGGGGAGTTTGTGTCGAGGGTGTCCGAGTTGACGGACGACATGGTGCTGAAGGTATTTATGGTGGAGGTGGACGACTGGGTTCGCGACAAGCGTCTCGAGCTCAGGGCAGCGTGGGGGTCTTTGATGATGAGTCTTTTGGGCTTGGAGGGCGGCAAGCTGGTGACGTCCAACGGGCTGATCAAGTAGATGATTTTCTCCAGCGAGTGGAGCACCTTGATGTTTTTCTTGAGGCTGGCGCTGGCGCTGGAGGAGTCGGACGGCGACGAGACGTTGGACGGCGGCGAGGGCTGCTGCGGGGCGGAGCCGGCGGGGTGGAGCGGCGAGTGCTGCGGGCCCGGGGACGTTAGCGAGCCGATGGAGGTGCGCAAGAGGTAGTTGATGGAGCCCTTGCCAAAGTCTATGGAGGTGAAGACGCGCTTGTTGGGGAGCTTGACGATGAACGGGAAGCGGTGCTCGCCCTTGTAGAGGCCGTTGGAGTAGTCGGGCCCGTCGGGGTGCTGCTGCTGATCGCCGTAGATGGTGATGGTGTGGTTGAACAAGGTGTGCTTGATGGGCCGGAGCTTCGAGTGGGAGGATGCATTGATTTTGACGAAGCCGATGAGCAGGAGCGTGACGATGATGTTGGCCATGTTCTTCTTGGAGATGAGGATGATCTGGCCGGAGACTTCGTCGCCCGGCAGCCACGACTTGTGAGGGGTGTCGAGCTGGATGTAGAACTCCTGGACCGAGTTGAAGTCGAGCTTGAGGTTTGACGAGAGCGCCGCCGAGTCCAGGCGGGTGGGGATGATCTTCGCTAGGCGTCTCATGGGGCTGGGGGGGCTGTGGCCGGATGTGGAGGGTCGGAGGTGGGCACCGGGTGGTGGGCGTCGCTGGGTGAAAAGGCGGTGCTGGAGCGGCGGAAACAGTGCTGGAGCGGCGGGTCGGGCGGACGGGACGGGGCGCGGGGGCGTGGGGTGCTGGAAGTACGGACTGGCGGTGGGACCTCGGCGGTGGGGACTAGCAACAAACGGGGTTGATCTGTGGTGGTTATCTTGTGGAATTGGATATATTTGTAGGGTTTTGGCTCTTGGGGTGTGTGCAGGAGGGTGGGGGGGGGAACGATAGAGCAGAAATGGGGAGAAAAATGGCGAATTTAGGGAGAGGACGCACGGAGCGCGCGGGCGGAAAATAGGGAGACGCTGGGGCGAAACGGCGCGGAGACAAAAGCGCAGCGAGGGGTGAGCGGCGGGCAGCGATCGGCGGGTGGCGATCGGCGGGCCCGGCAGCTGCGGCTCCGGCGGGCTCCGGCGGGCGCCGGCTTGCTGCTCGCAGTGGCACGCGGCCGGGACAGCACCCGTGCCGGCGCCGTCGCAGGCGGCTGCTTACGACCACGTCGTCTGCGAGTGCTGCGCCGGACGCCCGCAGGGCCACCGAAAAACCCGACGGCCCCGCCAGGACGATCCTCGCGAGCGTACGGGGACGCCTTGCGGAAGGTTTAGTGGGCAGCGTGCGAAAAATTCGGACGTTGGGCCAGGGGAGCGTGGCAGGCGGCACGGGTGTGGAGTCAGCAAGGGGCCAGAGCCGGCGCCGGGCGACGGAGTGCCCGTCGGCAGGGTGGACGTGGAACAGGCCGAGAGGTGGAGCGGCTAAGCCTCCTGCTGGGGCACTAATTTTAGATTGTGATTCGGCACGCAGGAAGAAACGAGCGAGCAGCGGCACGGCGAGCACCACGGCGAGCGCCCGCGGTAGCGAGCAGCGAGGGTCTGTGGCGAGACGCCGGCGGCGGGCGCCGGATCGCGCAGACTAAGCGGGTGCCCCGCGCCTCTGCCGGGTGTGCCCGCCAAGTCTCTCGGCGCTTCTAGAAACTAGACGCTGGCCGTTGGACAAGAACGTCAAGCGGCGCTTTTGTCTTGGCCCTGCCTGCGGGCGGCTGCGCCCAGCGGCCGTGCAAAGCTGCAGTTCCCGCGCGACCCGCTGGCCGCCGCGCGAGACGCCCGCTAGCCGCGTGCGGTCCCTGCGACTCTCTCGCTAGCGCGGTGCTACTCCTATTCGGTCTCCCGGCGAGACCCTCGCTAATTGCCCTCTATCTCCGCGCATCTCTCCCCAGCGAAGATGCGCTCGCTACGAGCTGCCTCCCGACATCTCGTTTAGTTTAGTGTCTGTCGGGAAGATGCGATGGTGGAATTGTTCTCCTTCGCTAGCTGAAACGAGGGGCACGAATTCCACGCCAGCGGTGCCGCTCGTACGACCAGTCTCCGTCTCGCAAATGGACGCCGGTGCTAGCGCGCTCCTCCAGGCCACGGGGACCCTCAAGCCGTTCGCGCGTCTGCTCTCCGCCGAACACCCAGCGGGCCGCAAGACTCTCCCGAGAGCTCTTCCCGGAGTGCCGCTGCTCGTACGGCCAGCACATCTCCAGTGCTGGTCCCGCCGCGCGGGCCGGCGCTGATGTCCCCGAAGCCACCGGCTCTGCCACGGACTCGCATCCAGAACGTGCCCTCTCTGCTCCCTCTCTCTCTCTGTGCACTCTCTCTGACACCTGTTTCAGCTTGCTGCTCTGCCATTATTGCGGTTCGATTTCCGCCGGGGCAAAACCCTCGCCGCTCTCTCCGGCGATTCCGCTGCCGTTATCTCGTCCATCTTATCTCGTGCACCTTATCCGCGTCGCTCGCTTCTCTACGTCTCTGTTTCTCGTCTTCTCTTTTCTTTCGTATTATTCAACGCTATGAGCTTACCATACTGTACAAATCTATATGCAATTAATCAAAAGTCTTCTTGGTTCCCTTGAACTCGGCAGCATTAGGGCCGGATCTTGGAGGAGTGTCTCTTTCACGGCCGCCGAATCCACCGCCGAAGCCGCCTCTCGAGCCGCCTCTTGGAGCACCGAAGCCGCCTCTGCCGCCTCTAGCGCCACCGAAGCCGCCTCTGGCACCGCCGGCAGGGGGTTCTCTTGGAGTGGAGAAGTCCAATCTGCATGCACGGCCCTCGATGGCCTCACCGTTCATGGATTCCATGGCGGCGGTGGCCTCTTCAACACTGGAGAATTGCACGTAGCCGAATCCCTTTGGCTGCTGGGTGTCTGGGTGGGTAGGCACTCTGGCGGAGATGACGCTGCCGAACTCGGAGAAGGAGTTGAACAAAACGTCTCTGTCGGCGTTGAATGACAAGTTGCCGACGAAAAGAGTGTCGGATGGAGCAGATGGAGTGTCACCGTATTGCTTGGCTCTGTCGTTGCTCTTGGTGGCGTGGGGCTTGCCGGTGGACATGTCCAAGTTGATTGGTCTGCCGTCAAGCTCTCTGCCTTGGTATTCGGTGAGGGCCTTTTCAGCGGCAGACACGCTGTCAAAGTCAACGTATCCGTAACCTCTGGACTTGCCAGTGCTCTTTTCCATTATGACTCTGGCGCTGATGACACCGCCCAATGGCTCGAATTCTCTTCTCAACCACTCGTCGTCAATGTTCCACGATAATCTACCAACGAATAAGGTGGCTGGTTCCTCGGTCTTGGCCTTCTTGGCAGCTGGTTCTTCGGTGGCGGCTTCGGCGTCTTCAGTCTTACGCTTGACCGATGGGGTCTCGGTCTCGGTTTCAGAGTCCGAGTCGGAGTCAGAGTCGGAGTCGGAGGAAGACGAAGAGTCGGAGTCGGAGCCGGAGGTGGAGGCAGAAGAAGCTTCCTTCTTGTCTTCCTTCTTTTCTTCCTCAGAGTCGGAGTCGGAGTCGGAGTCAGAGTCGGAAGAAGACTCGGAAGAGGAGTCAGAGGACTCTTCCTTCTTGGCAACCTTCTTGGTTTCCTTCTTTTCTTCCTTCTTTTCTTCCTTCTTTTCCTCTTCTTCGGATTCAGAGTCCGAGTCGGAGTCGGAGTCAGAGTCAGACGACGAGTCGGAGGATTCAGAGGCGGAGGATTCAGAGTCGGAAGATTCAGAGTCAGAGGACTCTTCCTTCTTGGCGACCTTCTTGGAGTCCTTCTTGGTGTCCTTCTTGGCGTCCTTCTTGGTGTCCTTCTTGGCTACCTTCTTGGTGACCTTCTCTTCAACCTCGGATTCAGAGTCGGAGGAAGAGGAGTCAGAGTCGGAGGAGGAGGAAGAGTCGGAGTCGGAACTCTCGTCGGAGCTCTCCACCTTCTTTTCGACCTTCTTGGCCTTGACAACCTTCTTGTCGTTCTTCTTGTCAACCTTAGCAGGCTTGACAGATTTAGTGGATGATTTAGCCATTTTTGTTCGTGTGTTTAGCTTGTTGAAAGAACAAAAGTATGTAGATGAGATACTCCAAATTTTTCAAGAGATGAGCAGCATACAAATCTTTTCAGAGTCACGTGACTGGGGTAGCCCGAAAAAAAGAAACCTGGGTGAAAAAAAGTCCATCGCGAGGCCAAAGGCCCCTGCCGCAAAGAGCCTCCGCATTACGCCGGCCCACTCGATATGCGCCTTCTGGGCGCCTGTGCGGAGGCACACCGCAGCGGCCGAGTTGCAGCGGGTGGAATGTCAGCAGTGCGCCGGTAGCCGAATTTGGGAGCGATCCCACGCCGGCAACGGGGGCCTGTCCCAGCGCACCGGAATCTGGGGACGTCGCCACGGGCAGCACGCCGTCGCAGCGCTCTCGGGTACGCAAGACCCCCGCGGCGGCGGGCACCCCGTTAGTCCGGCGGGCCTGTGGCGGGGCGCTGACCACGCTGTGACTGGCCGGGTGGGCTGATTCGGGGCGCCTGCCACAGGCTGGCCGGCGCCCTGGTGAGCGCGCACGTGACCTGCGCCGAAAAAGCGCCTATAGCGGCCCCCGGAGCGGCGGGCTTCCCCTCGTTAGCCTGCCAGTACATAAAGACCGAGCCCGCTACCAAACGTAGTCCAGCGGCCGAGACCAAATTTTCACGTACCCCGACTAGCCAGCACAGGTTGTATCCGCAGCGTTTTACGATTTTTGGTGCCAGAAGACCAGAACGAAGACCCCACGAAAGCAAGCCCGTCCCTACCACCGGAACGTGAAAAATTTTTAGACACACCACCAGCACGATGTTCAAGCAGAGTTTCCGATGCCTCCAGAAGGCGGCGAGAATCGCGCCGGTCGAGCTCGGGTACAAGAACATGTTGAAGGACCCCAGCACCAAGTACAGCGCGTTCAAGGGGGTGTCGTTGCCCAACCGGACGTGGCCCGAGAAGCTGATCACCAAGGCGCCCAGATGGTTGTCGACGGACTTGCGTGACGGCAACCAGTCGTTGCCCGACCCCATGTCGATCGAGGAGAAGAAGGAGTACTTCCACAAGTTGGTGGAGGTGGGGTTCAAGGAGATCGAGGTGTCGTTCCCATCGGCGTCGCAGACCGACTTTGACTTCACCCGGTACGCGGTGGAGAACGCGCCCGAGGACGTGGCGATCCAGGTGTTGACGCAGAGCAGGGAGCCGTTGATCCGCCGGACCGTCGACAGTGTCAAGGGCGCCAAGAAGGCCATCATCCACATCTACCTCGCCACGTCGGACACGTTCCGCGACGTGGTGTTCAACATGAGCAAGGAGGAGGCGATCGCCAAGTCGGTCGAGGCCACCAAGTTGGTGCGCTCCTTGACCAAGGACGACCCCGCCTTGAGCGAGACCGAGTGGACGTTTGAGTTCTCGCCCGAGTGCTTCTCGGACACCCCGACCGACTTTGCCGTCGAGGTGTGCGAGGCCGTCAAGGCCGCGTGGGAGCCCACGGCGCAGTCGCCGCTCATCTTCAACTTGCCGGCCACCGTCGAGGTCGCCGGGCCCAACAAGTACGCCGACCAGATCGAGTACTTCTGCAACCACATCACCGAGCGCGAGAAGGTGTGCGTCTCGGTGCACTGCCACAACGACCGCGGGTGCGGGATCGCCGCCACCGAGCTCGGCTTGTTGGCCGGCGCCGACCGTGTCGAGGGCTGTTTGTTCGGCAACGGTGAGAGAACCGGCAACGTCGACTTGGTCACCGTGGCCCTCAACTTGTACACCCACGGCGTGTCGCCCGAGTTGGACTTGTCCGACATGGAGGGCATCATCTCGATCAGCGAAAAGTGCAACAAGATCCCCATCCACCCCAGGGCTCCGTACAGCGGGGACTTGGTGGTGTGCGCCTTCAGCGGCTCGCACCAGGACGCCATCAAGAAGGGCTTCCAGAAGTCCGAGGAGCGTGGCCAGGAGAAGTGGATCATCCCCTACTTGCCGTTGGACCCCAAGGACGTGGGCAGATCGTACGAGGCCGTCATCAGAGTCAACTCGCAGAGCGGCAAGGGCGGCGCCGCCTGGATCGTCTTGCGCTCGTTGGGCCTCGACTTGCCCAGACCGTTGCAGGTCACCTTCTCCACCATCGTGCAGAACAAGGCCGACTCGCTCGGCAGAGAGTTGCGCGCCGAGGAGATCGCCAAGTTGTTCCAGGACGAGTACCTCTCCACGCCGGTGGTGGCGCTCAAGGACTTTGAGATCTCCACCGTCAAGTCGACCGACTCGGCCCAGAACAACAGGGACATTTTCTTCGTCTTGGACCCGGCGGGCGGCGAGCCCATCCACGCCCGCGGCCAGGGTAACGGGCCCATCTCCGCCTTCATCGACGGTTTGTCCAAGAAGTTTGGCACCTTGTTCGAGGTCGTCAACTACTCCGAGCACATGGTCGGCAAGGGCTCGCACACCAAGGCCGCCACCTACGTCGAGTTGAGCTACCTCAACTCCAAAAACGAAAAGGTCAAGAGATGGGGCTGCGGCATCCACACCGACGTGTCCCAGGCCTCTTTCGAGGCCATTCTCTCGGTGGTCAACTACTTGGTTGAGACCAACGAGCTTAAGCTTTAGTTAACAATAAAAACGCAGTATCAGTGAGTAACGGCAGTAGCATTGTAGAGGCGGTGTTCGGTGCCCCCCGGCTTTCGGCCGACTTTTGGGTTCCCGCCTTCAGGCGTCTAGCAGGGTTCCTGCCTAACAGCAGTACCTGGCGGCTGGGGCAATTCTGGCTGCTGCAAAATTAGGGCTCGCGCCCTCGCATTCCCCGGCCGCCGCGCCGCGTCACGTGACACGCTCATTTCCAGCGTTTCCACCGCGCTCGTCGCCAGCCGCCCCCGCGTCCTTACATAAGCGCTGACCAACCGCCACCTCGCACCAAAAAGACAGTCGCATCCCTCCGCACACCGTTGCGGTGCGGGTGTTTCCCTCTGCTAGTGCGAGAAAATTTTCAAATTTTTCCCTCACCCAGTACGGTCGACCAGACAGATTTTTATCCAGCTGATACTTGAAACTTCTTTTTCCATTCTTACTACACCACGAACATTAAAGATGTCTACTTTTGAACCAGTTGTTGTCATTGATGGTAAGGGCCATTTATTGGGTCGTTTAGCTTCCATTGTTGCTAAGCAAATCTTGAACGGTCAAAAGATCACCGTTGTCAGATGTGAAGCCTTGAACATCTCTGGTGAATTCTTCAGAAATAAATTAAAGTACCACGACTACTTAAGAAAGTCCACCAGATACAACAAGACCAAGGGTCCATTCCACTTCAGAGCCCCATCCAGAATTTTATACAAGGCCATCAGAGGTATGATTCCTCACAAGACCGCCAGAGGTAAGGCTGCTTTGGAAAGACTCAAGGTCTTCGAAGGTGTCCCACCTCCATTCGACAAGAAGAAGAGAGTTGTCGTTCCCCAAGCCTTGAGAGTCTTGAGATTGAAGCCAGGTAGAAAATACACCACCGTTGGCAAGTTGTCTTCTGCTGTCGGCTGGAAATACGAATCCATCGTTGACAAGTTGGAAGAAAAGAGAAAGTTACAATCTGCTGAATACTACGCCAAGAAGAAGGCTTTGACCAAGAAGGTCAACGCTGCCAAGGCCTCCACCGCCGAATCTGACGTTGCTAAGCAATTAGCTACCCTTGGTTACTAATTTATGGATTATAATCAACACCCATTTCAATAAGAGGATGCTGGCCCGTTTGGCCTGCTTGCTTTTGTTTCTATTATAATACATGCAAATACGTATCATGACTGTAGAAGAGTGAGGGCGCTGTGAGAGCGCAGCGAGTGACCGAGAAAGTGCCCGTGGAGCGGTGGCTGTTTTCGCCCGGCGCGAGCATTTTGTCGCTGGAACCTTCACCTCGCTCGGTGGCCCTCCGTCGTCCACTGCGGGCCCCGGCGGTGTGTTTGCGCCTGGCACCAGACTCGCTAGCGCTGCCCAGACCTCAGTGCCGCTGCACTTACGCCGCGACACACCGCTGCCGCTGGGGCGGGACCTTCAGGTTGTTGAAGTCATCGCTGCCGCCCGATTCTCTCGCCGGAGCTCGCTGGCGCCGGGCAGCTGGGAATGCAGCGGGCGCGCTCTCGCTGGGCGCTCTCGCTGGGCGCTCTCGCTAGGCTCTCGCGACCTTTCGCAACCACCCACAACTGGCCAGCCGGCTCCCGCGGCCCGCAACTTCCACGGAGCACGCCGGCACCCCGGCCAGCACCGAGCCACGCCGCGTGCCTGGCCAGGCCCGCCAGCAGGCTGCCGTCGCCGCCGGTTTTAGCGGCCCGCCGGCACCGGCACCGAACCGGGGCGCCTGCGCGGGCCCGCAAATGTCAGGTGACCCGCGTCACGTGACCCGCAGATCCAATCCTTACTGCCACATCCGGCGCCTCTGCACGTTCCAGCAGCTTCTCTGGCCAAACACCAAGCGTCTTCCGCAGACCTCAACACCACACCCGCCCACTCCCCGACGACGAGCCGCACCCCTCGCCAGACACCCCCTCCAGCCAGACCGAGCAGCACCGCCCCCCGCAGCCAGCCCGATCTTTTCGTAATGAGTGACGTGGAGCTCACGTGCCGGATATGTCGTGGAGAAGCCACGGACTCCCAGCCGTTGTACCACCCGTGCAGCTGCAAGGGCTCCATCAAGTACATCCACCAGGACTGCCTTTTCGAGTGGCTCAAGCACTCCAACAAGTCGACCAAGAAGTGTGACATCTGCAACTCCGAGTACAAGTTCCGCACCATCTACGACCCCGAAATGCCCCTGCGCATCCCGTTGGCGATGGTGTGGTCCAAGTTCACGCTGATGGCCTCGCTGGCCGCCGTCAAGTCGTTCTCGCTCTCGTTGTACCTCGTGGCGTTGCTCCAGATCCCCGTGTTCTGGAAGTTTGCCGGCCGCGCCTATACGTGGGTGTTGGACGGCGGCTTGCCGCCGGGCACCACGTCGGTGGTGCACGCGCTCTTGTACGGCGCCGCCGGCGCCGCCGGGCCCGAGCAGGGCGCGTGGGGCCCCCGCGTGTACGCCTTTGTGCAGAACACCTTCTTGGCCGGCTTGGGCCCCGTCTTGATCCTCGTCGTCTCCCACTTTGTGCTTTTCATCGAGCACGAGTGGGTGGTCCGCGACGAGGGCTTCACCAAGCACTTGTTGAAGAAGGTGGGCGCCGAGCCCCGCACCAAGTTGGTCGACATGTTGCAGGAGACGCTCGCGCTGTTGCGCAACGACGACGCGAACGGCAACCCCAACGCCACCGCCAACCTCCGCCAGTTGGAGTCCTTGGCCATGGCCGTCGAGACCTTGAACGACGACAACGCCATCAACGCCAACAACAGAGAAGCCATCTTGAGACAGGCCATCGAGAACGACTTGAGAATGAACACGGAGGCACTCGACGAGAGGCAAGAAACACACCAAGCGCCAGAAACACACGCGCCAGAAGCTCGTCTCGCTCAACAACCACAGCAAGCCCCGCACGCAGCAGACGTGCTTGAAAACGACCACATACATATACAGAATGACCACGGCCCGCGTGTCCAGCCTTTCGAAGATGCCCGCCACATGCATGCACCACAGGATGCGCAGCAGCCATTCCAACCGCCGTTTGACTTTGACAACGAGGTCGATTTTGGCGACGACCCGGAGGCCGTGGCCGACGAAGCCAACGGAGGCGCTGCCGAGCTTTTGGAACTTTTTGGGTTGGCGTTGAACATCAAATCCCCCATTCTCATCTTGTTCATAGCCGACGGGATCATCACCATCTACCTTTTTGTCTTCTACTTCCTACCATACTGTGTTGGGGCTCAACTTTTGTCCTTGGCCGCAAAGCTCGTTGGGCTCTCGCTCAAAACTTTGAAGCTCGCTCCACAACTCAGCATTCCATACCTTGAATACCTTGACACTCCGCCTGTCGATTTGGTCATCTTGGCACTCTCGCAGTTCGTGTTGGATCCTAGTGCAGCCTTGTTCAAGAACCTTTTCCTCGACCAAGACAGCTCGCAGTACACCTGGGTCGAAAGACTGACGATTTTGTCCATCGGCTACGGTTGTTTCATATACTTGTTTGTCACATGCATGACTCGCTTAGAGTCAAGAAAGAAACCTATCATGGGTATGGAAAGATCCATATACAAGGCGCTTTTTGAAATTAAGTCTACTGCCAAGGTGTTCCTCATTTTCGCTATCGAAGTGTTTTTGTTTCCCTTGTACTGTGGATTTTTGTTGGACTTTTGTCTTGCCCCAGTTTTCCTTCACAACTTCCTTGAAACCTCGTCGGATGGAATCAGGACTTTCAAGCTATTGCTTTCCGACTCAATGCTATTGCTGACTCCGTTCCGTCGCATATTTCTCTACTCGGGCGTCGGCACGTTGTACATGTTAGCATTTGCCCTTTTCGTGGGCATGGTGAGAGGAAAGATTTTGAGGAACGGAGTCTTGTTCTTCATCAGATCCCCTGAAGATCCCAACGCAAGGCTCATCCACGAAGCTCTTGTCAAGCCGCTCCTGTTGCAGCTTTCACGAATCTACTTGAGCACCAAAGTGTACACCGGATTTATCGTCGTGGGGTTTGGAGGAGTCACCTGGGGTTTGCGTTATTTGCTCCAAGACGAACAACCTGTCGAGTTCCCAACCATACACGGGTATCTCCTTTTTGTGTGCGTCTTCCGTCAATTGGTCACGTCGCAGCTGCTTTTCACCAAGTACTTCCTCGTCTATTGGCACAGAGCATTTGAAATCTCAGCGCACAAGTTGCGTTTGTCCCATTTCATTCTCGGAAAACCAGTATCGCAAGAAAGAGGCTACGTTGTTTACAGAAACGTCTTCTATCAGTTGTTGGCCACGGAGCCCGATTATTCGAAGCCCGTGAACTATCGTGAAGCGTTAGCTACTTTCAAGGAACATTCCGAGGTCAAGGCGTGTTTCGTGCCAAACGGTTCGTACGTCAGAGCCCCTGATACCGACACCGTGTCGCGGAAATACGTTAAGAAGTTGTTTGTTGCCGTGACCAAGGATGATAAGCTTCTTTCCTCCCAAAAAGAAACGGAGAACAGTTTCATTCAAGGGTATGATACCCCAAGTCTGGACGAAGAAGAGCAGAATGTTATTGCCGACGACGGGTACGTGATTGTTTATAGACCGCCCAACTTCAAAATGCGGTGTCTCGGCTTGATATGTTTGCTCTGGGTCTTTTCGGTCTTGTTGACTTTAGGCACGATTGCCTTGGTGTTGTTGGTCGGACGGCCGGTTGTCAACGCATACTTGATTGCTTTCAACGTTGACAAACATCTTACCTACAGCATACCGTTGAACTGGTCCTTGGACTGCTATTCGTTTTCTATCGGATCGGCACTTGTGTGGTTTGCATTGTACACGTACGATAAGAAAATCACCGAAAGCGTTGGAGGAGAGAATGTGGCTGAGGGACCAGTGCCAGAGGCCAATGTCCAGAATCTCCAAGGGGAAGAAAACAACGGCGCTCCGCCCGTTGCAGGAAGAGCACCAGCAGCCGGAAGATACGACAATATCGGCACCACTGTGTTGAAGTACGTCAACCTCCTGTTGTTGATACTCTGGGTGGTGATCGTCTATGGGTCTGTGAACTCTCCGCTCAAGAGATATCTTCTTAGATTCAATCTCTTTTACAACGACGGATGGAACAGTTTGACCATTCTCACCAACTTCCTTCTTTCGTTGTGGACCGTGGGGCGATTCTTTGTGTTTTCGCAAAAGTTGCGGATTCCATTCGTCACTCCCACTGACTTGGACAAGGAGAAGTTGATTCTCAAGAGCTCGGTGATATACTTTGCGCTGACGTATTTTGCGTCGTCGGCCATCTACGGCGTCACGTATCTTGCCGGATTCGGGCCTGAAATATGTTCCTTTGTCGACGGATGCGTGGTTGCGGCATTCGGGGTGGTTGACATGTTCAGGTTGATGATCTGGTACTACTTGAGAGTTGAAGAGGTGGTCAAAAACGAGCATTATGTCAGGGGCCGTGCTATCGAGAACATGGAAGACTAGAAGGAGAAGAGCAAGGAAGAAGTCGACATGCGGGTTGTAAATAATCATGACATTAATGGAACTAATAGAATTATCAAGGTGTAGGAACGGAGAGGAAATTTGGCGGGCAGAGAAACTGGCGGGCTGAGGAACTGGCACGAGACTCTGCATGGGGCTACCTGAAGGCATTTGCTTTCTGCGCTTGGGGTCGCCCGCTAGCCGGCTGCAAAAGACTCCCTCCAACACTACAAAAGCTACACCGAGACTCCTGGGGGGTTTATTGGGTGAGTGCGAAACTATGCAAGAAGTGAAACGCCGATTGATCGTAGCACGGCCGTGGTAGAATACAAAGATAGGGAACGGGGCAGGGCGCGCCCGCGAGACTAGCTCATTCGCAAGAGACGCATCAATCTGCCATCGGGCCGCAATCTGCTTTTGCGGGGCACTCGCGACGGCGGCGAGGGCGGGCCCGCGGGCAGAGGCTTCGGCGAGAGCCGGCAGCGGGCGAGGATCCGGTCCAACGCCGACTCCGGCCGGTCGGCCAAGCCCAAGTAGCTCTGCATGTTGAAGAACTGGTAGATGTTCTGGGCCCTGTCGCAGGGGTGGATGACGACGTGGAGCACCGGGAACCGCTTGGTGTCGAGGTCAGCGAGCTTGACGGCGTACTGGACGGGGCCCGACTTGCAGGCGTGCGGGGCGAACGAAAAGGCCCTGCCGCGGTGGAGGATGCGGAACTGGTTGATGTAGGCCGGGGGCTGCGTGGCGAAGAGGCTCGCCTGGTAGTAGTACATGTAGAGGAGAAGGTGGTTGGTGGTGAGGTCGGCGAGCCGGAGCGCGGCGGGCGAGAACGTGTTGATGACGTTCAACACGGACGAGAGCTTGACGACGACGGGCGCCTCGTGGTGCTGGAGCACCAACTCGGCGTCCTCGGCGGGCGCCGCGAGCGAGAGCCGCGACTCGAGGTAGGTGTCTAGCACGTCCTTGTCGAAGGAGCTCTGGTTGGGGAGCGTCGAGCACGAGTCGCAGGGGCTCAACATGGCTGTGGCGGGAAATGAGCGACTAGAAGGAGCGTAGGGAAGGTGCAAATGGGCTGGTAATAAGTAATGGGCCGGTAGTAAGCTACGGAGGAAATAAGCAATACGCAGCTAGCAACGGGCGCTAATAGCAGTGGGCAGCTAATAAGCAGTGGGCAGCTAATAAGCAGTGGGCAGCTAATAAGCTATGGGCAGGCTGTGGGTAAATGGGGCAACCAGAACAAGGCGCTTGCTGTGGAGTGACTTGGGCGTCGGAGGGCTGCTCGGCCAGATTAGCGGTGTGTGGGGTGGACGGCGTCTGGCTCTGTTTCTGCAGCGCATCGCATCCTTATACTCCCGCCACGGGTCTCTGATCTGGTTGGGGGTCGCTAATCGGCCACATACGGCTTCTCCACATTGTTCCCCACAAAAGGCGACCGCTCAGTGGGGAACGCCGCCGAGATCTGATGCGCGAGGCTTACGGCACCCGCGGCGGCGGCGCTGATTGGCTGCCGCGGGGCCTCGCTGCACGCCCGCCCCAAATGAAGTGCTGCTTCGGGCAGACAATAGGGGTGCGGTGTCGCCTTGGCAAGTCACGCGGACGAAGGGCACGCCGTAAACCGTAAACCAGGCCCCGTAAACCAGGCACCGTAAACCGTAACGGCCCAAACGGGCGGCCGCGGTGCTGGCGAAGCGCCGGCGAGCGCCCTCTGCCGCCGGAAACACGCCACTTCCGCCCAAAGTGCCCCTGAACTCGCCCGTGCTTCCCCAGACCCTCTCCCTATTTTTTCTGCAGCCGTCCCTACATGCCGCCCAGGGCCCCCGTGTCCCCCCGAGGCTCGCTGGCCGCCCCCGGCCGTTCCACCGTCTCCGCCACCTGCGCAACAAACCAGTTCGCCTGCATGTCCGTCACGTACAACCGCCCGCCGGCGACCCCCCGCGCAAGCATCCGCACCACGTCGTCGTTCAAGCCCGCGTAGTCACGCGTGCTCCGGGCCAGGCTCACCATCGTCAGAAAGCCCTCCACCACCACCGCGCCGGAAACAGCCCGGCACACCGCGCCCGCCTCGCCGAGCAGCGTCACCTTGCGGTAGTCCACCCGCTTCATCATCGCCGCCGCGGCGGCCCGGCGTGCTGGCGACCCGCCGCCGTCCAGCGCGCTCGCCCGCTCGATCTCCGCGATGAGCCGGTCCGGCGTCGTGGTGTTGACGTACGTGACGCCCTCGCCCGCCGCGCCCAAGAGGCTCGCCACCATCCATCGGGCGGCGTCGTCGCAAACAACGTACGTGCTCATCGGTGGCGGTGCTAATCCAAACGCGGCTCGCTGTGTTCACCGCCGGCGGCGCGTCGTCGCGCAAAAGACCCGTGCCGCAACACACGCCCGCCCCGCCATCGCCCGCCGGCCCTCCGCGCCCTACACTGTGCTCTATTATTGTCTCGATTAACTCTATTACAACTTGGAATCGCCCTTGGCTTTTCTGGCTTCGACTATCTTGGCGATGGAATCGCTGGCGTTCAACAACCCGTACCGTCTGTACTGCTTGACACTGTCGTTCATCTTGGACTCTTCCAACTTGGAAACGTGGTCGACAAACGTGTTGCCCACCTCGGCAAAGTACTCGTAGTTCAAGGCGAACTTGCCGTCCTCGGCTTCGGCCGCCAAGTCCTTCAACGTGGCCTTGTTGTTCAACGGAGTGTCGTACCCTTCGCCCTTGCCAAGGTAGACCCCCAAGTTTCTCAACTTGTCGAAAAGGCCGGCCTGGTGTGCGGGGACCATCCCGCCGTGCTGGGCAATCTTGAACTCACGGTAGTACTCCTTGTAGTCGTCTGGGGTAGCTCTTCTAGAACCAGTCCATCCGAGTTCCATCAACTCCTCCTTGGTGATGTTCAACTTGATGTTTTTCGAGTTGAGTCTGAACAAACGGATAGGGTTGAACGCACCGGTGTTGATGAAGGCAAAGACAACAAGCACCTTGAGAATGTGGATGGCAAAGAACACGCACTGGGTGGTGACCGAGGTCTCGGCCCCGATGTCGTCGATCATGGCCTGGCTCAACTTGTGCTGTCCAAAGTAGAGGGCGATTCTGCTCACCAAGATCGACATCTGGTTGGTCAAACAGATCCCCGGGGTTGGGGAGATGAAGTCGGGCAAGTCGGTGTAGAGCCAGGTCAACATGGCAAGCACAAACGAGTAAAAGCCAAAGTAGTTGAACTCCCAGATGGGAAGAATCAACTGGCCGGGCCAAACGTGGTCCGACACCTTTTCGTTGATGTCCTTGATGACCCTCATGTGCTTGCTGGCCTCGTAGTCAAACAAGAGACTGCCGTCCTCGGTCAAGTAGCCCGGGCTGGTGCAAACGCCGAAGCCGATCGGGGTGATGTTGTGGAACAAGTTGGGTCTCAATGCAATTGGCAAGTACTGGAAGATCTTGTAGAGCTCTTTGAAGGTGGTCTTGTGCCTCAATTGGAAGCAGTAGTCCTTTTCCATGTCCTCGTTGAATCTGATGTACACTTCGATGTATCCATCTTCGGAATCGGCGACGTCGTCTACGATGTGGTCTTCGCTCATTTTGGTGGTTTGGAAAGAAGAAGGGTGGCGATAACTTTGACTGGTGCTTCGTGGGTGGTTCTTTTTGTTGGCGAAAACTTTTTCGTGGGCGAACCAAAAGTGGGGCAGAGGATAGGGGCACTTTCCGATGGAAGCCTGACGAAGGTGGCCGGCAGTTGTTGCGGGACGGGCGAACTTACGTAATTGGGGTGGTGGGAAATGGGGTTGGTGGGGGAATGGGGTTAGTGGGGAAATGGGGTTGGCGGTGGTGTGAGCGGGACGCCAGAAGGCTCTGAGCCGGAAGCATGATGTTCCGGGACATGTACGCTGCGACACGTGATGCCGGCCGGAGGAGTTACTCCGGAACAATTGTTCGGAGGGGAGTGGTTGCGAAAAGGAGTGGGGTAGAGTTTACGCTGAGGCTGCGGAGAGAGTAGCTGGGGGGGCAAATGCGATGGCAAGAGGAGGTGACAAGAGGAGGTGACAAGAGATGGCAAGAGAAATTTGAAAGTGCGGTCACCGTTAGAGTATTTGTAGAGTTTTGCACAATTCTTGCAAAAACGTGATGAGCAGCGAGGGCATTTCCGAACAGATCGAGCGGGAACGGCGAGTGACGGTCCTGGCAGAGAATCTTTGGATAAAGCGGAGGCAACAAGAGCGGGAGACAGAAGTTGGGCTGGAAGGGTTCAGCGCCAGAGAGGACTACAGGCGACTCGGGGTGCACTAGCAAGAGCCGCGGGACGAACAAACCAGCCAAGAGTTGTGTCAACGACCGGAGCGGAATTACAACACGGCGTGCGCGCACCGATAGCCAGGAAGAAGCAGCGGGATGAACCCAAAGAAGAAGCAGCAAGAAGAGGCAAAAGAAGAAGTCCGCGAGGCGAGATGGGGCGGAAACAGCGTTCGAGACGCCGGAAAAGCCCCCGAAAAGGAAGCGGCAGCCTATTTGGCCCGAAGGAGAAGAATTCCAAGGCGAGGGCGAGGGCTTAGGCGGCCAACGGCGATTGTTCGATCGGCGGTTGTCAGATTGGGCCCGGCGAGTGGCGGCGAAACGAAACGCGAAAAGTGGCAGGGGGCAACGCAGCACGGGCGATGCGCCGGCGAGAGCGACGGCAACCGGCGAGGCCACAGGAGACGAGAATACGCGAGCGATGGAAAAGATATGTCACGGCGGGCGGGCTGAGGGCGGCGATCACACGACACAAACGGCGGCTCGGGAGGCCCGAGACGGCGGGCCGGGGGCTGCGCAGCCCTGCTCGCGATGGATCCGCGCCGGGTCTCCGCGCAGCCTGTCAAGGTGGTTGTGTGCATGGCGGCGGCGTCGAGAACGCGCCGGAATGTGGGGCTGGCAGCGACGGCCGCCGGCCGCCGGCACGGGCGCACGACTGGCTGACTCGGCTGAGGGCTGAAGGCTATGGGGCCGTTTGCAGCGGCGCGCGCGGGTGCATCGGTGCGCAGTGGAAGAAGAAACGAGCGAGCCTGAGCAGGCAGCACGGCCAGACGAGGCCCCGCGGCACCCTCGACAGCAAAAGACGAGGCAGCACGGGACAGCACCCGGCACTGGGCCGCTCGGCGACCGCCCCGCGGCGTGGCCCGCTGCCGTGGTGCCGCGATGGCCCCCTACCGTCTTCTCCCCGACGCGCAGAGCGGGCAGTGCTGGGTCACCGGCCGCGGCGGCCGCCCCGCGCACGACCGAGCAAATACCTCACCGCCACAAAGCACGCTACACAATCACACAGGTGGGCGTGGACATAAACACATCACTCCAGCCCACTTTTCGCGAAACACCGCTGTGTTTGGATTATCACCGGATCGAGGACGAAAATTTTTTCAATTAGTGATACCGGTGCCAAATGGGGAATAACTATCGAGATTTTGCACAGGCCCAACGGCAGAGGCACAGACCCTCGCCGTCACGTCGCCCGGAGCGGGTGCTGGTGCCGGTGCTCGCCCGCCAGCTTGAGCAGGTGGCCGGCGTATCGTGACGGCGGGGGCCGGTGCCCGGCAGCACGCCCGGCTGTGTGGGCCTCCCCGGCAGCGGCGTCCAGGCTCATACACTCGAGCCGACTGCGAAAAATTCCCGGTCCCGTGGGCCTTGTTCGCTTGGGTGGGAATGCGTCCTGCTCCCAATTTTCTATATATATCCATCGTAATTTTTGTTTACGCCTGATTTGGAGACCTCAGTTTATGCGAACGTCGATCGTATAAAAGAAACCCATTCCGCACCCTTTTCCGCCAGGTCTCTTGTCGTCCGTCGTCTTCAAGCATGTTGTTTAAATCTTTGATCTCCGCCGCCGCTCTTTTGGCCGGAACCGCCGCCGCCACAGACTTGCCTGCCATCGAAATCGTCGGCAACAAGTTCTTCTACTCCAACAACGGCTCCCAGTTCCTCTTGAAGGGTATCGCCTACCAACAAAACACCGAGAACACCACCTCGTCCTATGTCGACCCACTCGCCGACGCCGAAGCCTGTAAGAGAGACATCCCTTACATGCAAGCCGTCGACACCAACGTGATCCGTGTCTATGCCCTCAACTCGTCCTTGGACCACACCGACTGTATGACCATGTTGCAAGACGCCGGTATCTACGTCGTCGCCGACTTGTCCGAACCAGACTTGTCCATCAACAGAGAGGACCCTGCCTGGAGCACCGAGTTGTACCAAAGATACACCGAGGTCGTCGACCAATTCCACAACTATACCAACATCCTCGGCTTCTTTGCCGGTAACGAAGTCTCCAACAACAAGTCCAACACCGACGCCTCCGCCTTCGTCAAGGCCGCCATCAGAGACACCAAGGCCTACATCAAGGCCAAGGGTTACAGAACCATCCCCGTCGGCTACTCCGCCAACGACGACAGTGACATCAGAGTCTCTTTGGCCGACTACTTTGCTTGTGGCTCCTCCGACGAAAAGGCTGATTTCTTCGGTATCAACAATTATGAATGGTGTGGCACCTCTTCGTACACCAAGTCCGGCTACTCCGCTCTTTCCGAAGATTACAAGAACTTGGGAATCCCTCTCTTCTTCTCCGAATACGGTTGTAACGAAGTCACCCCAAGAAAGTTCACTGAAGTCGCCACCATCTACTCCTCGGAAATGACCGACTTGTGGTCCGGTGGTATCGTGTACATGTACTTCCAGGAAGAAAACAACTATGGCTTGGTCTCGATCAGCAGCAGTTCCGTTTCCACTTTGTCTGATTACAACTACTATAAGTCTGAAATCTTGAGTGTCTCCCCAACCTTGGTTTCTGCCTCTGCTGAATCTGCCAGCAGTGTCACCAACACCGCCTGCCCAACCAACACTGACAACTGGGAAGCTTCCACCAAGTTGCCACCTACCCCTGACAGTGACCTTTGTGACTGTATCTCCTCTGCTGCCTCCTGTGTTGTCTCGAGCAAGGTTAGCTCCAGCAAGTACAGTCAATTGTTCAGCACTGTTTGTGGTTACATTGACTGTTCTGGTATCACCGCCAACGCCACCTCCGGTGAGTATGGTGCTTACTCCCCATGTGCTGCCAAGGCCCAATTGAACTTCATCTTGAACTTGTACTATGAAGACCAAGACAAGTCTTCCAGTGCCTGTGACTTCGACGGTTCCGCTACGATCCAAACTGCCTCCACTGCCTCCTCGTGTACTGCTCTCTTGAAGTCAGCTGGCTCCTCTGGTTTAGGATCTGTGTCTGCGTCCGTTGCCACTGGTACCACCAAGTCGGGATCTTCCAAGTCTGGCTCGTCCACTTCCAACTCCTCCGGAAGCAGCTCCAGCGGCAGCTCTAAGCTGAGTGGCGCTGAAAAGTTGGCCGCCTCCAACTCCTTGACCAAGTTCGCATTGATCGGTGCGTCTGTCATTTTCGGAGCTGCTTTGACTGTGCTCTAGTTGACTCCAAAATTCCCGGCCCTTGGGTGCCCTTTTGTATTGAATAACCCCCCTGGTAGGAACCACGGGTACTTTTTTTTTCTTGTTATTTATATTTGAATATCGTTCAGGATTATTGAATATAGCATGAATCTCTAGCACATGGTAGAAGGTAGAAGGCTTTACATTTGGTCAGCCCTGCAGTGTTCCTGCACCAGTGTGTCAGACTGAAAAATCGGCATGTTGGCTCTTCCAAAAAGTACTCCACGTCTACACGAACGGCGAACTCGCTTCTTTATATGTGGCGGGGATAATCTTGAGCCCGAGATCTATTTAAAGAGTAAGGCTCCCAGGAACAGTCCAAGAGCCCCAGAATTTTGTTCAAGAGCCCAAACCGTTTGTCCAAGAGTCCCAGAAGTTTGTCCAAGAACATTCCAAGACAAACATTATGAACGTGAAGTTGAAAAAAACGCGTGGCGGAGTCGACTAACCGTTTAGGAAAAAGTAAATAGCTTCAACCTGCGAAACGTTTCAACTCGTCCTACTCGTCCAGACTGACGCTGTCGGGGACGACGAATGGTCTCAAAAACCGCCTGGTTCAGAAAGTCCTGTCAATTGTGACAGGACTGCTTCTGATATTCTGCCACGGTTGTCATATGCGCTCGTTTATTGTGCCACTGTAAATCGTGTTCTCTTCAAGAATGATGCCGGATCTCCTATTTCCCCTTGCATATATAGCTACTGTATAGTGGAGAACCTATTGTTCGAACCTTTCACCGTGCATATTGACCGTGTAGCCTATCTGCTGCCAAGAAATGCCACGTCGACTATTAATAGTACTAGTACTTTGTTCTTTTTTTGCTTTTCGATTACTCTCTATCGATCACCATATTTCGGATCTCCCAGTAGTAATCTCTGCTGAGGTGCCCTTGACTCCCAGTCTTGTACTCCTCATTGACGGTGAACCAATGATTGGTTTTCTTGACAATTTTACCTTCTTCTTTTATGAACCGCTCAATAAGCTTTTCTGGAATCTGAAATTCATCAAGTACCTGCACCTCGTCGTTGCTATCACCACTGGTGTTTGTGTTGCTCGACGCAGTTCTCTGAGTAAACTGACTGAGCCCTCGCCTGGTTATGGGCGATTGTAACAGCCCGTCAATCGCCCCGTTTTCTATAACCACCTCTCTCATGGTTGGCGTTTGCTCCCTCACCATTGGTGGGGCAGAGAGTTTGTAATGATTCCGGGAATTCCTCGGATCCACTAGATCGGGTATATCATTGAAAATCGACTCGTTTTCGTCATTCAAATTGATCCAACGAAGATTCTCGGTGTCATACACCATATTTGGATTCTTATCGTCTCCTTCATTTGTTCCCTTTTCCTTACTCTTCCTTTGCACATCATTCAAGGTAATGAGTGATGGCTTATGCATTGACTCGAATCGAAGCAAATCCATTTCATTTCCCTCCCATATCTTGTTCTTGGGATCATACCTCATGCTTTTAGAAGTCAAATTTCCATTATTGCTTATGCTATTCCCATTCAAACACTTAACTAAGCCTATCTTGTGCTTGCTTTTCTTTCCTTCCGGATGAACAGACTTCTTTGGTCTTCCATGTGTTTGCAATTTCTCGTTCGTAGGCTCTCTGAATCTAGTCAAAAGCTGTTGCTTCTTCTTCAAACTTTCGGGATCATTTTGTTGACTCGTCGGCTTTGAAGATTTGTTGTAGAAGGACGGGATTCTGTCAAGTTTTCGTATCACATTATTATTGTAGTTGAATCCTGGACCGTCGTTCCCCACCTCCTTTTCTCCACCTATTTTATCAAAGTTGTTTCGGCTATTGTACTCATTTGCAATATCCATGCTTGATTTATATCTCTTAGAATTGCTCAACAAGCTTCGAGATAAGTTTGGCATTGAGATTTTGCTTTTCATACCCTTGCTCCCACTCGAAGGCCGCCTGACATCTGGTATCCCTATTCTAGTCTCGAAGTTCAAATCAAATCCATCCTCAAAGTTTTCAAATTCATCTCGGGTATACTCGTAGTTAATCGTCTTCTCGTTTTCAAGTTGGTCTACTGCTGAAAGGTTCTGGTCAATAAAGTTATTGAAATCCCTTAGCTTTAACGTTGCGTTGATGTCTCTGTTCGAACGCAGGTTCTTCAATCTTTTCTGCAATTCCATATCTTCAATCTCAGCATCATTTTGAAGCTTTGTCCTTCTTTCAATCAATTTTTGATTCATTTTCTCATAGATACCGCTCTCCTCCGCTCCAAAGATATTATCCAAGTCTTCAAAATCTTCTTCATTCAACTGAGACGTGACATCTGTATCGTCATCTTCGCTGTATTCACTCAACGTTTTCCTCGTTATCCTGTTTATACCCGAATGAGTACCGCTGCTCATGTTGCCCTTGCGGTTGAAACCTCTTGGTGTTAATAATGACAGTTTGGGAGAAGCAGTGGATATGGAGTCTATAGGTGACATCTCCAAATTGGGGAAACTGTTGTTGTTTTGCCTCAATTGTTGGTCAAAGTAATCAAAATCTTGATCAAATCTCATTGACTTCTTTCCCGTTAATGTAGCATGCTGATTTGGTAGTTTCAATGTTTCTACATCATTTATCTTCAAGGAGTTGAAGTCCTCATCGAAATTGATGCCGCCTTCTATGGTGCCAAAAATATCATCCTCTTCATCTTCACTCATTTGGTTCTTCTCTTGGAATCTCCGTAGTATTTCAGACTTATTCATCTTTCGAGTCTCAGGAGCTCCAATGTTTCCATTCAACCCAGGCGACGGTGTGGAGAGTTTCTTGCTTATTTGTGTTGGCTTTCTTGTTGTCGGTATCATTGGTCTATTCGCTAGCTTGCATACGACGATGATTCTTTCTATAACGTTGGGACACCTTATTATACCCCACACCTAAGATCACTATCCCTGTAGCTGACTGTATGATTTCACTGTCAAAAGTTCGATCTTCGATCCACATGTGATCAAAAAGAAATTGTCAACAATGAATTTGAGGGTAAACAAACAAAGAATTGGTCACGTGCATTCCATGCAGGTGCCATGCGTTGTTACGTTTGGAGGCTTCTAGACTTCTTTGATAAGCTCAACGTTTGGCTGTAAAAAACCCAGCAAGGGCAATCTGTTGATAATTGCAACTAAGTTCTCCTTGAAGACAAGTGGAAGAACAATCAATGCGCCCACGAACACGAAATTTGCCACAAATAAAACACTGTATTTGAACATCTTGATTCTTCTCCTCTTCATGTGTCGCTTCGAGTAAATTGGACGACGAAATATGTCAGACGGTGGGAGCCAAAATAACATCGAAGAGTGCCATTTGTCAATGAATGGTACCAATAACAATGGCGCCATCGAAAATAACAAGCAGTGGCCCAAAATGAAGTCTTGTGTGAAGCAATTGAGTTCCAAGATCTTCACCAAAAACTCGCGGAGCGGTTGAGTGAGTATAAGAATGCCAAAGCCTTTACCGAACCACTTCCCTGACCACCAAGCCGTGTTAGAAATGTCAGTGCTTATCTCTCTCGATAGAATTACCACCCGTGAAAAGTTATGAATTACTTTCTGAGCCGAAAGAACCACTATGAGTCCACATATGGTTCTGGAAACATTCCACTGATGCAACGCCATGAAGGTTTCCACAGTTATGATATAAACGGCGATCGCCAAGCAGTGTGCTAATGCGGCAATAAATGTAGGCGTGCCTTGACAACAAAGTGTCAATAGTGGACCAAGGAGAGCAGAGACTGTCCAAAGTACGATGAGAATGACCATGTTTCCGACAAACGGAGCAACCGCCGCAACTGCAACTCGTAATAGCGGATTCGTTAAAGAAGTTTCATGTGGCAGGTTATTTTGAGCATTAATCCACATATATGGGATAAGGTACAAAACAGTACAAGCCATAGGGAGGAGAACATGCGATGCAAATACTCTTGGGAACTTAGGTTTAACCACGGGATTCGTAGAGCTTGACGAACCCAAATACTGCTTCTTGTAACCGGTGAATTTGGATCTGTTTTCTTTCATCACAGCCGCCCAAGAGTATTTTCTCACATCCCTGTTACCTCTTGACATCCACCTTATGAACTCCCTGTAGTCTAGTAGAAACTCCCCGATTTCAAATTGATGAGGGTTGAACAAAAATGGTGCAAGACATAATGATGCAATAGTGATCCAGAACCACAAGAGAGCAGGCTGCCACATAGACACAGTTGAGAAGAGCAAGATCATGAATATCCCCGAGCCTGTATAAATCGACTTGTCTGCGTACTTGGAGTAAAGAGATGCAAAAGACAATCTGGTGTTTGCAATTCCTCTCCCCGTTGCAACATATTGAGCACCACCAAACGTGAGATTATCCCGCAATGACCTTGCATAAATCTGACATACAAATACCTCGAAAATGGGTGCCAACGAGATAAAGTGAAGGAATATCCGTTTTAATGCTCTGATTGCTCCTTTTTCCACAAACTCTTGGATAATCAAGGGTAAAAACGATATGAAAAAGCATATGACCACTGAAAATATGAAGCGAGACACCCAATTCAAAACTGGCTGCAAATTTATACAGCCTGGAGGTGAATCAATTTCATGTAATCGAGTTAAGGGGTTATAATTGCAAAGAAGCAATTCGTGCTTCAATGCTCCAAGATTCACCAAAAACAACATGAATAATTGTATGGAAAGCATTATGAAAGCATTGTTCAAATGAAACCCTGGATGTGCATAATAGAAGGATAGAAACTTATCGAGCGATGTTTGGGTTCCAAAGTAATAATACTCTCTTGAGAGCAACTGCTCTCCCATTCCCGCTCCGATTTTGGTGGTAAAGTTAAGGATCGTTCCAAATCCTAAATCTCTTCCTTTGCCACATTGATAGTAGTCTATATGCTTTATCCTTCCACCCCTGCAAACAGCAGTTATACCAGCATAAATGTCTTCGTTCAAGTGGAGGCCCTTCTGAGCTTTTGATATCCCTCCTCTGGTGTTCATGAAAATACCATTTATAAAATCAGGATGCCCATAATGTAACTTTCCTCCAATCTCGGAGAGCGTTCTGGAGAAAAGCGTTCCAAAAGTTTGTTCCTTACCAGCAGCAATATCTCCCAAGATTCCTATTGTCTGGGAGAAAATATGTTCTCTTGCTCCGACTATTGCAACTGGGGTTTTGGATGACTCGCTTACGAGTCCAGGGATATATTGAGTGGCTTCATCTAAACTCATCTCTTCGAACTCCGAGAGCACAGTTTTAATCTTCAAACACTCTTCGAGATAATTGTCCTGATTAGCATCAATCACTTGAATGTATTCTCCTCTGCAGAATATGATCGAGTGATTTTGGTTGTCGGATTTCCCGTCCCCCAAAATTGGATTCCCCGAAAGCTTGATACGATATTTTCGCTCAATATCGCCACCCTCCTTCAATCTTGACGTATCCAACAAAGTTGAATAGAAGCTAACCCCAGTACTGTCTTCCTCTTCTTCAATGGTTGCCACTTTGGTGTTTGGATAAGCAGCAAATAGTAGTTTAGCATCCTCCTGTTCTTCAGTGGAAAATTTATGGTATCTTTGCATTGCAATAAGTAAGGTGAATTTCCTTGCGGCAAATCGTTCAAGCTCCTCTTCCACTATTTCCGGGTAGCAACTGATGTTGCTGTCAATTTCACTCTGGTTTTCAGTCCGATATAGAAGTTTAATCGCAGTTTCGTAGTTCATGAACCCAGAAACTGTACGATACAAGGTTTGATAACGAAGTGACGACCAGAGTCTTGTTCTCAAAGTAAATTCCGGCGACGAGTCCTTGAATCCCAAACAGTAGTAAGGTAAATCTTCAATCTGGCTCTGTGTATGCAACTTGTGCAGATCCTTTTCAAAATTGGTATCCGACAGAACAAGTAAGTTGATTGCATCAGTGGTTGGTTCGTACGTAGTGGATTGAATTAGTTGCAAAATCTTGGAGTCTCGCACAAAACATTCCCAGTCATTTGGGTGCAATTTTTTCAAATAATCCAATAGTGACAATTTCGAAGATTTGTTTTCCTTGATAGTCTCTTTGAGCCCTAAAATGATTTTCTCAGAGTAATGGGGTATCAAGACGGAAAATGATGGCATAGACATGATAGACGTTGGTTCGCTTAGCGGTATGGATATCGACTGAGCAAAAAATGAGATCCTTCTCTCTGCATCTTTTCCAGCTGGGAAGTAATCTTTCAAGTTGAATGAGTTATCATCTTGATACAAGAAGAATACAGGAGCTATGACATTGACCGACTTTGTGGCCCTCAAATCTGATGCGTCACCTTGGCGGTATACCAATCTATTCACTTGCTCGATAGAGAGGAGGTGTTCTCTGTACATAGACACCACTATGCTATTCCAGATTTGACTAACCAATTCAGAATACTCACTTTTGGTTCCTAATTTCGAAAACAGTAGCTTGGTTGATATTCTCTCAGGAAGTCTTGAATATATGTTCTTCCACGGAGTAAATATTGAAACCCCGAATGAGAATGATAATCCGACAGAAAATGCACAATTGCATATGACGTACCACAAGTATGAGTCTAGGAAAAAGAGCACCATACTGACACATAAAAGTAGTCCCAATGTGACTAGACCTTGTTGGGAGCAAACTTTATTTCCAAAGTAGACATCTCCGACACATCCGCTCAAGTCCAAAGAAAATAGCACCTTTATTGGGTCTTTGATCGAGAGTGTCAAGAAGAAGTATGACTCCGAAAACTTGGCAAGAAACGTTGTAATCCACAATAGATACGAGAAAAGGCGACCTCTTGGTGTAAGCGTTGAAAACGAGGCGGTAAACTCCTGTGATTTTTTGTAGTTTGAATTGACTCCAAGGATAAAACTGAACAATTTGCTGGGGGGACAGATTGCCAAGTATAAGAATGTTAGAACCGAAATTATCGATTGAACAATACCGATTATCAAACCAATTCTCGAAGCGCTGTCCAATGGTGTAAACATGAAGAGGTAGACAGTTGGTCCGCAGTTAACACTGGTGGACAATATTAATAGTAGTAGCCTTCCAAGAACAGGCTGTGCTCCTGGCCATCTTCTAGGAACGAACCTCAATTCAGATATGGTTGCAAATATGGAGAGAAGACAGGAGATTGTGCTTCCTAATGCAACCATTGTAAGACGTATATGAATTGGTGGCATATTATCCCCGGTCTTGTCGTATCCTTTCGTGTACAAGATTGGAGAGTTGAAACACGTAAAGTACCAAAACATCGTTAGATGGATGATCCAGACTCTACTGAAGTTGGTCAACACGTGTGTCCAACCTCTTACTTCAAAGTAAGTCTTATAGAAGGCTTTATTCCAATCAATATTTTGAATGTTTTCATACCTTTGCTCCTTTTGTAAATTGTATAGCTTCTGGCCGTCAAGTAGGGTGATTTGTTTCAAACCTTTAGGATACCAGAAGTATTGGTTCACGTCATCATAGCCAATAACGTGTGTGTGGTCCTTTCCATTCCTTCTCCATTGGCCATCCACTAATTTGTACTGCTGGTCTCGAATGAACGTATAGAGAGGAGTGATAACCTGATCGAGAAACAGTGTTTGCGGGACGCTAGGAGGTTTGTCTTTGTAATGATAAAAGAAATCCAAAGCGCACTGATATATGAAGCAAAGACACTCTGGCATGAACCGGCAGTTATTGGCTTCGCCCCATATGAGAAGATAGAGAGCTATCTGGAAAATGTAATCCTTGTTGGTGTACTGACTCATTCTGGACCTCCATTTGTGTTCCAACCCTGGTAAAGAGGTCTCGTCCTCAAGATCCTCTACATTGTCAAGGGCTCCTTTTTCGACTTGCTTTCCACGACGAGCCGCTTTTCGCTTGGAAATGTTCTCTTCCATGTCAAACTGGGCTGCAAAGTACCACTTCTTGAAGTTGGCGTTGGTTCCTCCGATGTAATCAGCGTGGAGTGACGTGAGAGCAATATGGCAAGTTGTCCTGCTCGCTCGAGAATCCAACAACACCATGAAGTGGTCGTACATGTTGAGAACATTGTCGTTTTGAAACGCAAACAACTCTCCAAGCTGGTGGAACATGGCCAATATCTCCTTTTCAGAGATCATGACGTCGTTCTCCACGCACCACGAAGGGTATAAAGAGGCGGGCTCCCAAGTTGGGGATTTGTACTCTTCTTCATTCGCGGTAGCAATGGGACTCTCATATTTCTGGTATATTTGGTAGTCTTCCATATAAGCTCGAGGTGTCACTGGGACGTCCATCTGTAAAGATTAAAGCAGGAGCCGCTTAGACAATTAGAATCCTGGCGCCAATTTGCAACCACGCATGAATAAAATATGAGGATGCAAAAACAAAAAAATGCCTTCAGCCAGAGTCGAACTGACGATCTCCTCATTACTAGTGAGGTGCCTTACCAACTTGGCCATAAAGGCTTTTGTATGATGGGAAGTAACAAGGATGACTTCACATGACCTTCGAAACGAGCTAATTCAACGACCAATTCGCTAGACAGTTGAATTGCCAGTTTGCACGATATCTTCAAAATATGAACAAGGTTCATTTTACCCGCGTGCTTCGGTGCTTGCGGCCAAACTCTAAATGCAATTTCCGTCTGTGCCGGAGAGAAGATCGAAAGCAGCGCCCAATATGGGAGAGCTCGATCGTACGCTTTGGATATAACATTAGAGAGCTGTAGAGAAACCGAGAAGTGCCGTTAAAGGAAGCCAAATGCTCTTAAAACAAATGGCTACGCAGGAAGGAGTGTTGAAAGTTCGAAAAAAAACAATTTTCCGGTACCGGGAGTCGAACCCGGGTTTGCTCGGTGAAAGCGAACCGTGCTAGCCGTTACACTATACCGGAGTAATTGATATTCTATTTGTCCGCACTGCAGCACAGTACAGACGACTAGGAAATCTGCAAGATGTGCCTAGACGTCACGTGAGCACCTACAACAGGCTATACTGTGGTAGTGGCGATACCTCTCCGAGCCAATTTATTAGACTAATTAATGGGGCGGGTGTCGGAACAAACCAAAAGTTCCGGTAGTCTCGCTGCGCGTGCTCAGATCCTTGTAGCCAAAACCCGGCTCCTTTTTCCGTGTTACCGGCTCACGATACACCCACATTTCGGTGCTGATGAAATATAAGAATGGCAAACCTCAAACTTCGGTAATTCGGTAGAGCGGCCAGAGAAACATAAATACAGCTCTAGATCAACACTTTTAAATACATCCCCTACACATCACTTTACACACAGCACCGGCGAATCAAAATGACAGACTTGAAAATCGACGGAACGTTCGGCTTCGGAACCATGTCCATGACTTGGAGCCCAGCTCCTCCTCCCCAGGAACAATCTGTTGAGACTTTGAGGTTCGTAACTTCTCACCCAGAGTGGGGCACCAAGTTGCTCAATGGTGGAGAATTCTACGGCGCAGACAACGCCAACTTGAAGTTGTTGAAAGCGTTCGTTGACTCCAATTCGGACGAAGTGAACAGAAGCTTGACCATCTCTATCAAGGGGGGACTCGGCGACCATTTGGTTCCAGATGGCTCGAGGGAAAATGTGACCCGCTCCATTGAAAACGTGATTTCGTTTTTCCCATCCGACCCCGCCAAGAGACCCAAGCTCATCTACGAGGTTGCTAGAAAAGACCCAAACCATCCTTACGACCAAACTTTGGGCTACATCAACGAATACGTCCAGGCCGGCAAGATCGACGGGATTTCTCTTTCCGAGGTGGGTGCCCACACCATTGCTTCTGTGGCCGGCAGCTTTCCTCTCGCTTGTGTTGAAGTGGAGTTATCGCTCATGTGTCAAGATATCATCAAGAACGGAATCTTGGTGGAATTGTCAAAGCACGGTATTCCTGTTATTGCGTACTCTCCGCTTGGCAGAGGATTCTTGACCGATTACACTGTCGAACACGCAGACACCTTTTTGGAGAAGATCGCTCCGGGTGACTTCAGAGGTCTTCTTGATACTTTCCAGCCTGACAACTACAAACACAACATCGTTTTGGTAAAGAACTTGCACAAGTTTGCCCACACCGTCAAGAACACGTCGCTTGAGTCTTTGGCGCTCTCTTGGATTGTCAAAATCTCCGGAAGCAAGGAGTACGCCGGGATCAAGAATGTCACCCGCATCTTGCCGATCCCAAGCGGGTCCACCAAAGAAAAGATCGAAAAGAACTTGGGCAGTATCGTGGAATTGACTGACGACGACTTGGCTGCAATCGACAAAATCTGCAGGGAGCATCCAGTCAAGGGTCTCAGAACCAATGAGCACTTTGCAAAATACGAGAATGCTTGAGGCCGTAGTTCAATTACACCCGACCATTAGGAACGGGGGGTAGTGTCGAGACAATTGAATAAACGTGATTTGACATGAGGCAACTGTAGATGATGAGCAGGACTCACAGCCACAAAGGAGAGAACTGGGGTTGCGTTTGGTGCCTAGCTGCAGGGTCGTGGCTTCCCCAAATTACCCCATGCGGCTGGCGGCAAGCAGCCAAATATAGCCGTGGCAGCGAAGCTTAAACTGGACTTTGACGTGAAACAGAAGATGAAACCCCCGGAAAAATTTTCGACGCCAGAGGGCGGCCTGCCGGCCCCGGGCAAGTCTGTAGGCCGTAGGCCCTCCAGCTCCGACCCACTGCCAAACGCGCGAGGCTGTTTCACCCGTTGGCCGGCACGTCACTTGTGGAACAGCGCAACCATCAACGCAACCTTGGAAAAATAGTCACGTGCGCTGCAAAAAGGTAGTTTTAGGCAACTGCAAACACTGCAACAATAGAATTCTTAGCATTGCCAAAAGTAACCCTTTTCCCAGCACATATTCCTGACTTCATTTCAAGTAGGCACCCACTCTTTCCTCGAACCCAATTCCTCACTGACCGCCTGTGCAATGGGAAACGACTTTGCACCCCCCTCGTACCCTCCCCCCAACACCGGGGAGAGTATCACAGACAGCGCCAACAACCACCAGCAGAGCAATGACCAGGACTTGGAGTACAACCGCGACGAGAAGCCGCTTCCTTCGCAGGACTTTGAGCAGAGCTTCAAGGTGGACAAGCCGCGCTTCAACGACTGGCCGTTCGCCGTGTTCTTCTTGCTCGTGGTGGCAGGCTTCATTGCTGTGGCCGGTATCACGTTAAACGCCTTGAAGAAGACCTACTCCCAGCAGGGCAGCTCCATATACGGCTCGGCAAACACGTTCACCATGAACACGAACACCGTCATTCTCTTTGGCTTCATCGTCGTGGTGGGTGTCGTGCTCTCGGCAGCGATCATCGTGTACGCGAGATTGGCCCCGCGGGTGTTCATCACCACGGGGTTGATTTTGAACGTTATTCTCGGCCTTGGTACCGCCATCTACTACTTTGTGGCCCACTACTACTCCGCGGCCGTGGTGTTCTTGGTCTTCACCTTGTTATCGGCTTGGTGCTACTGGTCAGCGAGATCGAGAATCCCGTTCAGTGCCACCGTCTTGGAAATCGTCATTGACGTCATGAAACACTACCCTTCAACCATGGTCACTTCCTTGTTGGGAATCATCGTCTCGGGGCTTTTCAGTATCTTGTTCAGTGTGGTGATTGTTGCCACCTACGTCAAGTTCGAACCCAACTCGAACAACGAGGCCTGTAGCGCCGGAGGAGGCAGCTGTTCCAACGCCAAGTTGATTGGGGTTTTGGTGTTTGTCTTCTTTGCTGGCTACTACATTTCTGAGGTGATCAAAAACGTCATTCACGTGGTCATCGCAGGCGTCTATGGTACCTGGTACTACTTGGCCAACTCCGATCAAGGCGAGCCACGCCATCCAGCTCTCGGAGCGTTGAAGAGAGCTCTCACCTACTGCTTTGGTTCTATCTGTTTCGGTTCCTTGATTGTTTCGCTCATTCAATTGGTGAAGGGGTTGATCACGGCATTGAAGCAAGACGCTTTCAGCCAAGGCAACATATGTCAAGGCTGTGGGCTCTTTATCGCCGAGATGATCATGGGTTTGATCGAGTGGCTTGTCCGCTACTTCAACCATTACGCGTACTGTTACGTTGCCTTGTACGGTAAAAGCTACATTCGGTCGGCTAGAGACACCTTTGACTTGATCAGGTTCAAGGGGGTCGACGCCTTGATCAACGACTGTTTCATCAACACCTCGTTGCACTTGTACGCCTTGTTTGTCGGATACTTGGTCGCCCTCTTGGCCTACTTGTACTTGAGACTCACCAAGCCAGAGTACAACAGCGACGGTACCTACTACGCGCCAGTCATCGCTTTCGCGTTCTTGATATCTGGCCAGATCACGCGTATCACCTTGACTGTCATCGAGTCCGGAATCTCGACCTTCTTTGTTGCCTTGGCCAAGGACCCCGAGATCTTCCAAATGACCAACAGAGACAGATTCGACGAGATCTTCAGAAACTACCCCCAGGTTTTGCAGAAAATTACCTCGGACCACTGAGCATCCGCTAGAAAGGACCAAAGCTCTAACAAACTCTACTTCCTCTCTGGAAATAGTCCCACTATATATTAATATACATGAATGTTCCCAACCGTCACAAGTGGTGGTAGTCGCCAGAGTCGCACGCGCACGACCATGTAGATAAACCTCCACGAATGGTAATTGTACAACGTGAGTCCATAGAGTTCATTTCCATTACGTCCGCATGCTTACTTTGGCCATAGGAGACTTTTTCATTCCTGACCGCAGCATCGAGTTGCCGAGCACCTTCAAGAAGCTCCTCCAGCCGAATCCAGGCAGCAAGCCGACGAATAACAAAATATCAAATGTGTTGTGTCTAGGCAACATCACCAATCTGGCTGAGACGCTCAAGTTTTTGCACAACTTGTCGCCGTCTCTCCATGTTGTGAGAGGCGAGTTTGACGACGTCAACCTTTTGGCGCAGCAATTGAGCAATTTGCGCGGGGAAGAGGTGAATCACATACCCAACTATCAGATAGTGACGATTGACAAGTGGCGGATAGGTATCACCAGCGGGTACCAAATCGTGCCTCGGTGCGACGAGGCTGCGTTGCTGACGTTGGCAAGAGAGTTGGACGTGGACATTTTGATTTCAGGGGGCACTCACAAGGTCGAGGCGTACAAGGTGGACGGCAAGCTATTTGTCAACCCGGGCAGTGCCACTGGCGCGTATACATTTTCGTGGCCCGAGGACGAAGAGGGAGAACTCGAGGAGGAACAAGAAGAGGGCGGCAAGGAGACGTCTGCCGAAGCAGATGCGGAAGAAGCAAGCCCAACGGCGGAAGACGGGTCTGAGAAGAACGAGGACCACCTGAAGGAAAAGCCCGCTCTGGACGAAGAGCCCAAGGGCGAAGGCGATGAAAATGCTCAGTCGGACAAAGCCAGCCAGGGGAACTCGGCAGAGAAGAGCAAAGACAAAAGCGACGGCGACGAGAACGGGGACCTTCTAGACTTGGCGATCCTCGACAAGGTGGCGCAGATGACGCAGATCATTCCGTCCTTCTGTCTCGTGGACTCGGACGAGTCGTCGTGTACGTTATACATTTATACCTATGTAGATGGAGAGGTAAAGGTCGGCAAGGTGTTCCATTCGAGGAACGATTAAAGGGGTTGGTCAGATTGTGGCCAGGTGGTGTGGTAGGGAGAGTGCCGGTTTTCTCCTCACGCCTGGACACTGGAATAGTGCAATACAAACTCTTTCTTGATCTTCTCCCAGTTGTGGGGGTCGAAGAATATGTACACGCCCTTCTCGACGTCCTGGGAGATCAACACCGGCTCCACGTTGCTGTCCTTGGTGAGCCAGACCTGGATGTCCTTGTGGTACCGCCAGTTGCGCGCCACCAACTCGCGGGCGGCGTACTCCTGGAGCGTGTCCCGCGGCTTCATGTAGAAGATGTAGAAGAGCGTCTCGTCGGTGAAGTTCTGGATCTTGTTGTCACACGGGCCCGGGGCCGGTATTATGTTGTGCGAGAGCATGGACTGTGGGAAGGAGTAGTACGGCTCGACCTCGGACCTCGAGGTCTCGGCCCACGGCGACGCCAAGCTCTTGAGGATCTGCGAGTCCTTGCTGAGATCAAGCCCAAACTTGCTGATGTCCTGGCCTATGGCGAACGTGGTGTAGTCCGACTGGTCCATCTTGACTAGCGATGTCAAGCCAGCCATTCCGTACTTTTTCATCTCGTCGTTCTCGACGGTGGCCAATCCAGGCGGGAGCGTGGCTAGAGGGTTAGTACGGCGCGTGGGGGCGTTTCGGGGCGCGGGCAGTACGTACGCATGGTGTGTGTGGGGGTGATAGCGAGGTGACGTCGGGGTCGATAGCAGTGGTAATTTCTTTCGTAAGATTGAACGGGCCACTCCCTTTCTGGGGCGAGTTCCGGTCTTTTCTGGGCCACGCGCACGTGACCGACCACCCGACCGGCCACGCCGAAAGCTCATCTCCAGACACCGGGCCTGGAACACCACCCAAACCAGCACCAGACACCCCACGCCATGTCCCGCAGATTCGCACCCAACATCATAATCACAGGCACCCCCGGGTGCGGCAAGACGTCGCACGCCGAAAGCTTGGTGGACCAGCTCAACGAAGAGCTCCGGGCGCCCGTCAAGTTCCAGCACTTTTCCATCAGCGATCTCGCCAAGGAAAGAAAATGTATAGACAGCTACGACGAGGTGTTGGACACCTCGGTGGTGGACGAGGACAAGCTCTTGGACTCGTTGGAGCCGGACTTGGAGAAGGGCGGCATCGTTGTCGACTGGCACTGCTGCGAGATCTTTCCCGAGCGCTTGATCGACTTGGTGGTGGTGTTGAAGACCGACCATTCCTTGTTGTTCGACCGGTTGAAGAAGCGGGGCTACAAGGACAACAAGATCCAGGAAAACCTCGACTGCGAGATCATGGAGGTCATTGCCCAGGAAGCCCGCGACTCGTACATCCCCGAGATCGTCATCGAGCTCAGCTCCAACAGCGTGGACGAGATGGAGGAGAACGTGGACCGGATCGTCGGCTGGACCAAGAACTGGGCCCAGGACCACGCCGACGGCGTCACCAACGAGTTGGACCCCGAGTTGCGTGCCCAACAGCAGCAGCAGGAGGAGAGCGAAGACAGCGACGAGGACTTACAATAGGAGAGGGGAATTTTTGATGTATAGAACAATCGACACCCGAAAGATGCGCTCCATGGGGCTTCGCGACGTTTCAGAAAGCGTAGCCGTACGCCGCAGTAGCAGGGATGCGAAACAAGCGACGTTTCACACTCGGGGTGGATCTGCAGACAGATGAGGCCGCGATGTTGGGGTTGCGATGGCGATCTACGAGATCTGAGGCGGGTCTGCCACCCCCCTCACTATGGGTCGTCAAGAATGTTATCATTCATCTAATATACAGTTTATTAATTAATACTTTTTCTAGTAGATATGCAACACCAATCTCTTGAGGTAAAACAAAACAAGGAAGAGGGCCAAACCAGCGAGCGCATACACCCCCTTGGTCACAACAATGTAGGTCCACTTCTGGGTCAATCTTTGCATGTTGTACTTTTCCAACTCCATGATACACCTTCCGTTCTGCTCGAAAATGTACTTGGACTCCTCTATGATCTCCAACTTCTGCTGCTCGGTGAGCCCGTTTCTGGTGACCAACTCGTAGTCTCTCTTGTACGTTATTCTCAACAACGACTCGTCGGTCACGTCAAAGGTGAAGAAGTTGGCGCCCAACTTGACAATGTCTTCGTGCGACAAGCCATTCTTTTGCGGGAAGAAGCCGGTTGCCTTGGCAAAAGACGACCGCATTATTCTGCCGCCAGCGAACAATGCAAGGTACATAACGTGGAGGTATGCGAAGAGGAGGTATGGCTTTTCGGCGGTGACTTCCAAAATGTGGTTGACAAACTTGATTTGCTCGGTCATCTTGGGCTTCATGAACTTGTCTTCCCTGTCGTCGTAGTAGAACATCAAGTCCTGTTGCGCCTTTTCGCGCCTGGCGACCTCGGGCTTCCACACCTCCTTCAACATCTCGGTCCACTCGTCGTCTTCGTTTTCAAACTGGCGGTACAAGCTGCTCTCTATCGAGGCAAACACGTGGTAGAAACTCTGCAACCCCTGGCGGAAGATCTTGGCGTCTCTGAACGCGAGCGCCATTCTGAAGCTCATCATCTTGTCGACCTTGTCGTGGAGCGATCTGGTTTCAGCGTTGATTCTGTTGGCCAAAGCACCAACGTCGTCCTTGGCGGGGAGGATCTCGTGCTGGCTCAACTTGGTGGTGGCTCCTACTTTCAGAGTCATCGTGTGTGTGTGTGTGTGTGTTTATGTGTGGGTATTATTAAAAGATCTCTGCGAAAGTGTAACTTGTGGAGACGATGGTTCAAAAGTTGGCTCTGCCCGGGAACAGAATGGTTTTATAGTACCGGCCAGGTGCGATATGTCCGACGGGCAGTCATTCTCGCGCCGCTGTGGTGGGCGCTTTGTGTCACCGGCGTCGCAGTTATCGGGCCCACCGAAAAATGCCGATCCTCGCTGTAGGCCTCCGCGGACACTAAGCGCGTTTCTTCACGCATTTTTTCCCCAAGATCGAACGATGCCGACATCGGATGTTTACCACAAAGGTACCGCCGGCGATTGTTGCGCCCGCGAGCCTGGCGTTTGTTGCTCCCGCGAGGTTCCTGAAAGGGTCCTTCTGTGGCGGCGCACAACAATGCGGCGGGAATGTGGAGTGGTGTCGGCGCGTGGCCATTGTGGCAGCGTTCGGGCGGCGGCTTTCGTTTTGTTTGGCTCGTTCGGTTGTGCCTTGGCCGAGCGCCCAGCCAAAAGACGCCCGCTCGCTCCGCGTGCTGGCAGGCAGATGCAAACCTTAAAGTGCACTTTGCCCGTCGTGCGGCCACGGCTGGGGGGCTCCCAGGCACATTCTCCTCTGAGACCCGTCGCTCCACGTCAACGCTGTCACGCCGGCCGGTCGCATCGGGCGTCTTTGTCTCTCGGGCTGGGAAAGCTTCGCAGATTGGCCCGCTGCACGCAGACGGGGTGGTTCCCCAGGACGACACACGTCCAGACGCGGGACGGCTCCCGTCCTCACGCAGCGCGACACTCGCCCTGGGCCGGGACGAGTGACGTCCCGCGCCAGAGCCTCCAACGGTTCCCCAGACCGGGCAGCCGCGTTCGCCGTAGCGGCCCCCGCGGCTCCACCACGCCCGAGCGTCTGTCCCCCTCTGCCCCCGCCGCCCGCCGCCGGCCGTCCCGCGGCAGCGCGGCGGACCCGCGCGTCCACAGTGGCCGGCGACTCTCGGCGCTGGGCTGCGTGGTCGCGCCAGGCACCCGGCCCGGACCGACAATGGAGAATGCAACGGGCGATCTTCCAACGTCCGGCCAGCACTAGCGCGGTGGGCTCATCGCGAGCCGGAGCAGACGATCCCACGGCAGTTCGGATACGAGGGGCATTGTTTCACATGGCCTTGCCGATTAAGCTTCCCACCGCCCAGATCGCGATAAGCCGCACGGACAACGGTGCCGCCGTGGCTCCGTGCCAGAGCCTATTCACGCACCGCCAGCGGAGGGTCAGCTAGCGCCCCACCGCCAGCCCCTGAGTCCGCTCGCCCCGGCTCGCTGCCGTGACCGGCCCCTCCCCCTCCATCTGCCCCGTTCGTCTGCCCGAGCTCGCCTGCCCGAGTTCGTCTGTTTGACTTCTCACTACTCCATTCCTCTCCCCAGCCGTCGTGTACGCCCGTCTCTGACACCCGTCTCTCTTCTTCACCAAAGCGGTCGTTGCGCCGTTCCTTTCCTCCCGCCCAGGAGCAGCGTCTCCCGTCGCTAGTGCCGGCTTCCTTCGAACGGCACCGGCCCCAGCACACCCTCGTGGTTGTCATCACTATCGTGAAGCGAGGCCCTGTTTCGCAGCTGCCGTAAACTGTAAAGTAGCCAGTTGCATTTTGTTCCCGTGCAAAATCGTAGAGTCGGATCCAAAGGTCACCAAGCAGGCAGAAATGGTGGCGGGCCTCAGCATGACGTACCGAGCTTTCGCAACAAGCTCCACGTGCCTCAGGCGCGGCCGGAGCGTGCCGTCGCTCCACGAATTCATCTTCCGCCAGAAAATCAAGCTGATCTACAGAGACGTCTTGCGGGTCATCTACAAGTCCCACGAGAAACAAGAGCTCTTGAAGTTTGTCCAGGCCGAGTTCAGACTCAACTCCGCCGTCACAGACATGAACCAGCGCAAGTACTTGCTCAGCTTGGGCATCAACAGAATGAACGAAATGGCTCAGATGTTGGGAATACGACGGGAGTTCCGCTGAGGGCCCGGCTGCCACATTGCACCGAGGTGCTCGGAGTGCAAAGAGTGCGAGCTGGAAGCGACAATGGCAAAGTTGAGAGGAGATTGAAGACGTCACGCTAGAAGACGTCACGCTAGAAGACGTCACGCTAGAAGACGTCACGCTAGAAGTCTGATCTCGCTCGCTGAAGAACGCCAGGGTCGAACATGAGTTTACTGTCTATAATCAATACTATGTACATCAAAGAAAAGTCCAGGACTCTTGGATGGATTCTTGTAAGACAGAAACGGTCTTGTCGACCGATTTCTCGGCCACCACGTTTGTGGCCTTCAAGTGTTCCTTCAATGACTCCAATTCCTTGACCTGTACGTCCACGTAACGCTGGCTCTTGATATCGCCAATCACTTGGTCCAAACTGTTTCTCACCGCATCCATACCTCCCTGCCTTGACTTACTCAAAAGTAGACGTGTGATCTTGACAAGCTCGGACAAGTCGATCAAGTTGCGGTTCAACTCGCCGGATAAAATGCTGGAGGGAACCAAAACGTTCTTCAACTTGTCAAACTTCAAGTTCTTGACGATGTAGTTCGCCATCGACTGGGATTCGGTGGCGCTCAACCTTTGCTTGAACAACTTGAGGGTGTTGAACGTCAACCTTTGCAAGAGCGAAGTGAAGGGAGACAAGCTCTTGTGGTTGGATATGATTTTGTTGTACTCCTTGAGGTACTTGGCGATCTTGTCCGCGTCAGTTTCAAACACAAGGAGGTACTTCAAAACGGAAAGTTTGACATCGACAAACGTCAAGGCGTGCTTTTCGAGATTCTTCAACCCTGGAAGCTCGTCCTGTAGGTCGCTTCCTACCGCTTTCCATTCCGACTTCAAGTCACGGTTGTCCGAGTACTCCTCGTCCAACAACTTGGCCAGATTCGAGCTGAGCAAGTTGGAGAAGTAGGTCAAGTATCCGTTATCCAGCAAGACAAACGAATACTTGAGAATGCTGCAGATGAAAAAGTTTTTCACCAAGGAGTTGGACAACCTCTGTCCAAAGGAAATGAACCCGGCCAACTTGGTGAAGACCCCGCTCTGGAAGCCGTTCATGACCGTTGAGGTTATCTCCTCATCGGAGGTCAAGTAGAAGCGATATACGTTGATGAGGTCGGTGAGGTGCTGCTTCGAAGGATTGACCGGCGAGAGAAGATGGCCCAACGTTTCGTTTTGGACCATCTTGACTTTCATGGTTTGGAACGTGTAGCTCACCAAGTTGCTGGTGTTCAAGTTGGAGTAGAGCTTGATGAGCCAAAGCTTGAGGTGGTGGTTGTCATTGTCGAGAGAGACGAGGTGGTCGAGGATACAGATGTTTTTGACGATGTTGGCTGGCGAGTGGTCACTGCTCAAGTCAAGAATGATGGATAGTAATGCAAGTTCGTTCGTGGGGATGTTTTCGTACTGAACTCCCTTCTTCTCAGCCTCAAGCAGATGAATGTTCCAATTGGCCGCCACAAACGACGACACGAACTCCGGCAGATGGTCGGGGGTGAGGAAGTAGAGCAACTTCTGGATGTTGATGAGCTGGAAGGTGTTTTTGGAGGTGTACGCGTCCAAGAGCTTGGAACGGAGCTCGAGCAAGTGGGACAACAACTGCGGATGGAGCAGCTCGAACTGGGGCATTTTCAAGTACGCCTTCAAGTCCTGGTAGCAGCAGGCCTTGTGGCCGTACGCGTCAAAGTACGCCGTGACCGACTGCAAGAGCCCTTCGCCGGTGACGTGGGCGAGATGCACTTTAGCCAAAGCGGCGTTCCGCGACTTGGCCGCCGTCACGCGTGCGAGGGTGGAGTTGCCGGTGGCGTTCCCCGCCTCGATGTGGAGCTTCCAGGTGTCGAAGTCGTCCGCCAGCGCGAGCAAGTCGCCCGTATACTCGTAGAGAAGCTGCCAGTTTCCGCTCTTTTCAAGCGCCTCGAGGTAGATGAGCTGGATGTGGAGGTCTTTGGTGGACGAGGTCTCTTTGACGACGTTCTCGTACTGGCCCGCGAGGAGCAAGAGCCTCAAGTACACGTAGAGCTCCTGGTCGGAGAACGGCCGGAGGCTCTCGATCATCTTCAAGCCCAACGCGTTGTAGAGGCCGCGCTGCTTGGGGTCGCTGACGATGGGAACTAGCTCGAGGTACGAGAACGCCTGCCAGAACAGATGGAGGCGCGACTTGGAGGGCGCCTTGTTCAAGAAGGTGAAGATGCGGTTGAAGGTGGCCATGCTCAACTTGGGGACCGCCTTCTCGAACCACTCCATCACCAAGTCGCCCGACGTGGACGGGTACTTTTTGAGCACGTTGGTGTAGGCCGCCTCCGCGTACAGCTCGCTGCGGGCGTCCGGCACGTCGGCCTGGTCGAAAAAGTCGTAGAGGAGGCTTATCGTTTTGGGGTCGTTGGGGGTTTTCTCCAACAATGCCACGTTGTTGGCGAACGCCTGCTTGACGTTGCCCTGCTTGTATAGGATCTGGTTGTTGAGCACGTAGTAGAAGGACCGTTGCGGGAACTTTTTGATTTTTTTGGCGAGAAGCGCCTGGGCCGAGCCATACGAGCCTTCTTCTACGAGGCTAACGAGTTCCGAGTCCGACATGGGTGGCTGAACGTGCTGGGATGGAAGTACGGTGGACTCGACATTGGGGACGGAAAAGAGCGCTGAAAAATGCGCGAGCTTGCAAGAGTCCGCTAGCAAAGCACCAGCGGGCGGTGGAGCCCGGCGGGGCGGCGCGAGCGGCGGTGTGCTCCACCGGGGGCGTTAGCGAGCCGCAGGCAAGCCACCGACAAGTCGCTGGCGAGTCGCTGGCGAACTGCTGGCGTTTTCGCCCACGAGCGGCGATCTTGCCTCTGGCGGGCCTCGCCTCCACGGGCCTCACCTCCACGGCCCCGCTACAACTACAGCGCCGGGGCCGCGGCTTCTGTCATCCCGAGCCTTTGATCCACTCGACACCCGCACCGAGCGAATTCCATTATCGGGATCTCAATCTGGTGATCGGCCGCCACCGCTTCAAGCGTGAAGTATGCCATGGCCGATGGGGCCCTGTATTCTCGGCACGGCTCCGAGCTTGTGGACCGACGGGAGGCCCGCGCTGTGTGCAGGACGGAAGCCTAGCGTTATTTTCTGGCTCGGGCTGGTCTTGGACACGTGCACGTTGCACGGCCACACGATAAGAGATAGCAGGCAGACGGCGGCGGCGGGAGGCGGCGGGAGGCGACGAGGGCGAACGCCGGTGGCAGCCGGCGAAAGCTGGCACGGGTGCCGAGCGCAGCGAGCGGGCAAAGACCCCAGCCGCAACGGCAGCCGGGGTGGCCAATTTGCGGGCCCAGGTTTCGGACTAATGCGGCACTGCATGCAGCCGCCGCCGCCATCGCCGTCCAGAGTCACTGCCCGCCGCCAGAAACCAGGCGTGGTGTCCTCGGCGACCCCGCCCCTCGCTTAGCGATCTCTTCGCCGGAGCCACGGCCCGGGCGGAATGGCGTTTGCAGACTCACCGCTGTCGCCATCCGAATGCTGAGAAAATACACCCCAAGAAAAGTGATGCGTTTACTCACGCCGGACAATCCTTGTGTGCAAGCAGCGGAGAAAAAGCAACTGGGCGGATGCGGAAAATCTCAGCGATCTTGTGCGGAGAGCCAGCCGTGCCCGCGAGCCGCTCCAGGGCCCTCCGACGGTGCCAGCAGCACGCCCCGCGGCCAGAGCACCGTGCCGGCCACGGCCTCCACGGGCCCCGCGGCACGGACCGGCGCCGCCCACGCCCCACGCTGCTCCGCGTCCTCGCCGTTTGGCGCTGCCCGGCTGGCACTTTTTTCAGTGATCAGGTTCCGTGCGCGTTGCGAGCCCGCAGTCTTGGCAGCTACATGGCTGCTAACAAAAGTCTTGACCTTCTTGGCTATCCAAGCAATTTCCCAGCAGGGAGGTCATGTGACGATAAGCAGAACCGAAACTGGGGGAAGCAGATTGGCTGCCAATCGTTATATAAAGGGCCGGGGGGATCCGCCAAAACCGCATCCCCTCTCTCCCTAACCACCAGCGCTCGAGAACCCCACAGAGCCCTTTTGACCTCATACTATGCCGCCCACCACCGAGAAGAAGCCCTCGACATCTCCCTCGCCCGCGACCACCTCCACCTCCTTGAACTCCGAAAAGCCCCTCATCCCGCACAATGAGTTTCTCGCTTACCGCCAGCCGATAAGCGTAGTCGAAAAACACTACAGCACAAACATCCAGAATGGCTTCACGTCCGCCCAGGCCGACCAGGTGTTGAAGGACCACGGCCGAAACTCGTTGGGCGAGGACGACTCCATCAGCTACGCCAAAATCGTCGCCCACCAGTTTTTCAACGCCATGATCTTGGTGTTGGTCATATCGATGATCATCGCCTTGGCCATCAAGGACTGGATTTCCGGAGGCGTCATTGGCTTCGTCGTCTTCATCAACATCTCCGTCGGCTTTGTCCAGGAGTTGAAGGCTGAAAAAACCATGGGCTCGCTCCGCTCCCTCAGCTCGCCCACCGCCAGAGTGACCAGAAACACCGACGACATCACCATTCCCGCCGAAGAGGTGGTTCCCGGTGACATCGTCCACGTCACGGTCGGCGACACTCTCCCGGCCGACCTCAGAATCGTCTCGGCCATGAACTTTGAAACAGACGAAGCATTGCTCACTGGAGAGTCGCTTCCAGTCGCTAAAGACCCCCAGGACGTGTACCCCGACCACGCCACCCCGGTCCCGGTCGGCGACCGCTTGAACATGGCGTACTCGTCCTCCATTGTCTCCAAAGGAAGAGCCACCGGTATCGTCGTCGCCACCGGTCTCGACACCGAAATTGGAAAAATCGCCTCGTCGTTGAGAGGCGGCAATGGCATCATCAAGCGAGTCGACAAGTCCAACGACAGAAAACCCAAGAAGAGAGAATACCCGCAAGCATTTGGCACTACCGTCAAGAACGTGATAGGAAATGTTTTGGGAATAACGGTTGGTACGCCCTTGCAGAGAAAACTCGCTTGGTTGGCCATCTTTTTGTTCTTTGTTGCAGTCATCTTTGCCATTATTGTCATGGGCTCTCAAAAGATGAGGGTCAACAAGGAAGTGGCCATCTACGCCATTTGCGTGGCTCTTTCCATGATTCCTTCTGCCTTGATTGTTGTCCTCACCATAACCATGGCAGTCGGCGCTCAAGTGATGGTTGCAAAACACGTTATTGTTCGTAAATTGGACTCCTTGGAGGCCTTGGGAGGAATCAACGATATCTGCTCCGACAAAACAGGCACCTTGACCCAGGGCAAAATGATTGCCAAAAAAGTCTGGATTCCAACCATTGGAACCTTCAATGTTGCAAACTCAAACGAACCGTTCAACCCCACTATTGGAGACATCGAATACTCCAAGTTTTCTCCCAAGTTCATTGACGAAACGGACGAGGAAATCGACTTTATGCAAAACAAAACCTTCACCGATCCAGCAAGCTACCCAGACAACTACCGCAATTGGTTGTTGACTGCAACGTTGGCCAACATCGCCACGCTCAACCAATCGAAAGACGAAGAAACTAACGAAATGGTTTGGAAGGCACACGGCGACGCTACCGAAATCGCTATTCAAGTATACGCTACCAGGGCCGAATACAACCGTGAGGAGATTGTTGATCAATACGAACACATTCGGGAATTTCCGTTCGACTCTTCGATCAAGAAAATGTCTGCCATCTACAGAAATAAAGAGTCTGACGAAACCAGAGTCTATACTAAAGGTGCAGTCGAAAGGGTGTTGGAATGCTGCACACACTGGTTCGGCCATGATCCAAGGGACGAAGAGAACTCTTCTGTCGAGTACAACTCCCAAAAACCAGTTCCTTTGACCAAAGAAGACATCAGCTTGATTGAAGCCAACATGAACTCCCTTTCGTCCCAAGGGTTGAGAGTATTGGCTTTTGCAACCAAGGCTGCTCCTGCCAGCATGGACCTGGACAACAGAGGGGCAGTCGAGTCAGAGTTGACATTCCAAGGGCTTGTTGGAATCTACGATCCTCCAAGAACTGAGACCGCCGGATCTGTCAAGTTGTGCCATAGAGCAGGGGTCAATGTTCACATGTTGACCGGCGATCATCCAGGTACCGCTCGCGCTATCGCACAAGAAGTCGGGATCTTGCCCCACAACTTGTACCACTACAGTGAGGATGTTGTGAAGGTCATGGTGATGACTGCAAATGAGTTTGACGGCTTGACTGATCAAGAAATCGACGATCTTCCCGTTTTGCCTCTTGTCATTGCCAGATGTGCCCCTCAAACCAAAGTACGCATGATCGACGCCTTGCACCGCCGGAAGAAGTTCGTCGCCATGACAGGCGACGGGGTCAACGACTCACCCTCGTTGAAGAAGGCCGATGTTGGAATTGCCATGGGTCTCAATGGATCCGACGTTGCAAAAGACGCCTCCGACATTGTGTTGACTGACGACAATTTTGCATCCATTTTGAACGCTATCGAAGAGGGAAGAAGAATGTCTTCAAACATTCAAAAGTTTGTGTTGCAGCTTTTGGCTGAGAACGTTGCCCAGGCCCTCTACTTGATGATTGGTTTAGCATTCATTGACAAGTCGGGCTACTCTGTTTTCCCATTATCTCCCGTCGAAGTGTTGTGGATTTTGGTCGTTACCTCGTGCTTCCCTGCAATGGGGTTGGGCCAGGAGAAGGCCAGTGACGATGTTTTGGAACAGCCTCCCAACAACACCATTTTCACTTGGGAAGTCATTGTCGACATGTTGGCCTACGGGGTCTGGATGGCGGTTTGTTGCTTGCTTTGCTTCGTCGTGATTGTTTTCGGAAAAGGCGACGGAAACCTTGGAACAGACTGTAACGCTAACGGATCCAGCCTGCACGGATGTGACTTGGTCTTCAGAGGCAGATCTGCTTCGTTTGCCAACATGACCTGGTGTGCGCTCATCTTGGCGTGGGAATGTGTCCACCCCACGAACTCGTTATTCTACATGAGACAGGACACCGACAATCCTTGGTGGAAGCAAACCGCCATCGACTTGTACGGCAACCAGTTTTTGTTCTGGTCGGTTATTGGTGGGTTTTTCAGCGTCTTTCCCGTGGTCTACATTCCTGTGATCAACGACAAGGTCTTTTTGCACAAGCCCATTGGATACGAATGGGGTGTTGCCGTGGGCTTTTCCGTCTTGTTCTTACTCGGGTCCGAGGGATGGAAATGGATCAAGAGAATCTACAAACGCAAGTCCTCCAAAAAGGCATCCAATCCGGAGTACGAGTTGGAAAGAAACGACCCCTTCCAAAGATACGCATCCTTCTCAAGGTCCGGTACAATGGACAAAACCGACTACATTGTGTAATATAATTTCAATTCAACCGTCGAGAGTTGCCTCAAGGGCTAATTTTCGTACGACAGCTTTCATTTTTGTGGGGGAGGAGTTTCGTCCACCTCATCAACACGCTCTTCGATTCAGAGATAAATCGCTAGTACACCATTTAGAGTAATATATATATAATATGTCTTAATCGAGACCAAGCAACTGAACCACCGTGGCATTAGACGTGGGCTGTTTCAGATATCTTTGTGGCTTGGCCGGGGGGTTTTTAATTTACGTAGACGTGTATTGTTCTGCATATCGTACATTCTTTCCGGTGGGTAGCATTCTGGTTGGATACCCGAGGTCTGTGGCGAGGGAGTACGATCGCCGTATACGAGCCGGTATTGTTGCACAATAGCCCCTAAAAACCTTCTTCACGCCACTGTGCACACCGAACGGGGCAGGAATGAACATTCCCTTGAGATTGTATTCCATTCAATAACTTTATTGGTAATATACAAAACTAACACAAGTGATAAAAAAAAGATCAAAGAAGTAGACTAGGGCATTATGGATGGTGGCAACATGGGCTGACCATCATCCTGAACACTCACAACCCAAAACAATGCATGGAGGCTCACCAATTATGAAAAAATAGTGAAATAAATGCAAAATGAAGCCGTAGGGAAGAAAGAACGAATTGTCTGGTGCAATGGGTTGGTGTTTTCGTGGTCGTAGACTCTCTCCTTTATTCTAACAACTTGACATAATTGGAGGGACAAATGCCGACCTGGCCGTTTGTTCTTCTGGCCTGCCACCACTTGCCATCGATGTCGTCAACCTCCAAGATCTCGTCCTTGATGAAGGAGATTTCGTTGATGTCATCTGGGTTGGCGTCGTAGGAGTACAATGCTCTTGCTTTATATCTGAATGGTATCGAGGTCGAAGGGCCCTGAGTTCCGGGGTATTGTTCGTTGAACACGGTCTGGTTCTTTCCGTTATTGGTGAGGTCTCTGCCTTGGTGGACGTCTGCGGAGGAGAAGTTTTCCAACCCGTTGAGTTGGGATGACGACATGTACTGGCTATTAGGGTTGGTTTTGCTTGCTCCCGACTGTCTCATGTCCGAGTCTTGCAAGGTTGGCATCTTTGCCGGCGGCATACGGTTCTTGAACTCACGTTCGTCCATATCGTCCATATCATGTAATCTGTGGTTGTCGTTGGAGTTCAAGTGTCCATGATTGTGGTTTTGGGGCTTGACGGAAAATGAGTCGATGAACTGGTTGGTGGGGGATTCGGGGTGGCCACCAAAGTAGAGGATCCAAATGAGGTTCAAGATGGAGAGCAAGATACAGCCTGCGGCACAGCACAAGTTTCCTGGCTGGCCCGAAACGTAGATGAGACTGTTGGTGGAGTTGGTGGTGTAGATAAAAGCCACCGACACGAGCCCGACAAGGGTGAACTTGTACAACTCGATGTTGTTGTTCAAGTATAGAATGAGGATGATGATCATTATGAGGATCTCATACACGATACCCCACCATGTGAAGTGTGGGATCGTGCTGGCGCTGGCGGCCGCTCCACCGATAGTCACGATCCATGAAATGAGACCAAACGATATGGTGGAGATGGCGAAGGGGTCACCGAAAAAGTTGGAGATGCTGAAGGGCATGGTGGATGGTGGAGGGGAGCACTTGATATCTTTCTAACGTCCGGGAGGCGGTTGTTAAAAAAACGGTGGGTGGAGGTGGGGACTTTCTTCTCAACGCTGCCTTTTCAAATGGAATCGATACTGGTTGAATGATTTTATTTACTCCTTTGGTAGTGCTGAAAATCAAACTGCGGGTGGTCTCGCTCGCTGTAAAACGGGGCTTTTGGGAAGAGGACAAGTGATGGGGGAGGCCTATAAACTTTTTCGAGGGGCTTTCCTTCGCTGGATTTGGTAAATTGTATTTCACTTGATCTTTGCTCAGCTCACCGACACCTCTGGAAGTCTGGGCCCGTGTTCTGTGAGAAGAGGATGGTTAGAGAGAGAAGTGAAGGAAGTGTAAACAAGCGTGACAATCGGCGGGACATGTATTGTTTCAGATTTGACGCGTGTGTTCGGGGCACGACCGCCGCCAGGGCCCGCCGGCGGGATCGACCGGCAGAACAGAGCCTAGGCTAATCACGTGACCCGGCACGCTCGCTTTCGCCTGGCGACACACGAACTCCGTTCCCAGCAGCAACCGCCGCCGGCGTGCGCGGGCGCACCGCATTTTGTGTGGCCCGCCGTGGCTTTAGCGGGCGGCCTGGGCGTGTGTGGGTTTTACGGGGGGACTCCCTGCGCAGCTTCCGGTCCACCACGCCGGAAATTGGCACCCACCGCAAGAGTGATGTGGTTAGGGGGCCCCAGCACGTGACCCGGCGGGCGAGCAAGCCGCCTGGGACGCAAGGCGGCCGGTACTTGCTTTTTTTCGTGCCACGAGTCCCCGAGAGTGCACACGGGCCCAACGGCCTGGGGCCACAGACGACAAGTCCAACGGACGGGCCCTGCCGTGCCTCCGGAGAATTAGCCTTCGCGGCAGGACGGTTTCGGGTACGGATGCCAGCGCGAGCAATATCAGGGGCTGATCGGGCGGCCGGCCGCACGTGATCGCGCGGGTGCCTCTGCTGGGGAGCAAAAAGCGGTGTCGATTACAGTAATAGAATAGGTGCAACAGGTTCCTTCTTTCCGACTTTTTCCGATCGGGACATGACTTCCTGCCGCGGAGTTTGAGCACCTCGGACTTTGACTAAACCCTCTGCCCCGAAAACAAGAACCTGTGACCCTGACGGCTTATTTCGGCGGCCCGTCAAGTATAAGATGCGGTTGACGGCAGGGTATTTCGAGAGCAAATTATATTCTCGTGCCCCCCCGCTGCATATACTATTTCTCTTCCCCACACCACCATGCTCAGCTTATACTCCCAGAGAGTCGGCTGCGTCTCCTTGAGACAGGCCGGCCACGTCCACCGGCTCTTCAAGTCCACGGCCGCACGCTCCAAGTTGGACATCTCGACCAAGTTGATCCAGGAGGACGACTTGGAGAAGCACGACGACAAGGAGTTCATCACGCACGCGGCGTTCCCGCACCCGTGGTTCGAGGACAAGGACTGCGAGGCCATCAAGTACGAGCACCGGTCGCCCAAGACGTTCGGCGACAAGGTGGCCTTGAGCTGGATCCGCTTCTTCAGGGGCTCGTTCGACCTCGTGACCGGGTACAGGAAGCCGAGCAACCACCAGGAGTTGCTCGACGGCTTCAAGGGCACGCGCTACGAGATGAACGAGTCCAAGTGGCTCACGCGCATCATCTTCTTGGAGTCGGTGGCCGGGGTCCCCGGCTCGGTGGCCGGCTTCGTCAGACACCTCCACTCGCTCCGCTTGTTGAAGCGGGACAAGGCGTGGATCGAGACCCTCTTGGACGAGGCGTACAACGAAAGAATGCATCTCCTCACCTTCATCAAGCTCGGGTCGCCCAGCTGGTTCACGCGCCTGGTCATCTACGTGGGCCAGGGCGTTTTTTGCAACCTCTTCTTTTTGTTCTACCTCGCCAACCCCAAGTACTGCCACCGCTTTGTCGGGTACCTCGAGGAGGAGGCCGTCAGCACGTACTCGCACTTGATCGAGGAGATCGACTTGGGCAAGTTGCCGCGCTTCGACAACGTCAAGGCGCCCACCATCGCCGTGCAGTACTGGCCCGAGTTGACCCCCGACTCGTCGTTCCGCGACTTGGTCTTGCGCGTGCGCGCCGACGAGGCCAAGCACAGGGAGGTCAACCACACCTTGGCCAACTTGAACACCCGTGACCGCAACCCGTTCGCCTTGCAGGTCCCGGACGTCGCCCGGCCCCAGCCCGAAAACGGCGTCAAGGTCACCCGCGGCACGGGGTGGGAGAGAGACGACCTCATCTTGTGAGCTGTCTCGCTCGCTAGTGCAAGTCCGACCGTGGGGGTTCCCTGCGCGGCGCGCCCCTGTATATAGTGCCCCCCCCCCTCCTCCCTACGAATCCATGAATGTATGCTTTTTTTGTCTCAGACTGGCTCGCTGTATGCAGCACGAGCCGCCCATCGCCTGCGTCCGTGCTTTCTGCGCTGGCGATCTTGCCACTCTTACGTAAGCGGCACCAGTCTGCTGGTGGAATGTTCTAGCAAAATTGCTATCCCAAAGGATAAACCACAAATAAACCTGAAAATTTGCAACTATTCCAGCCCCGACTAGCCACCTGATAGCGTACCCGTGACCAAGAGCCAGACAATGTCCGCCTATAGCCAGAACGATGCTATAGACATACTCAAACAGGAGAGCAACAACGACGATGACATTCAGGTGATTAGCCGCGATGACTACCACGATCCTTTCGACCATCAGTTCATGCCCAGCGCCGCTCAAACTCCGATCGCTCAGACTCCCTCCACGAACCAAATGTACGATGTTCTAGACGAGCTGCACGCCACACGCTTCCAGCAGCCCACGGGAAACACCCCGATCTTTCCCAAGGACGACGACTTCAACCAAATCCCACTCTCGCCCCACTCGGGGATGACCCCAATGTTTGCTCCCATGAACGATATCATCCCCCACCAACAACACCAGATCAACAACAACACCACCACAAGTAATCCGAACGCCAACAGCAACGGCGCCAGCACCAGCAATCCCAATTTCAACAGCCATGCCGGCAACAACGGCCAATTGACGTCCTTGGTCTCCAATCCCTCCAAGTACTTGTCGCTGATTCCTCCACTAGTACCGTTATCGGAGTCCGTGTTATCCAACGGGCTCAATCTACAGCCGTTTTCACTTCCAGACGACATCAAAGGAAACCAGAATAGCATCGGCCAAACAATGCCGGTGATGGCAGGCGCTTTGAACGGTGGCATTGGCTCGGGCGCGGGAGCAGTCGTTGCCAACAACACTGCTGCTAGCTCAGCTGCGGCTGCCAGCAACTCAAGCAACAAGCGCAAGAAGGAGTCATACACCCCGAAAGCAAGACCGGCTTTTGTCATGAAGATTTGGTCCATGGTCAACGACCCCGCCAACCAAGAGTACATACGGTGGAACGACGACGGCAAAACATTCCAGGTCTATCACAGAGAGGAGTTCATGAAATTGATACTTCCAAAGTACTTCAAGCACAACAACTTTGCATCGTTTGTCAGACAATTGAACATGTATGGATGGCACAAGGTCCAAGACATCAGCAACGGTTCGCTCAATCAAGGAAAGGACGACAAAGCTCCCGATGAAATTTGGCAATTCGAAAACCCAAACTTTGTCAGAGACAGAGAAGATCTCTTGGACAAAATCATCCGGAATAAGAGTGTGAATCAGGCAGACAGCGAACAGATGGACAACAACCAGTTCAATATCCAGATGGTATTGAATGAGTTGGACCAATTAAAAATGAACCAGTTGGCAATCACGGAAGACATCATGAGAATCAGAAAAGACAACAAGACGTTGTGGCACGAGAACTTTTTGACGCGGGAAAGACACCAGAACCAAGCCCATACGTTGGACAAAGTCTTAAAGTTTCTTGCCGCAGTTTATGGAAGTAACGCAGGAAAGGTATTTGAGGTGGAGGGCGGAGAATTCGGCGACTTTGGAAGTGGTTTGAACAACCAAATGACCACATATTATCAAAACCAAGCAGCTCAGCAACCGCCATCACCTAATCCTTACGCACACGAGGCTGGTCCAACGCCCTTCCATAAACCCAGATTAATGTTGACCGACCAAGCCCACAAGAGAAGCCCTCAAACGGATGGTTCAGTCAAGTCACCAAGAGAACGTGGACCAAATTCAGTCCCAAGCACGAATGCTGATACCGGATCTATCGAGGAGATAATAAGATCGTACGGCAACACCCCTAATGGATTTAGCAACGAAAAAAAGAAAGACAATGGAGGAAGCGTTCTCGACGCCAAAGATGTTGCAGCCAGCAATGCCAGTCGAATCTACCAACAATTCATGAACCAAGATCTTCCGGTTTCTTCACCACGTACCTTTTTCCCAGAGTTGAATCAGAATAATGGCCATAATCAAGGGCAGGGCCAAGGCTCGGGCCAAAGCCTAGGGCAAAACTCTCCGAGCCAATACTTTGGAACCCCTACCCCAGACACACACACACTTCAGATGGCCGGTGGGGGCACATCAGATGGGGAACCTGTAAATAATAATAACGATCTAATGAGTGGATTGGAACAGAACATATTCAAACAAGGACAATCAATTCAGCAGGTCCAAGACTGGATACAAAGATTAGCCAGTCAGCAACAAAAACAACAAGCAACGATTAACGAGATCAACGACGAGATGAAACCCGATTTGGACGAATTTGACGTGAACGAATTCTTGAACAACAGCTCCAAGGAAGCCGAGAAAAAGGAAGTGGCTGCGTCCGAGGAGTCTAACAAGAGGACAGTGGACCAGATGTATGACAACCTAGTGGACAGTCCGCATAAGAAGAAACACCTCGAATAATAACAGCACGAGGATAAACGAATGGTACGAGGTACTTGATACCAGACGATATTGCGGTTAGGAGGATGGAGCTTGAGAAATACGCGACGGTCACTGTGCTGTGTAATTATATGCAAATCACATGGAAATAGCATACCGAAATTCGCCGAAAGCGATAGCCCAGGGCTACCTGGCCCGGCCACACAATTATGTATTATACCACGGAGAAGGTTGACGGGGTAGGAGGTAGACACTACTCGACTTTTGATTTACTCGACCGGCTCGAACTTGAAAAGGAGACGACATCGAGGGGAGTGTCTCGAACTGTAGCCCAGAAAATTCGCCAGATCCACGGGCGTTGGATTCTGGCAATATATGTATAGAAGCCCCCGGTATGCGCATCACGTGACGATAACGGTTGTAGAAGAACATCGCTCCCAGGAAAAGAGGGGGGAGCGAACGATCCTGACAGAAAACGGGTGCAGCGCACGACTGTAGTTATTATCTTTATCGAACTTTTGACGTCTAGCGATTCTTCCCAAAAACGTGACTCGCTTGGTCAAAGTACTGTTGTCCGACTTTGCAGCTTACCCACACGGTGCCCATCCATAGGAGAAGCGAGAATGTCGTCCAAGGTTATCGATTTGAGATTAAGCACGCTGAAGCTGAAGCGAGAGTACAGCAAAGGGGGATGTCGAGAATGCAAACGGCGCAAGATCAAATGTGACGAAGGAAAGCCGCATTGTTGGCAGTGTGCCCGTCTCAAGAAAGAGTGCTCGTACCCGGTGGACGGGGAAAAGGTTGCTCGGGTGTCGAAGAAGGCGTTGAAGCGCCACGGCAGCGAGAGCGGCATGGGAGGCACCAGTGTTTCGCTGTCCGACGAAGCGCCTACGGCAAGTCAGAGCGAGACGGTGGAAGGCAAACCGGCCACGAAGCTACAGAACGGCAACGGCCCGGCGACCGCCAACGGCTTTGACGAGAAAGCGAACGGCTTCAACAACGGATACGCCGCGGGAGCAAAGAACGGTGACGGAATACACAAGTCAGTCGCTTTTGGTCAAGACCATCTCAACCATCAGCAGCTTCATCCACATCAACAACAACAGCAACAGCAGCAGCAGCAACACCGCGGTATTACTCCGACAATCTACGCCCAGGAACAGCCGCCGCAGATGTACCCCCGGCAACCGCATAAACGAGCCTCGACCAACCACGAGAAGACCTTCCAAAGGCTGCCCGGCAACTTGCAGCCTCAAGCACAAAATACACACGGCAGCCCTCCCTACCAGGGCGCGTCGCCGTTCCAGGGCCAGGAAAACACCTTCAAGAGCATGTCGCCCCGTGACATGAACCCCCAGGTACAGGTACAGCCACCCATCATGCATCAACAGCCCATCAACCAAGTCCACGGCCCGTACCAGAGTCCTTCGGTGCTTCAGCCTCCCAGCTTTGGATATAGATACTCTCAGTTCCCCAACCACGCCCCCCATCAACCGCAACCCAACCAGCACCCACTACTTCCAATCCCAACACCATCGCCCGAGAATGGGGGAAGGACCGGCAATGAGATACAGGGCGACCGCTCCTCAAAAATGAGAAAGAAGCATCAGCCGAACCGCTCACAGTCGTCCGACCACCCAGTCTCACCCGAATTGATGAACCAGCAGCCCAACATGCCCACCAAATACACCCCGTCGTCCATCGTGAGTTTGCTCAACGACGTGAACACACCGAACACGGGCGAGAATTTCAGGAGCCAGTCGCCTTCTTCGATTCACTCTTCGGTGAGCGCCTCCCACGCCATCATGAGAACAACCCCATCGGCACCTTACCAGGACCCCAAACCGCTCCACCAAGATAACATGCTTCAGTTTTTCGACCAGGATGATCTCAATCTTCTTGCCACGGACTTGAATAATATCGTCAACAACATCATGTTTGAATCCAATTTCAACGACAAACTCACATTTGAAGTAGACCAAGAGACCACAGACAAGTCGTTCCGTCTGTTGATCTCCACCAATAGCACCCCCTTGCATTATTCGCCATCGGCAATGGACATGAACGGAGATCAGATTCCAAAGAATATTCCCTTCGACTACATCAAGGTGAACAAAAGCCACGAGAAATTGTATCTAGAGGAATTCTACAATGACTTTGCCAGCATTCTTTTGCCCTTCAGTTCTTACGACGAGACAGCACAAAGCTACTTCAATCCTGTCAGGGACCTCATATTGAAGTGTGCATCCAACGAATCTTTCCTTTTGGCGGCTGTTTTGGCACACGGCGCAAAGACCTCGTTCAAAAAGAATAATCTACTGGAAGACGAAGAAGCATATTGTACCTATTTATCAAAGTGCTTGAAGCTTCTTGGGCCGGCCCTAAGTAGTGGAGATGAACGGAAAGGAAAGGATAGCTTGACATCCAATATCGAGGCAGTGTTGTTGACGGTTTTGTTGCTCACTTCTGCCAATGCTGCCAACTCCAAACAGGATTGGAGACCGCACTTGAGAGGAGCAAAAGACCTTCTTCTCAAGGTTGCTCACAGGAAGATAAAGAATTCGAAAATCTTGGTATTCTGCAAGTTTTGGTTCGTGACATTGGAAATTTTGGCAGGCATAAGTTCCAAGTTGGGAGGAACCTTGAAAACCGACGAGGAAATCGACTCCTTGATCACTCTGGGGGACGATTACGAAATTGCAACACTCAAGGAGTTAGGAATCATAGTGGAAAGTGGTTTCAATATCATTTCGGGGTACCATAACGATTGCATTGGCCACATTCGAGACTTGATCAAGATTTTGAGCAAGCTCAGACAAAACAACAATTATCAACCTGAAAACAAGTTTGAGTACTTGAGGTTGTTGAGTGCATTCTATAAGCAATCGGAAATCAGTTTCATAAACAAAAAATGTGTCCTTTCTCCCTCAGACTTCAAAGATGGGATAATTCCTCATGGAAATTTGATCGACGTTGTTGAAGTCAATGACGAGAAGATCATCATATCGTGGATGGATTTATGTCACCAGGCATACGTACTAGGGTCAATGATAACCATTCTAACCAAATGCTTCGAAGAGCCTTACTCGTCTCCACAAGTTCAAATGTTGACTCGGAGAGTTACCTCAATGGTTTCCTTCTTGACAAAATCACCCGACATCCCGCAAAAGCTTATCAAGTGTTCGTTGATGATGATTCAATGGCCAATGCTAGTTGCTGGTACCAACTGTATCATAGAAGATCATAAGTATGTGTTGATGAAATTTTTCAGGGTGTCAGCACTGCACGGATCAGCCAGCGCTGGCTTTGCCCTATCCAAGATCAGCAATATCTGGAGCTGTCGCGAGAAGGGATTGAAAGTCGAATCGGACAACGAAGAGGACGATGTGCTTTCATACTAAAATGGGCAGTTTTTTTTTTGGGCTGGTTTAACGAACATGCGAGGCGGTCAAGGTGTTCTGACTACGCAGAGCAAGTTTTCACGATGTCATTATAGTTTGTATCCACTGTATTATTAGCTGGCCGTGAGTCGGTCAACGGAGTGTCAAAAAATTCTTACAAAAATGTATAAAAATATATAAATAATGACTAACTTTGCCTGAGAAGAGAATACCAGTTCATTTGGCCACTGGCCAACTTTAATCTCGTTTCAAAAGTATTGGTCACTTCCGATTCAGATTCGTCGGACAGCTCGTCGGACACTTCGTCGCCAGAGGCCAATTCAGAGACTCCATCGGATAAGGAGCCCAGCAGCTCGTCACAGTGACACTTCCAGTCCAACTTGCCTTGCGACAACATTTCTTGAACAAACCAGCCGATACGTTCGGCTCCCAACCTGGCACCGTCTAGGTTCGCCGAGGAAGGTCCCATTCGAAGAGAGGCATTCTTTCCTAGCATGAACAACGGAACCTGGTCGTTCCACTGCAAGTTGTCGGTTAAGCACGGCAAGCCTCGAACCGTGGGAATGTCGTATTCTTTCAACACCGGCTGAAGAAAATCGAGAGAGCGGAGATTTGCCGTGATCCCAGTTGCAAAATAAATGTAGTCCACATTGGATAGGGTGACTTCCTCGTACTCGTCGCCCTCGAGGGTGCTGTTGCTGCTGCCTACCTTTGTTTTGAGCCGGAGGGTCCACGTTTTTGTGGTGTCGTCCCATTCTTGACCCTCGATGGTGGTGAATTTCATGAAATCAAGTCTCTTGTCTTTGACATGTTTCATGACGATTTTGTAGTACTCCGGGTTGACCGAGCCCCCCTCTCGGGCCTCCTGGATCATCTGGAACCTCTCTTCATCGGTGTCTTTGATGTAGAATGCCGACTTCTTGACGTTCTTGTACTTGGTGACCCAATCCAAGTGGAAGTCAAAGTGCTTGATTTTGATGGCTCCTCTAAAGAGAAGATACACCTTGTCGACCCCGGCCTTTACTGCGACATTGGCCAATTGGGCCGAGGTCAACCCGCCTCCCACGATGACCACCTTTCTCGATTTGGAGACTTTGGGCTTCTGGCGGAACTCTTTGCCAAGAAAAGCAACCTGGCCGCTAAACAAATGGGTGGTGTGACAGCTTCCTTCGGGGAAGTGAGGCTCTGCAAATGGCTTAATCGGGTAGTTGACCTCACCTTTGTGGCCACTCGCAACAACGCAAATTTTGCACCCAAATGTTTTTCCCAGGGCCGTTTTCACCACGAACCCCTTCCCCGAATCGCCCGCCACGTGGATGTGCTCGTGTTCGATACTCACCACTTCGTCTTTGCGGATGTTATCGTGGAGCTTGTATCTGCTGACAATGTCGTCGCAAAACTCCCGGAAAAGCGGGGTGGAAGGACGGTAGTAGTCTTTCCAGTCTCTCATGTTGATATCAATAATACCAGACTTGTTGTGATTGGAGCTTTTGGCCTTGGGAGCGTTGCCCTCCACGCCTGGAACCGGGCACCTCATTTTGGCGTTCTTTTTGATGAGTTTCTTCTGCTGGTGCTTGGAGTGTTCTTTACCAACCACGTTCTTGATCTCCATCAAGTGTCTGGGGCCCTCCTTTTTTTGCAAATGGGCAAAGCTTACTAGGCCGTCAACGTTGACAGGATCCGGGTGGAAGAACATCGGTGAGCGAAGGAACGGAATTTGGCACGAGGCAAACTGGTTGTCCCACTGGCCCATGTACTTGTCCGAGACAGCGTCCAAAACCAATATTTCCAGAGGCTCGAACTTCTTCTTGGGTGCATACGACGACGAAGTCTTGCAGGTGGCCGGGTTGATCAAGTTGACCTTGTACCCTCTTTGTTTCAACCAATGGAACCTCTGATGTTCATCCTCGGTATAGATGGAGCCCGGACACTCTTCACAGAGTCTTGCGGTTACTGCAAGGCCACAGGTACCTCCACCTACCACTATCACTTCGAAGAAATCATCTACCGGAATATCCACAAACATTCTTGCTGGTGCTATCGGTTTCGAGATTGAAGGGCAAGATAATCTGGTTTATAACATTTCGCATCCATAACTACTGCGGTATAACCACACCGGTTGCGAAATCAGTGGAAACGAACAAACAAGAGATCGCGGTCAAGTCGCAGGCAGCGGATCAAACGCTGCAGCAACAGAGTCGATGCTCCTACAGTACATTGTCTTAAGTCGACGTCTATCTTACTATGTTTCTTTTTTAGTCCTTGTGCTATAAGAGAATACAGTTCGCCTCACCGTTACTGCTCGGCAAGGAACCCTTCGATGATTGCTAACAAACCCACGGCACCGGGGTCTGGAATGCCGCCGTCTTCGCTTTTAAACTCGTCTTTGTCGACATAACTGGCTCTTCCAAACTTGGCTTCCAATTCCTTTGTAGATTCGCAACCCTCCTTGGCACTTTTCACAGCCTCTTCGACATTGGCATTCTTGTGTAAACCATCTACAAATGGTTGCAAAGTGTCGACCAACGTTCTTCCACCAGTACGAGCTTTGGTGTATTTGAACAAACCGTCGTACAACGCCGAGTGCATGGCCTTGGCTAAGGTCTTGACTGAAAGCTCGTCGGCTTGTTGAAGATTCTGTACCAAGGAGGTCAAGAAGATGGAGTAGATTCCTCCTGAGGTACCACCCATGTTATCTTCGACGATTTCGGTGATTGAAGACAATGTGGCAACTGGATCGTTCAAGTTCTTCTTGAAGGAGTCATCTTCCTTCAATGCCTTCAAAATAGCCTTGGCACCACCCTCCAAGGTTTCACCACAGTCACCATCGCCAACCAAAGTGTCATAGTGGGTGATCTTGGGTTCGGCCTCGATCAACGTGTCCATTGATTTCTTAAGCTGCTTTGCAAACTTTTCGCCGTCAATCTTCAAGGACGAGGTGATCTGCTTTTGGTTCTCCATTGGAGATTTGATTTCTTCCCGAGACGAGTCCCACTGTTCGGAGGTGTACGACTTTGGTTTCCATCCTGATGCGTTGGTTGGAGCGTCGATGAACGACAAGACATCGTCAGCTGAATACTTGATGTCGGCCTTGGAAAGGTTGGACAAGTTCAACAAGGTGATCGAGAAACCGGGGGCGTTCAAGGAGGTGACAAAGTCACTGACCAAGACTCTCTTTGGCTTCTTCGACAAGGGCAAGTTGGCAATCACATGTTCTGCAATTGCGTACAATTCCAAAGACGAAGTACCCCCGATGTTGTTGACGAGCAACACGTAGTCGTCATTTTCCAAGTCGAAGTCAACATAGTGGCGCTCCTTGTCGTCTTTGGAAACCAATTTCTCGAACATGTCCTTGACGAGATTGTCGATGTTGGGAATGGGGCTCAATTTACTACCCGGTTCGTTGTGGATGCCCAACCCCAACTCTGCCTCGTTTTCGCCCGTGAACTCGGTTTCGCCAGACTTGCCCGGAACCGATGTTCTGTCCAACGAGGCCCCGATGGTGACCTGGTTGTCGTTGATGGCTCTTCCCAAGTCGGCCACCGACTTGAGGTCGTTGACCTTGGAGTGCGCAGCGGCACCCACCACCTTGTGGACCAAGGCGGTGCCCGCCAAGCCTCTTCTGCCGACCATCTTGTTCTGTTCTCTGCCGACGGCCACGTCGTCGCCCACGAACAAGATCTCCACGTTGTGGCCCTCGTTCTTAGCTCTTTCGGCCACCAAGCCAAAGTGCAACACGTCGCCGGTGTAGTTCTTCAAGATGATGAAGGTGCCCTTGTCCTTGTTGGACTTGGTCTTGATTGCAGCCATGATCTGCTTGGTGGAGGGCGACGCGAAGATGGCGCCGGCGACGGCGGCGTCCAACAAGTTGTCGCCGACGAACCCGCCGTGCAACGGCTCGTGGCCCGAGCCACCGCCGCTGATGATGGTGACCTTCTTGGAGGTGTCGGAGTTGGGGTTGAAGACCACGCGCTCGGACGGGATCAATTGCAACGCCGGGTTGGCACGCACCAACCCTCTCAAGTGGGTCAAGACGAGGTCCTCGTCGTCGTTGTATTTCCAGTGTTTGGCTAAAGTCATTGCTAGTGGGTCGAGTGAAAAAAGGAGCACCCCGGTCACTCACCACGAACGCTAAGTCTTATATAGTGAAGTGTGAATCGCACTAACATTAGCAAACTTCGGGTGGTCGCAAAATTTGGCGCGGGCGAGCAATGTTGGTCTCGGGAGGGACGTGAAATTCCGGGGGACTGGCGGCTAAGCTGCCTGAGCCGCCGGCTAACCTGCACCAGCGAGCAGCCGGCTGTTCGACCTGCCATCTGGTGGCAGGCCCAGGGGGCGCGTGCCCGCAACCGTCCAGGCCGAACGCTCGGGCACACAAACAGCGTAGTGGTGGCGGTGGAGGAGGTGCTGGTGGAGGGAGTGGGGGGCACCGTCCGCGCCGGCGTGCTGCCCAGCGCAGGCGCTACAATGGAGCCGTCCGCAAAAGGAGTCCCCAGGAAAATGGTCTCTGTCGGTGGGGGCGGCACCGGCTGCAGTGGGTGTCGCTGGTGGAGGGACTACTGTTTGTCCAAAGGTGACTAATCTTTTGTCGCAGAGCTCGGTGGGGCCGACCCAGAGATCGGCGCCGATAAGACCACCACCCTCCCACACTACCCCCCCCACATGTCGGTGTTGGCTCGTACTAACTACAGCCGCGGAGGCTGTCGCGAATGCAAGAGGCGCAAGATCAAATGCGACGAAGCCAAGCCATGCTGTGTCCAATGCACCCGCCTAAACAAGGACTGCACGTACCCCAGAGCCGGCGAAAAGGTCCAGCGGGTGTCCAAACGCCTCCAGGCCAGCAACCCCGAGTCCGACGACGCCGGCGGGTTCCAGATCCAGATCTACATGGGCCCCACCAAGCGGTTCAAGCCGAGCGAGGACCGCGGCGTCTCGGACCGCCGCCGGAGTACGCCGCCGAGCGCCGCCAGCTCCTCCAGCACCCCAAAGAGGGAGGCACTGGTCGAAAAGAACGGCGGGGCCCTTAGCGGGTTTGACGCTTCTCGTGTGCCGGCGCCAGAGCTCGTGCCGGCACCCCGCAAGAGCACCAGCACGCCGCCCGAGAGAGCGCCGCGGACTCCGGCCGGCTCCGCCGCCTTGCAGCCGTCCAGGTCGCCCACCGTGCAGCTCGCCCCGGAGCCAGCCAGCGGGGCGCCCGGGATGGTGCTAAGTGGCGACGGCCCCGCCCGGCAGAGCGCCAACGCGGCCTTCGGCGCGTTTCCCCAGCACGGCACCTCGTCGCTCGACCTCTACGACTTCGAGGACTTGAACCTTCTTGCGTCCGACTTGAACACCATCGTCAGCCACATCATCACCGGCTCCAACTACACCCCGAGCGACCCGCTCGCGTGGCACGCCGCCCCGCCGCAGGCCCACGGCGACCCCGAGATGTTGCCGAGACACGTGCCGCTCGACCTGATCGAGGTCTCGTCCGAGGCCGAGCGACGGTACCTCGAGGACTTCTACTACCTGTTCGCGATGCAGCTCCTTCCGTTCGGCGCGTACGACCGCATCCAGAACAAGTACGCCAACCCGCTCCGCGACGTCCTCTTGACGTGTGCGTCGGACGAGCCGCTTCTTCTTGCCGCGATCTTGGCCCAGGGCGCCCGCGTCTCCTACAACCAGCACAAGGCCCAGGCCGACTGGGACGCGTACTGCTCGTACCTCTCGACGTGCTTGAAGTTGTTGGGCCCCGCCTTGACCCGGAACCTCGACAAGGACGTCAAGCACGACGTCACGTCCAACATCGAGTGCATTCTCCTCACCGTGCTCCTCCTCACGTCGGCCAACGCCGCCACCAAAAAGCAAACGTGGCGCCCCCACTTGAAGGGCGCCAAGGACATCATATTGAAGGCGACGCACAGCAAGATCCGCCTGTCCAAGACCCTCATCATGTGCAAGTGGTGGTACATCGACTTCGAGCTTCTTGCCGGGGTGTCGTCGCTCTTGGGGGGCACTCTCAAAACCGACCAGGAGATCGACCAGGTGATCAACTTCCACAACGAATACGAGTTGGAGGTGCTCAAGGAGTTTGGCATCATCCGCGACAACGGATTCAACATCATGTCCGGGTACAACAACACGACGATCGAGCTCACGAGGGACTTGATCAAAATCATCAACAAGAAGCGACGCGAGGGGGACGCGTTCCAGGCCGACGCTTCGTTGGAGTACTTGCGTCTTCTCTCGGGGTTTTACGAGCAGTACAAGGCGCAGTTGCACACGCTGCCGGGGCTCGATCCCAGCACAGACTTGATAGACGTCGTGTACCTCAAGGACGGCCCGGTGACGATCAGCTGGATGGACACCTCGCAGCAGGCGTACACGCTTGCGTGCATCGTGACCATCTACTCGGAGATCATGGGCTTGCCCGACGACCACGTCCAGATCCAAGACCTCAGCAAGAGGCTCCTTTCGTTGATCTCGTACTTGCAGGACTGCCTGGGCGAGCCGCAGGCCCACAGCAAGCACTACATTCTGATGATCCAGTGGCCCATGACGATTGCAGCCAAGAACTGCGCCGACGCCCAGAGCCGTCTGATATTGACCAAGTTCTTCCAGTTGTTGGCCGGAGCCGGCTCCGGGAGCGCAGAGCACGCCTTGCGAAAGATGAGGCGACGGTGGGACGAGCTCGACGGAGTGGCTGGAGAGGAGGACGAGGACCAGGACTTGGACATCGTTGCGTACTGAGCGGCGCCACGCACCATTTTTACATAGAGAGACGCCCGTCGTCCATAAACTGCATATTTCGCCCTGCACGCACGGCAGGCTTAGCACGGCTCTCGTTGCCACGCCGCAGGCAACACGTAGCGTTCTGGTAGACAGCTCATCGCCAAAGTTGCGCTTTCGCAACTTTCCCCACACAATGCGCTCTCGCCTTGAATAGCTGTGCCGAAGCGCACGGGCACCCGCTGCTTACGTGAGCAGTGTCACAAATTTCGCTGATGATTTCCATTTGCAAACATCATCAGGTCACCTGGAGGAAGCCATGACGTCTGACCAGAAGGACAAAAGGTCGAAATCCTTCACCGGGTGCTTCACTTGCCGGTCAAGAAAGGTGCGATGTGACTTGGAAAAGCCCTTTTGCGGCAACTGCGCGAAAACCGGAGTCGCCTGCTCCGGGTACGACATCAAGTTGAAGTGGTCCCAGCCCATCCAGTTCACCAACCGCAGAGGCAACCTGTACGCGTCGCAGGTGCTGTTCAAGGCCAAGAAGGACGAGGAGGACGGCGAGTTTTTCCAGCGCCGCTTTGTCGACTACGTGGTGTGGGACGAGAAGTTGAACTGCAAGCCGTACGAGTCCTACGAGGAGATGGACCGCGACTTGGGCATTCTCCACCACTCGGGAAACGACAGCCTCGTCAACAGCGAAGGGCGGACCAAGATTCTCGGGCCCTTTGGCGTTTTCACGGGCACGGTGGAGACAAAGAAGTCGCGAAAACGAAAGCCGGAGCCACAGCCCCATCACAGCCCTCGGGAGAAGGCCCGGAAGGAAGACGCGGAAGAGGCCCCGAAGGAGCACAAGGAGGACCATCCGGCGGCGCTCTCGGCGCCCGAGCTTCCGCATGACCAGTTGTGGTTGTCCAACGAGCTTCGCGACGATGCCCTCTTGACCGCGGCCGCCTTGAACGGGGACACCCAGTTCCTCAACTTCATGAACAACTTCTCGCCCAACATCACCAACAACAACTCCAGCCGAGGCAGCCCGTCGCGCCAGTTTGGGTCCAACCAGACGTACAACACCAACCAGAACGACTTTCTCAACTTGGTGTTCCATAGAAACCACAACAACTTGGCCACGACCCCGGGCACCGACACCGGCATCAACTTGTTGAACAACGCGTCGTCGGCGTTGGTCAACGACAGCTCCTCCAACATAGTCTCCAATGTTCTCAACGGCCCCGATGTAATGATAGACCCCACCAACCAACACTTGTACTATTCCAACTATAATAACTACTACTACAACAACCCCTACATGCTGAACGAGAACCTCGAAATCCACCTCCACGCATCCAAGCTCACGGCGTCCACGGACGAGGCGTCGGCAGAAATCGTCGACGGCGAGTCGCCCAACAACACGACCATGCCCTCGTCGATAATGTGCATTGTGCAGAACCCCGTGCAGGCTGACCTTGAGCTCACCTTGTCCAGCTCTGGAGTTGGTATGCCTAATACAGCGTTGCAGGTGCAGCCCCTCACGAGGTACCTCTTGAACTACTACGTCACGCAGGTGGCGGATCTCATGACGGTGATCCCGTTGACCGAAAACCCGTGGAAAACCATCTACTTTCCTCGTGCGTTGATGGCCATTGGCGAGTTGCTGTCGCTCGGGCAGACCTCCACCGCCAAGAACGCCCTCTTGAACGCCTTGTTGGCGGTGTCGGCGTTCAACCTCCAATCAAAGTTCCCCAAGAACTCCGACCCGATGAAGTACTACCTCAACTTGGGGATCCGGCTCCGGAACCAGGCCAGTTTGTTTGTCAAGCAGTTGTTGAGCTCCAAGTCGGAATCGCACTCGGGAGTGGAGCATTGTGTGTCCAACGAAAAGTACAAGGACGTGCTTTGCGCTGTGATGACGATGATCAGTGTGGATTTGGTGTGGGGCACAATGCAGGACACCAACTTCTACATCAAGTGGTGTGGGAAGGTGATCTCGGCCAAGATGGTGAACAAGAAGAAGCTTTCATCCAAGGCCAGAATCTTGCACCGAGTATTCCTGTCGCTCAAGCTTATCCAAGACTCAACCTGTCTAGACTTGGCCAGCATCAAGGCCGACTTTGTGGCCAACGGAACCGATGGCTACGACGTCAACGGCGACAGGTTTGGAAACGACGACGAAAACGCCCCCACCAAGAACAAGATAGACTTCATCGTCAATGACATCGCCAAGGGGAAAACAACGTCTCCTTCGTTTGTGAACAAGAAGTTGATCAATACCAAGAAGAACGACGAGAACTTTGCTACCGACGCGTTGTACGGGTTACCGAACTCGCTCATTCTTTTGTTCAGCGATACTGTTCAGCTCTTGAGGACCAAAATACACCACCAGGAAGTGTACCAGAAGCTTCCCGACGACTTCACCCAGAGAGTGAACAAGTTGCAGAAGAAACTCTTGAACTGGAAGCTTGACTGGGAGCTATTCAAGGAGAAGGACGACGCCGCAGCCAATGCCGTCGAGGAAGAGATCGAGGTGGATACCGACTTGAAGGAAAGCGCGGCGGCGGTGGAGTTGGACGAGGGGGACGATCTCAAGCTGTTCTACTCGGCGATGCACGAGATCACGTACCACCATATCATGTCCTTCTACCATGCGCTTATGATCTACTTCAACCGGTTGATCAAGGAGATTGCTCCCAGCAAGCTCCAGGTGAAGGTGGCCAAAACACTCCACCACTTGAACGCGATCCAACGGTTGATCGTGAAGGACGAGGCGGCGATCATTCCGTTGTTCTGGCAGGGGTTCATTGCCGGCTGCGAGGCCACGTCGTTGCACCTTCAAACAAGCTTCAAGAAGTGGGGGTCGGACATTGCCCAGTACTTGGGAAGCTACTGGGGCGCGCGGCAGATCATGTTGGAGGTGTGGAGAAGAAAGCGAATGAACGAAGCGAGAGACGACTGGGTGAGCGTGATCAAGGACTGGGAAATGAACTTGATGTTGAATTAGGCCAAGGACCGGCCAGTCAACCTGTTTTCAAGTCCAGCTGTTGAAACTATTTATTTGTAATATGAATGTACAATCGATTCGATGCGAAGGCGCTGGGACAGTGCGCAGTATGAGCGGCGCGAGGCTACTTTGATAGTCGAGGGCATGCTGAGCGTAGCCGTTCGTACTGGACACGCTTGTCGCTGTAGCGGCACGGGCCACTCACCGTTTAGGGTCCAAATGGAGACACCGCCCCGTTTGTAGGAATGCTCTCGCCGATCGTGAGAGTTGCACCCGGCCCCACGAAAAGTTCGCATCGCTCGGTGCACAGCCGAACGGGCAGCTACGGGGCGACGAGGATCTCTTGAGGGGGCCTTGCAGCGTGGCTGCTGCGACGAGAGACCCACTTGAGTCTCTGCAGCTTACAAGAGTTGTTCGTCACGCGACTACGGGCCTGCCGACGGTAGATGTCAACGGCGGCGGAGAGCTAACTTTTGGCAGAGCAGAGCACCGCCGGCGGAGGACTTGCCTTTGGCAGCTGGGCACCGGCGCCGGATGTAGAAGCGTAATACATCAGGAGACGGCTCAGCGAATAATATCGGGAGACGGCTCAGCCGGCAGCAACGCCGGTGGGCCGACGGCAGACGTGCTGCTGCTGCCCACTGAAAAGACGCGGCCGGGCCAGGCCGCGGGGCCGGGGCGTCCAAAGGCTCCGTTCAATCGTCACTTTGGGTTGCTGTTATGCGCCAGACACGAGATTGTGGACGAGGCTGTACCGCGGACAAGAGGGCTGTTCGGCGGACAACAGGCAGGCCTCGTCAAAAGCTGCGACACGGGCGGCACGACGCGCCGGACAGCTCCGAGACGATTGTTGGAGGGAGGAGTTTCAGCACGCCTGATGTTTCACCCGTTGGGAACGCCGGCGGCAAAGCCCTCCCCGTGATCTGTTCCCCTGACGGGGCGCAAACAAACAAACACCGGGTGCATACAAATGCAAACAAACAAACAGAGGGACACGTCAACACGGTGGGGCTCCAGGCGGCGGTGGGCCTCATCGCGACGCGACACGCGCGTCGGCCCGCACCGCGGTGCGTCAAATTCGGCGCGCGTGCGGAGTGCACGCCGGTCAATGGTTGCGAATATTTTGCCATTTAGCGGAAGGGGGTGGGTTATGGGATCGAGATTTGATGAGCTCGGGCGTTCTCTGGCGGCCGGACGGCCACCGTGACGCGAAGGGCGAAGCCCGTTTTGGCGTATATATAGCTCCTTGGAGATCCCTGTAGCTTCATCTTTTTCTTTCTCCATCAACTGCTTCCTCTCACAGCCTCGATACCGCCCCACTCCTTCCACACTCTTTTACAATGCAATACAGATTCCTTTCCGTCGCTTCCCTCGCCGCAGTTGCCTCTGCCCAGTCGACCCTCACCAGCCTTGCCACCGTCACCAAGAAGTCCACCACCGACGTCACCATCACCTCTTGTTCCGACCACGAGTGCACCAAGGCCGCCGCTGCTGTCACCACCACCGGCATCGAGACCGACTACACCACCATCTGCCCGGAAACCGAGTCCACCTCCGTCACCAAGGCCGCTGAGGTCTCCAAGCCAGCCTCCCTCGCTCCAGCCGCCACCACCGCCCCAGCTGCCCCTGCTGCCCCAGCTGCTGCTTCCCCAGCCTCGGTCGCCCCAGTTGCCTCCTCCGCTGCCCCCGCCGCCCCTGCTGCTCCGGTCTCTTCCCCAGCCTCGCTTGCTCCTGCTGCCACCACTGCCTCCGCCCCAGTCTCCTCTCCAAAGGCCTTGGCCGCCGCTTCCAGCGACTCTGACGTCTACGTTGACGTCACCACCACCCCTACCGTCACCGCCTCCACCGGTGTCGTTGCTACCTCCACCGCCCAATCCACCTTGACCACCATCCACAAGAGCTCCTCCGCCAGCCCCAGCTCTGCTGCTGCTGCCGTTGTCTCTCAAGTCAACAACGCTAACAAGATCACCGGCTTGGGCTTTGCTGGTTTCGCCGGTTTCGTCGCCGTCTTGTTGTAAGCGCTCGACTCCTTGTGACCCCTCCTTGTACTATATTCGCCTCGCGGCATGATCATCTCCTTTATGTTCCAGTTTACTAATTTTGTGTATGACGACACTATACAAAAGAGTCATGAAAACAAACTTACCTCCCTTACACAAGTGGCACGGTAATGGCTAAATCGACTTTGGCATCTCATTTCATTTTCACATCTTACATAGCATCAGCGTGATTGCGAAGAAGTTGGCTTTTCTGAAATCTAGTTTATAAATATAATTGTTCAAAAACTGCCCGTAGCTCCAGCTCCAAGTTGGCTTTTCAAAAACGATTCAACAAGCAACGCCGCTGAGGTTTCTACTTCAGTAGACCCCTCCGAGTTTTTGGAAAATCTGATGACTTGTAAGGCAACAGTTGAATCTTGGGAAGACCCCACAAAAGTCGAGTCTGTGCACCGGTTCCTGAGGTTTTTGTGGCTTTTGCACCCATTTTGGTGATTGTGTAAGTTTTGTCTAGTTTATTAGAATATACACCATACTATACATAATGTACATACATTACTCGGGCACTCTGAACCTCAACTGCTGACCCTCGGAATAGATGTAGTTCAACGTTTGCTCAAACTCTCCGCTTTTGGTCAACTCGACATACCTTTGGTACAACAACAACGCAGTATGAGCATCTTCGATGGAGTCGTGGTTCCCAGTCTGCACTTTTTCTCGAAGTAAAACGTACGCAAGGAACTTCAACCCCAACAGCCTCTTGAAATCGCTCTTGTAGTAGAACTCAGCGGTATCTCTGATCTGCGCTGAAGGCACTTGAAGGTTGATACATCTGAAATCGTTGTACAAACCGTGTCCCACAAACACAACACCGAGGTTCAACAACAACCACAACTTGCGGTACGAAATCTGCAATGTCACCAAGTTCTTTTCCGATTTGATGGGATCCAAGTCCCACCTGTATATGCCGGAAAAGTTGGTCAAGAAATTGTCAATCTCACAAGTGTGCACAATATAATCATCGATGAACGCCACTCCATATCCTGGTCCCTTATCTCCGCGAATGGCTGACAATCTGGCGAGCGACAACTCCTTTGGCTTGATCAATTTCTTGTACCCATCTGAGTGCACCTCCAATTCCTCGGGCTTCAATGCCACAAACTCGGCATCAATTGCAACCAAGGTTCCAATTCCTGGAGCTTCTGATCTTGTCAACAACTGGTATTCCTTCTTGTAACCTTCACGAATCGTGCCGGCAAACCTGTCTCTGTATAGGATTTCGTCGTTCAAGTTCGGTATCTGCGAGAAAGTCTTTGCGTCAAAGTAGTTGAACTTGCTTTGAGCAAACGAATCATCTTGATAAAGCATCAAAATGGGCTTCTTCCAATGCTGCGAGATATTGAACACCTCCTCTTCAGGAATGGGCATCACCAAGAAATCATTGAACAAATGCCATTGGCCGTCGACTTTGATATACGAAACCAAATTATGAAGGCCCCCGGAAGTGTCATTTTGGTGGCTGATTTCACAAACGAACCCTAACAATTCGAACTTGACAAATTCAGTGTCGAATTGAGAAATCTGGGATTTCACAGAAACCCGGTTGTTGGTATTCACTGCATAGAAGTCGGGAATGATAAAGTCACGGAAACTATTGAGTAGCTTGAACTCCTCGTTGGATAAGTTAAAATTGAGGGACAACAACGGAGGCAACCTGACTACCTGTGTCTTGATGTCCAAACTGTGAGGATACTGGTGCTGGTGTTGGTTGCACGGTATGGTATAGGACTTTGAAAGAGCGTGCTCAATATACGCCAATAGGTTGAGATTCTTTCGAGTGGTTGCAGGCGTTGGGGCTGCTTGCTGTTTATTGCCCAATTGTGAGTTGAGCAAAATGCTCATTTTGTTGAGAACGCTGCTGGGAGGGGTGACCAAATCAAGACTGAATTGAGATCCCACTTGCTGGCTGAAAGTAGGACAAGAACCAGCATTGCCCCTGATTTCGGTTTCCACATCTATCCTCATGAGCTCGGACATGGAAGAATCGTTGAATTGATTCATCAAGTCAACGTGAAGCTGATTGAGTAAGAAATTATTGAATTTCAGAATAAGTGCCCTCAACTCGTGTGCATTCAACGTTTCCCCTTCGTTGTTGTTGAGTAGATTCAAAGCCTTTGCGTCCACGTTCTGATTCATCACTTGTGCAAAGTTGTAAATTTTGACATTGTTATTCTTTGCTTTGTGCATCATGTCGAACAAGTATCCCAATTCGTTGAGAATGGAAGATCCTTGAGGATTCTGTCTCGACAAAATGGTTTCATAATCGCATGGAAGATACTCTTGAGCCAACGGTCTGGATACCACATTGTAGAGCACTGGCAGGAACCTGTAAAGTTGTAAGAGCGAGTTGATGTAAGAGTTGTCTGTGTGGTTTTCAAGCCCACAGATACCATTTGTTTTGTTGTAATAGCTGAAATCGAAGTCCTTGACCCCGAATTTAGAGTACTGAATTTGCAATTTGGAGTAGCAGTTGGGGATCCGCGGGGTTCTTGTGTCCAGAACAGGGGATTTGTACTGAAAGACACTTTCAATTTCATCACCGGCCTCGAGGGCAACCTTTCTTGTAGGATCGTTGAATTCACTGTTATACAAGTCCTGTGCAGATGAGATGTTGTTGGCTCTTTCACTGATGAACTTTGGAACGTTCACCGAAGGATTCAAGTTCTTACGCTCGCGAAGTGACTGGTACGGCTTGGTGATATTTCTGGGGCCATACTTCAACTTATCGTACGGGAAGAAGCCAAGTTCATTATCGTTCTGCAAACTGTCCTCCAATCTCGAGGGTAGCTTCGCCAACTCTTTGTCGAAGGTCAAGTCCGAAGCCCAGTTGGAAAGCAAAAGGTCTTTGTAATATGGCATTCCGACGGACGACAACGGTATACTGTAGTCGTCAACATCTATGGGTTTTACTGGAGGTGGAGCGACAATGTCCGGCTGGTCGATGTTGGCCGGAAAGTTGACAAACTCCTTGGTGTTGTTGCTGAGAGACCACAAGTGGAGATTCGAGGCCCCGTCACTGAAGCAGAAGAAGTCACCACTTTCACTGACCTTGAGATTCGAGAGCTTGGGGGCAGCGTGGGAAGAATGCTGGTGGATGCTGGAGGTGAGGTCAGCCCGGTAAAGGGATACGTTCGTCTGCTCGTACATGTCAACAAACTGAATCTGACCGGTGTTGGAGGTGATTATGATGATGTTGGGGAGCTTAGGGTGGAACTTGACCGAGGTGGCGCCGGCTGTGAAAGGAATGGGGGCGATTGGTCTCATCATCCGCGTGTCGTAGATGTTCACCAACGGGTCCACGATGTAGTCCTGGTTCCCGTTCAGATAGTGGTGGTTGAAGCGTCTTGGCCGAATGGAGTAGCCACAAGTTGCAATGTAGGAGCCTTGAACGTCCATGTCGGAGAGCAACCCGTTGTGGGCCTGGAAGGACTTGATGGACAGATTGGACACCGGGTCAAACAACTCGAGCGAGCCGGTCAGCTTGCCCAAGGTCAAGAACTTTGACATGTTGTTGATGTGGGCAACGTTGCCGTCGTGGTTGAAGGTTGTGAGATGGGAGGGCTTGTTCAAGTCGAACTTGAAGAGGTTGGAGGACGACGCCACGACGATGTCGTTCATGGTGTTGCAGTTTTTGGTCATGCAGGTCAAGTTCAGGAAGAGGTCTGGCGAGTCGAACGAGTCGTTGGTCAAGTTCAACTTGCAGAGGCCCCTTCTGTTGTTGAAGTTGACGTTGTTGTTCAGCAAGGAGAGGATGCCGTCCTTGTGGTTGAGGTAGCCGAGCACGGGCGAGCTGGCCACCGAGGACTTGAACTTGACGTAGGGGTAGAGCTGGAACGTCTGCTGGTAGGGGTTGCCGTTGACGGTGGCCTGGGACGACGTGAAGGATCGGGAGTATCCGTCGGAGTCGCCGCACCAGAGGAGGTTCTGGGCAGCATCAAATTGGAGCGCGGAGATGTCGGGGGAGCCGATGCCCGCGGCGGCGGCGGGGACTCTGGCGACTTCGCTCCAGGTGTCCATCTAGTGTTGACTGAGAAGGAGTGGGTGGGTGGACGCGAGCGATATGATAGCGCGACGCCAGGCGATGTATTGCGACAACGGTTGAGAACGCGACATGGATCATCGGAATGCGACACGCCGGTGGAGTGCGACAGAAATGCGACAGGCTGGGGACGCAGGTCGTGCCCGAACCAACACCCGCGCTGTCGCATCCGCGTGTCGCATCCGCGTGTCGCAAGCCGCCACGTTGTCGCAAATTGCCACGTTGTCGCATATGGGCAGTGCGTGTCGCAACACCGGGCGCGATCCGCTTCTGCGACCGCCACACCCTCACGTGCCTCCTCGGACCATCGCCACGGCACAAAACAAACGTCTTTCCGAGCACACATGACCGTGGCTGAAACGGCCGCGATTGCTCGCCACATGGCGACAGGCCGTCTGGCGGGCCAGGCCGGCGCGCCACGTGACCCGCCGCGTTCCCGCGGCGACCCCACCTGCCCCCGAGCGCGAACCCGCAAGCGAACCCCAGCGCTCGGCGGGCCGATTAGGGGGCAGCGTTGCGGTAACCAGACGGGTCCCCCAGCGACAGATTACAGTTTGCTGGCCGGCGGCGCGGTGGCACGAGCGGCGACCCGCCGCCGCCAGCAGGCCCGCAACCACGGCAGGGCCCCAGTAAGGTTCCCAGGGCCCCGCTGAATCAGGCAGGGCAACTTCCCGATCGGTGCGTGACACCTCACGCTGGCCGCAATTCCTCTCGACCCCGGTGCCAGCTATCTTCCGCGTCTTATCAATTGTTGTTTTGGTTTTGTGTCGCCATGCGATATTCTCGGAGCCTCGATAACATTAATGACTCTACCATGTGTTGGCTTATATATAAGCCTGAGAAATCAGCGTAAACACAAATACCCTCTTTTGCTCCCCAGTCTCCAATCGGTTATAGCAGATTGCAGACCCCCCCGTTTCCACTTCTACACCCTACCCCCACAAGTCGCCCCCACCCCACAATGCTCAGATCCTCACTCACCTCCCTCATGCCCTGGTTCAAGAGATCCAAGTCCACCTCCGCTCCGATAGTCAACGACCCCAACACCAGCTTCGTGATCCCCTCGACCACCGAGGGCCAGTCCGCCATGGTCAACATCTCCATGAAGGACGACGCCGACGACGAGTCGCTTGTAGATATACAGACGAGATCATTGACGTACGCCGAGGTCGCGTCCTTGGCGGCTACCAAAACCCCCCAGGGCGGCAAGAAGGGCGCCGCGTCCATGACGATCAGCCGCCCCAGAAGACAAAGACCAGCAACTAACCAATACGACGTCCTCAACCGCGACGAGGACCTCGACGCATCCTACTTGACGTACGAGCAGAAGTCGGCCGACGAGTACGAAAAGAGCAGAACCTTCAAGGCGAGACAGCACGGGTGGATCCAAAGCAAGAAGCTCAGAAACGCAGCATTCAAGAAGGGCGCCAAGGCGTAGGTCCGCCAGCATGCACGCGACCGCAACGCCGCAGCATGTCTTGAGATCTCCCCCCTCCCGACCTGCCGTCCGATCAACTATGACCTGTCTTCACTCTGTACACCCGTAAACCAGCACTTCTAACAGTCGCCGGCCCGCCAGACGTACTAGCTTCTATCCTTTACTAATTAGAGCTGGCTCATATTAATTACAAACCCCATAAATACAAAAACCGCGGGCCCCGCTGGCGCCGCTGCCCCTTACATACTGTAGCTATCCCCTAGGATCTCGCCGTCGCAGTCGAGGAGCTCGGGGTCGGTGACGCACAAAAAGAGCGGCTCCTTGATCAACGACCCGAGCCTGACCGTGCGGCCCACCTTCTCCCACTTGCCCTCCTTGAGCCCGCTGTACTGGCCGAGCCAGTTGCTCTCGAGCTCGAGCTTGCGGATCTCCGGGCGCTCAATCTCCACAAAAAACGGTTGGATGAACAACTGCCCGATATCTCCTTTTGAGAACGCGCACGAGTACGCCGCACTGACACTGTACTTGGATGACACCGTCGCCGAGTACGCCAACTCCATGTCGGAGCCCCACGCCTCCCACCCGAGCGCCAAGTCGTACGTCACCACCTTGCCGAACGTGGACGAGAAGGTCCCCAGAAGCGACCCCCCGTCGCCCCGCGCGTTGTTGAGGCACCCCGTCAACGGAAGACGCGGCCCGTCCACCGGCCGCCGCGTGCTGTTTTTGTACTCGACCCAGGTGTGCTTGTCGCGCTCGGCCTGCTCCTTGCTCTTGACCACCACCAAGCTCCCGCCCCCCGTCGTGGTGGTGTCTAGCTGCAGCTGGTTCATGACGATCGTCCCCGAGTCCTTGACGTAGAGGATGTTGCTGCGGTCGGCAAGGATGCCGAGCACCGAGGTGTTGTAGCCGCCTCCCGGGGCGTAGAACGACGCCACCTCGACAAATCGCTTGCCCTCAAAGTTGTTCTTGGGCACAGTCTTGAAGTCGGTGATCCGGGCACCCTCTTGCAGAAGCGAGCTGACTCCGGCGAGCATCAAAAATAGGAGCTTGAAAGAAACCATGCTTGGTGGTTTACGTTTCTACGACCGGCCCTGTGCCTTAAGACCCCGTGCCCTTTTTATGTTACTCTTACGGAAGGCTGTATGCTTCACTGTTTATTACGCAAAAAATTACAAGACTTTTTCCCTCGTCCTTTTTCGCAGCCAAAATCTATAATACCAAAAAGTCCAAGTAGTTTACTATGCCACCGAAGTGGCTTTTTATTTTCCCTCTGTCTACTGGCGTGACCAAAGAGTTCCCAGACACAACTTCAGGTGTTGGTAAGCTCTTCAATTCTCAGCGGCCGCCATTACCTGGTTGGGTGCTTTTTGTGCACACAATCCTTTTTTCTATCTGTCTTCTCACTCAAACAACTTGATGTAGTCTTGCTGGTCCTTGTCGAGCTTGACTTCGTTATACTCTCTGTGTAACGTAGGAGCTCCGACCAAAAGGTTCCACCCGTCATTCAAGTTCAAGACAAACAACTTCCACATGTGTACGGGGAAGTCCTTGTAACTCTTCAACACGAAAACAAGGGCCTGGTACACATCATCGTATGCAATCTTGAAATCTTCTGCAAATGTGCGGTCCTGGGGATGCTGTAAAATGTGCTTCTCTCTAGATGTCACAACCTTCTTCGTGGGTAAAGATGGAGGAACATCGACAGTCTTCTTCTCATTCACAGCTGCATCCTTGACCTGGGTCCGTTGACGAGTGTCAAATGGGAACACAAATCCTCCGTTGAGGTTCTTCTTCTTCTCGTAATCGCCCGGGTTGGCTAATCCTTTCCTGACATCTTCCAAATGGGCCAAATACATGGTCTTGAAGCTGTTGATGGCCTCGACAGACTTGGACAACCGGTCAAAGGTGTTGACTAAAGCGACGATTTCAATCCGCGAGAACTTCAACTTGTCGACGTTGGCGGGGTCTTCTCCTTCGAACAAGATCTTGAGAGCAGTACCGTAGCCAATTGTTTGAAGTTTCCCCCACATTCTGCACCTGTCACATCCAACACAGTCCATGATTGCAGAAATGTTCTTGAATCTCGATCTGAATTCCTCCTTCAAGCCCTTGCTGACAAGGGCAGGGTTGAACAAAAGAGACGTGTTGAAAAGATCATTGTCAGAAAGGGTAGGAATGATGTCCTTGAACAAAAGGTCATCGTGGGAGTAGTCGTCAGCAGCAAAACGATGGTGAGAGGTATCGTCTTCGATGAACTTCTTCAAAGGTAAGATTTCTGATAACTTGACCAAAGATTGCGAGACCAAGGCATAGTTGAAATAAATGTTGGACAATCTTTCGTTTGAAGACCCGATTCTTTCCATGAACACTTTCAAGTTTGGATAGAATTCTCCAGTCTCCGGGTCCATGAACTCGTTGGACAAGTGAACCGAGATGGAAGCATGCATTCCACTCACGATTCTGTAGAACATCCTCTTTTCAACACACAGCTCTGTGGGAGCGTCAGCGGTTTCCATGGACATTGGGTTTGTGTTGGGGAAACAGTTCTCGGAGTAGATGGCCTTCCACACATCGTGTGCTTGGGCACCCCCGTATCCCGTAAATCTCTCCGGGTTGTTGACAAGGTTGACATAGACACAGTTATGGTCATCATCAATATGACAATAGTCCAAGTCCTCGCACGTTTTGACCTCCTCAACCTCTTGGGTTGGAACTGCACGGTTGATCTTGCCCAAGCTCGACGGTTTCAAATCGTCGTTGGTGACGTCCTTCCAGTTGTACTGGTCGGGAGACAAGATTTCCACCGCACAGTTCTCGGTGGCGCAAAAGTGCTGGGCGTTCCAGAACTTGCACTGCTTGTCGAAGTTGAGCTTGAAGTACTTGAAGTACGAGGTTTCGACCAACTTGGACAACAGCAGTCTGATGTCCTTGTTGACCTCGTCGATGTACGAAAAAGTGGTGTTGCAAGTCGACGTGATGATCTGGGAACAGTAGTCGGCGTTATCAAAGGGCGTGAAGTTGTTCTTGGGCAACGAGGCTAGCACGCACGATATTATGAATACCTGCGCTATCACATACGAGAAGACCTTCATGCTGGGAAGACGAAGAAGAAGTGGTGGTGGGAGGAAGGAAGTTTGGTGATACGTGGCGTGGCGTTATCTACAAGTGATGGAAAATGATTTCTAAGCCCTCTTTTGCAGGTTGGCCCGATACCAGCAAACAATTTTCATGCACCGGGCGCCATCAGGTGAAGATGTCGGTCGGCACACGCCCTTGCAGGGTCACCAGATATTCCGAAGGCAAAAGCGCCATCCGGCGGTGGGGCCACCGAACGTGCTACTCTGGTTACAAAATCGATTCTAATTAACTCCTATTTAGGGGAAGCAGAGAGGAAGGTGGCGCAGGGAGCTTCTTCCTCGGGTGTGTTACTTTTTGGGGGTTGGCCGGTGGGCCTTCAATCGAACTTGATCTTCTTGGCGGTCTTGGTCATATCCACGTCCTTGAAAAAGGCCCCGTACGCAGAGTGGGCCTTCTTCTTGGTGTGCCCGCCGAACTTGAGCAACTCGTCGGGAACGGGCTGGTTGGCGCCTCTCAAGATGTTCATCAAGGCACCGCTCAAGTGCTTCTCGTGCTCGGTGAAGAGGGTGTGCGCAGTACCGAGCTGGCCAGCCCTGCCGGTTCTTCCGATTCTGTGGACGTAGTCTTCAACCGTCAAGGGGAAAGTCAAGTTGATGACCACCTTGACGTTGGGGATGTCCAAACCTCTGGCAGCCACGTCGGTGGCCAACAAAAGCGTGCATTCACCCGACTTGAAGGAGTTCAAGGCCTGGGTTCTTTGCTGCTGCGACAAGTCCCCGTGGATGGCAGCCACCTGGTGGCCGTTTCTTTGCAACAACATCTCTATTCTTCCGGCTTCCTTCTTGTACAAGGCAAAGATCAAGATCTTGTCGTTTCTGTTGGATCCGCTTTGGTACTTCTTCAACAAGCCCAACAATCTCTTTTCCTTGTCATAAGGCTCGATCACCTCCACGACCTGGGTGATGCTCTTGTTGGCAGTCAACTCGTCTCTGTCACCGATACTCACCTTGATCGGCTTGTCCATGAACGTGCTGGCAAGCTCTCTGACTTCCTTGGGCCAGGTGGCCGTGAACATCAATGTTTGTCTGCCTTCGGTCTTGGTGTTGCCGATGATGGACTTGATGTCTTGCTCGAATCCCTTTTCCAACATGCGGTCGGCTTCGTCCAACACCAAGTAGTCGATTCCACTCAAGTCGACGGCACCGTCGTTGATCAAGTCGAGCAATCTGCCGGGGGTGGCCACAACCACGTTGGCGTTGCGCATCTGCTTCACCTGGTCGGACTTGGAGACACCTCCGTAGATGGCCACGCAGTTGATGTTGGTGTTGTCAGTCAAGTTGACCAAGTTGTCGTAGATCTGCAACGCCAACTCTCTGGTGGGAGAGATACATATGACACTCAAGCCCGTCTTGTTCAAGGTCAAGATGTTGTTGATGGCTGGAACACCAAAGGCAAAGGTCTTTCCCGAGCCGGTTTCGGCAACACCAATGACGTCCTTTCCACTCAACAAGTATGGCCACGAAACAGACTGGATAGGCGTGGGCTTGGGGAACTTGGCCACGACCTTGCTGATCTTGGGGTTCAAGTCAATCTGGTCGAACGACAACAAGGGTCTCAAGTTCATTCCGTGGGGGTCATCGATGGTGACTTCGTTGGTTTTCAAGAAGGCGTCGACCTCGGATTGCGGCAAGCTGGTCAAGGTCTCGTTCTGGGTGTATCCAGTGCAAGACTCGGCAGTTCCGGAGATGGAAGCGATCTTGAGCTTCTTCTTCTTGTCCTTTTTCTCCTTTTTGTCTGGGGTGTCATCTTCAGACTTGTCTTTTTTCTCCTTCTTTTCCTTCTTTTCTTTCTTTTCCTTCTTCTCCTTCTTCTCCTTCTTGTCTACCTTGACCTTCTTGACAGACTCAACTGTGGCATCATCGGCCTTTCTCTTGCTTTCTTTGCCCATTGCTGTACTAATGTATAAAGAGAAGTAATGAAAAAAAAGCTGAGCCGCACAATGAGCATGTCTGATTTTCTCCAGCTCGAGATGTGCTCGCATACCATCACCGAAAAATCAAATCTCTCGCTGCACAAGATTCCGATAACGAGCGGTCGCTGGCAGGATACACACGGACGGCGATGCGACGACGACACTCCGCTGGGCGTGTTCGACCGAGGAGTGTCGGCCAGTGGAATGTCTGCCCGAACGTCCCACGTCAGCGAGGCACTCACCGCACTCTTGGGGGTGGGGCTTCGTCTCCCGTGGACCCCTAGCGGGCCCGCCTAGCGAGCCGGCGACAAGCTAGCGAGATCTTGGCCGTCTGATCTCCCCCGATCTTCGCGGCCGAAATGTTTCTCGGCCCACGCGCCCCTAAAAGTGCGCCGCTAGTGACAAATTTTGTGCTCTGGCGTCCAGCAAACGCTCCCGCACCGCCAGCACACGCTCGCCCGGCGGGATCCTGCACACAGCCCAGCGCTACTTTTGACCACGTCTCTGAAAATCGTTTTTTGAAAACACTCCAACAACTCGTCCAAGTCTCGTTCGCCCATCCATTGCAATGTCCAACAGAAGAAGAGCTTACCCACAGCCACAATACGCAGCCGGGTCTCCCGCGATTGCCCCGCCCAACGCTCCTCCGGGCGGAGACCCCAACGCCTTGGCAGCCCAGCAGCAGCAGTACGGATACCAAGATTTGAACAACCAGTTCCAAAACTTGAACGTTGCCGGTGCTCCACAGCCCGCTGTCGCGAACCAGTACCTGTACAACCAGTACCAGAGCCCCATGCAGCAGCCCGGTGCCCCGGGCCAGCCTCTTGGCCAGCCCGCACAAGATCCATACGCCGCTCAACAACAACAGCAGCAGAGCCAACAACAGCCGCAAGCGGGGTACTACGGCCTGGCAGCCAACACCACTCCAGCATTGCCAATGAACCAATTATACACTACGGACTTGTCAAGAGAGTTGCCTCCCCCAATTTCAGACTTATCTTTGCCACCACCACCCATCGTGTTGCCTCCTAACACGTCATTGATCCCAAATTCAGACACCGCCAACGCGGCCCCAGAATACTTCCGTCCAACCTTGAACGTGATGCCAAGCAACAACTCTCTTTTGAAGAAATCGAAGTTGCCTTTGGCTTTGATCGTCAAGCCATACAATGCTTTGAAGATCGAGGTGGAACAGATCCCTTCCACGTGCGATGTCGCCGTTTCCAGATGTCGCCGTTGTCGTGGGTACATCAACCCGTTCGTCCAGTTTGCTGAAAACGGCAAGCGTTGGAGATGTAACTTTTGTAACTTGTTGAACGACATACCAACCGCTTTTGATCTCGACGAAATCACCGGAGTTCGCAAAAACAGATACGAAAGAGCCGAACTCAACCACTCGGTCGTTGAGTTCATTGCTCCCAAGGAGTACATGGCCAGAGCACCTCAGCCTATTGTCTACACCTTCATCATTGATGTCTCTATTCTTGCTGTCCAAAGCGGATTGACTGCTACCATGACTAGAACCATCTTAGAAAGCTTGGACCGCATTCCAAATCAAAACAAAACCGCAAGAGTTGCCTTCATTGGTGTAGACTCTAACTTGCACTACTTTAGATTCAACGAGGGATTGGACGGTACCGACGTGTTGGTTGTCTCAGATATTGACGAACCATTCTTACCATCTCCAGGCGGGTTATTGGTCAATTTGGATGAAAATAGACCAGCTATCGAGAAGCTTTTACTCGATTTCCCATCCTACTTTGAAGATACCGCAAACCAAAGCTTTGCTTTAGGTCCCGCCTTGAAGGCTGGTCACAAAATGATCAGTAACATTGGAGGTAAGTTGGTCTGTTTCGGTGCTACTTTGCCCAACCTTGGTGAAGGTAAATTGAGTATGAGAGACGAAGCTGGAAACCAAGGCAAAGCCAAGGAATCTAAAACCTTGTTGTCTTCTGCCGATAGCTTCTACAAGTCGTTTGCCGTCACTTGTAACTCGTCTCAAATCTCCGTGGATTTGTTCTTGACTTCCTCAACTTATCAGGATATTGCTACCCTTTCGAACTTGCCACGGTACACTGCAGGTCAAACCCATTTCTACCCATCATGGTCCAGTGGAAAGTCCGAGGACGTAGCTAAGTTATCTAAAGAAGTCAGCGACCATTTGTCCCAAGACATTGCTTTGGAAGCAGTCTTGAGAGTTAGAGGCTCAACCGGTTTCAGAATGAGCTCCTTCTTTGGAAACTTCTTCAACAGATCATCTGACTTATGTTCGTTCCCTACTTTCCCAAGAGATCAGAGTTACTGTATTGAAATGAGTATCGAAGAGAACATCAACAAGCCCGTTGTTTACTTCCAAGCTGCTGTTTTACATTCCACATCATTTGGTGAAAGAAGAATCAGAGTGATGAACTTGGCCATTCCTACCTCCTCCAAGTTGTCTGACGTGTACGCTTCTGCAGATCAATTGGCCATCACGAACTATTTCACTCACAGAGCCATTGAAAAGGCTTTATCGAGCTCATTACAAGATGCTCGTGACTACTTGACCAAATTGGTGGTAGATATACTAAGCGTATACAAAAAAGAGTTGGTTGCAGGCAATGTCTCTGGTGCTTCACCATTACAATTATCCACAAACTTGAGAATGTTACCATTATTGTTGTTTTCATTGACCAAGCACTTGGCTTTCAGAGCAGAAAGAGTGCCCTCGGATCACAGATCTGCTGCTTTGAACATTTTGGGATCTTCGCCAATTCCCCAATTGATCAAGTACATCTATCCTACAGTGTACTCTTTACACAACATGCCTGATGAATGTGGATTACCAGAAAGATTGATCAAGGTGAATGAGGAAACTGGAGAAGAAGAGGAAGTTGTGACCACCAACATTCTCTTGCCAGAACCTATAAATGACTCCAAGGTTTCTTGGGAGAACTACGGTTTGTACTTGATTGATAACTCCTCCGAGTTATTCTTGTGGGTTTCAGGTAACGTTGTTCCTGGCTTGGTTGAGGACTTGTTTGGAACTGATAACCTCTACGCCGTCCCAACCGGTAAGACTGAATTGCCAGAGTACAGCGAAGAAGAATCCGAATTCAACTACAGGGTCCGTCAAATCATCGGGAAGATTAGAGAGCAAAAGGACTCCATTATTTGGAAGAATTTGTACGTCGTTATTGGTGGCTCTTCCAACGAACCAATTGAAATCTCCCAGCAACGTGATTTGGTTGCTTTGAGAATGTGGACCTATAGCAGTTTGGTCGAGGATAAGATCGGAGGAGAAGCATCTTATAGAGACTTCTTGACATCCTTGAAGACTAAGGTTGCTCAATAGGGGGATATACTGAAGAATATTGAAAAAGGATCTCTCGACTGCTTATAGTTGAAGTAGATTACATATTACCATAACCAGATAATGCAAAAAAATACCATGCAAACGCCATAACTCAGACACAATATATCGCATCGACGGAACCTACGTAGCAGTAACCGGCAGTATTGCTGCTAGGATTTTAGCACCGCAGCTATTGTGAAGTTCCGTTATTGTTACATTAGTTTCTCTATTTAGTCAAAGAGATCGCATTCAAGAAAAGGCCTCGTTCAAACTCATTTTTGAAAATATCGGTTATTGACTTGGTGATTCCTTCGTGATAGATCTTGAGGTTCTTTGCAATCGGACCACCTCTGGCCATTGTACTGCCCACTGTTTTCTCGAATTTGCTTGCAGTCCTTGTCCAAAAGAGCTCGGGCACACTCTTGATGCCAAAATGTGCTAAAGTGAGTGAGAGCAACGTTTGGTCGTTGCCCACGTCACAATTCAACACTTGTTCAAATGCTTGAAAGTAGTCCGCATTGCTTTCCTTCAACTCGGACATGATGCTGGTGAAATTCCGAGGAGACTGCAAGCTCCGGGAGAGCGTATTTACCGCCACTTGGACTTTCTTGTTGATGCACTTGTCCAATAACGACCAAAATTCAGTACTGCTGAGGATGTACAAGGCATGCAAGAATGTCCTGAACTGGTCTCTTTTGGCCGATAGCACGGACTGCAGAAATTGGTTGTTAATTCCATTGGAACACTCTGTCTGTAGCTCGGCTCGCTTGGCCACTTGTATAGGCTGAAAGTCTCGGAAGAACTTTATCGACCGTGTCTCTGGGTTGCATTCGTAGACGTCGGAGATCTGGTGGTGTAACTTTGCCAATTTGATCAACGAGTCAACGCTCTCTCTGTCCTGTTCGGCTTCTCCCAATTGTTGAAGGAGAAACACAAAGTAACTGCCCACCCTTAGCAAATTGAGGGTCAAGTGTATCTGCTTGAGAGCGGCATTGAGGCGCACCACTTCCTCGTACGGCTGGACAACGCTGGTGTTGATACGTTTGTATGCGTTGTTGATGTGTTCTATGGAGCCATTTAGCTGGCTGAGCTTTTCCTTGGCGGCCTCTATCCCACTGAAATTGGATATCAACACCTCGTGGTTCTTTCCGGCTATACTCGACATACGCCTGTCACACTCATTGATGTCGAACTGGAGCTTCTTTATGGGAGTGACGAGATCCAACTCGTTGTTATCGTTTCCATTGAGCGCCGCCAAGAGGCCATTGGCGAAAGGGATCGCCTCGAAGTCGGGCTCAAGGTACGACTGGAAGTCGTCTAGCTCGTCTTTCGAATCTGCCATGGCTGGGTGTCGTGTCTGTGAACGTCTCAGCTGTGCGGTGACTCTGGTTGTGGATCGGACCGAGTTTGTCTTCTCGCTGTCCTCGAGTCTGGTTGTCGCGAGACCCCACCAAGGCCCTTACCGCAGCGCCATACGATATAGAGAACATTACCCAATTCAACCTACTTTCGTTATATGTTTATTCGGTCACTCGGTTCTATACTTCTTCACCGGCCTGCTGTCCGGCCGCTGTTCCCTGAAAGCCCGCTTTTTGTACGACTTGGCCTTGTACATCTTGGCCTTCTGGCGCCGTTCGAGCTTCTTGGCCTCCTTCTGGCGAGCTTGCTCTCTTTCTCTACACACTATTCTGTTTGTTCTCTTTTTCTTGCCCTCCCTTCTGTGCTTACTTCTCTGCCTTTCTCGTTCGACCCGAGCATTGTGCTCTGCCAAATCCATGCACTTCCATGGCTGTATGTCCACCACCACATTCACTTGCTGGTATATGTCATCGCCACTCACAGCGACAGATAAGAACTGCTGTTTTTCTTCTTCGGAGTACGAGGCAAAGTAGTACTCAGCCGGACGCTCATTTACAATCACTTCCTCCTCTGCTTCCTTCATGGACACTTTCATCACATCCGTGGAGGTCGCGAATAACGGAAACTCCAACTCTTCGTCCTGCTGCTCTGCTTCTTTTTCTTCCTCCTCCTCCTCGGCTTCTCGGTCGACCTCTACAAAGTCAAACTGTGGAGCGTATTGGATGGACTGAGGGTGGTGTTGGGAACCGGAGTCTGACTCTGAGTCAGAATGCAAATCCTCATCTGATTCCGAGTCTGATCGTACACCAGATTCGCTGAGAGGAATCTCCGACTCAACGTCGGAGTCATAGAGTGAGGCCCGTGACACACTGCTGGTTAGTACTATCTCTTGTTGGCGCCGATCGGGGTAAACGTACACTTTGGACATGGTATGGTGATCGAAGATGAGCCTGATGACTTCGAATCTGAAATGCGACACAGGAAGGGTCAAAATATGTTTTGCGACATGTTTTGCGACAATCCCAAATGTTGAAGCGTACAAGACTCGAGATTGTGAAAACTGCCAACCACGCTACGGTACCTTCACGAGGTATCAGCTTCTTCCACTAGCTCACTTGCTACATCATCATTTATACTTAAAGTTCGTATCTCATCATCTATATACATTTACCAAAATGGACGTGCAACCCTATTGATTGCTCGCAAAGTATCTGTTCTTCTTCTCAACTTTGGAGGAACGAAGCTCTCTTTCGCAATTGCTTTGTGATCAACCACAACCTCCATGTCCTCCTCATTGACGTAACAGTCTTTGCCAGTTGATTTGCTAGATATTGAACCAAGATCAACTTCGGTACATCTGTTATTAGCAAATATGATTCTAAAAGCGGACGGGTAATCCTGTTGCAACCAATCTTCCACCCGTTTCAATTCAATGAAGCTGATGAGCAAAGACTGAAACTGACCATGGCCTTTTTCTTTCAACAGTCTCAATTCACTGTTGGGCCGTCTTCTATCGACTCCTATCATATGGAAATAAAGCTCCCAAACCTTGGATTTCTCTTCACCCGTCAATGCTCTCTTTGACTTAGAACTGACATCTTTTGCAAAGTTTGAAACTGGGCTGCCGGTCAACAAAGCAACTTGTAAGTCGGTAACACACTTTGTACCGTCAATATCAAAAATATACATAGGAGCATATTGAGCAATGTCGTCGTCAGTTAAATCAATCCCAAACTTGGCACTTCTGAGCCCGACAGGGTAGATTGATAACATGTGCTTTCTCATCAATACCTGCCTCTGTAGTTCCAATTCCTTGGATTTTATTGCTGCCTCTTCGGCTAAACGTATTTTTTCTTGTTCTCGCAACTCTATACGCTTTTGCTCTTCTTCCTTCTTTTGGATCTCTTCTTCCTTCTTTCGACGTTCTCTTTCTTTCTCCGTCTTCAAAAACATGTCTCTTCGAGCTCTTTTCTTGGCTTCAACCTTTTCTTGCCATATACGAGCTTCTTCGGCGTTCTTTGCCTTCTGCTCTTCTTGCGCTTTGGTTAAGGGAGCTGGCGATGGGGAAGTTGTCGACGTAGAACCTCTTGGGTTTTCAGATGATTTGACTCTTTCACGACCGCTTTCTGGAGTTCCCTCGCTTCTTTGTCCTCCCGCGCCTGATTTCGATTCGTGTTTGCTCTTTTTCGACTTGACAGACGCTGCCTCTCCTTCGTCATCTGCTTTTCGTTTCTGGGTTGCGTGATCTGTATCATCCGCATCCTCGTCTTCAGAGGGTGCAACAGATGTGGCTAATGATGTTGCAGTGGATGGAGGGATGGAGGCAGATCCCGTCTTCTTATGAAATGCAGCTTTATTGATATCCAGAATAGAATCATAAGGTCTTGGACTGTGCTTCACTTCGGTACCTTTCTCTGAAATGGGTTCATCGCCACTAGAAGCTTGCCCAATTTGAGTTGAAGAAAGCCCGACCGTTCCTTTCGTAGCACCGTTTTGATCTCCATTCTTATTCAAGTATTTTTCAACCAAATCGACTTCTTTCTGATCAAAATACAACGATCTTTGGGCAATTTCCAAGGCATTCAAATTGTCTTGTTTCCGTTTCTTGGAGGGATTTGCATCTTTCGAAAGCAAAGATTGCACAACCTCATAGTGACCTCTACCCACTGACGCTAATAAAGCCGTGGCACCACATTCATTTTCAGTGTCAATATCGTAAGGTGATGGGTTCAATCCTAATATTATATCAACAAGCTCAGCATGACCATTTCTGGCTGCAAGAATCAAAATGTCTGGCTTGGCTGACAATGTATTTCCCGAAACAAAGTAGTTAGCGGTAACTTCCTTAGAACCTTCAGCCGCAAATTTGCAAATTCCTTTCTTTTTGATCAACTCCGCAAAATATACGTCATAAGGATCGTCAATGACTGGTGGTGGAGCATCTTCCGATTTACTTCTTTGAACAAACTTTGAATTGGCATCCTCAAGGAGTTGGATGATTTTTTCGTATCCTTCTTCATTGGAGTGTTCGTTGTGTATCTTGGTCAACGCAGTGAATCCATCAATATTATAGATACTTGGATCAGCACCATTTTCTAATAAAATCCTGACCGTTTCTAAATGCTGATTTTCTGCTGCATCTATTAATGGTGTCTCCGAGTCCCCAACCGCGTCAGCTTTCGCATTGACATTGGCTCCGTTATCGATCAAGATTTTGACAACATTATTGTGACCTTCCAAAGCAGCTTCGTGAAGGCACGTGAAGCCACAGAAATCTTTTTCATTGGCGTTTGCGCCTTGCTCAAGATAGTTCTTTATTTCCTCAATATGGCCCTTCTTACAAGCTCGTTGTAACAAGGAACGGCCTCCAGAATCTCTCTTCATCTTATATGGCCGACGACGTTGTTTCTTCTGCTCGTCACCGGACTGATCATCGCTTGGATTCGAGGTCTTGCTATGACCCGTGCCTTCTTCCTCTTCCTCGTCTTCGTCAGAATAGTATCTCGAAGATTTTCGTTTCAAGGAATGACGTTTCTCGTCAAAGTCTTTTTTACGGATCAAAGTTTTCCCTGTTTTGATTCTTGGTGGTGAATCGGTTACAACTGTTTCTGCCTCTGAAACGTCCTCCATCTCCTCATCGGTTTTAGTTGGGTAATCGTTTTGCTCAACTTTCTCTGTTTCTGGAGCAATTGGTGGTGATTTTTCATGTTCGTCTTGCGAATTACTTTGAATTATACGATTTGGGATGGTGGTGGAAGTGTTGTCAGTCGTTGTATCCTTTGATTCGGATTGGGCATTTGGTTCAGTTGTGGATTCAGTAGCTGTTTTAGAAGTTCCGCGTTCAGAAAAGTCCGACAACGCCGCAGGCGAGCCTAAGTTCAGCCTTCCTGCTTTGCCATCTTCAGACGTTTCAATGTCGTTATCATCACTGGTTGGATCAGTCTCGTCTTTGTCACTAAGTTTAGCTTCTGTGATGTCAGCTTCGCTCAGTTTGATTTCAGCTGGTTTGATTTCACTATCTTCTGACTCGCTGTTCTCCCTGTTCGAAGATCCACTGATTTCTTGACCGATAGTTGGTCCTTTCAGGCTCTTCTCTGTATTTTCTGTGATATCGCTGTCATTTGCCTTGGTTTTAGGTTGCAAGGAATTCCGTCTTTCCTTGGAAAATTTCAAGTAATCTGAAAACGAAGTTTTCTGATCTTTGGAAACCGTTGATGTCAGTGTTTCCTTCTCGGCTGGCGTAGTCGACTCTTTCTTGGTAGGGTATTTCAACTCCACGCTCGTATCTTTTTTGAAGGTATCTGAGCTGTTCGTTGTTGAATCATTGCTCTTCAAACCTCTTGATGTAGAATCTTCGGGTTTGTTTTTGACTTTCTCGTCAACGTCATCGAAAAAGTTCAGCATTTTCGGATCAGGAGTTGGTGTACTAGTTGCCTTGCTTGAACTTGCATTTGAGCTTGAAACTTGTCTACTATCTGTTGATTCCATCTCGCTGACTAATGAGGCCCCAATGAGATCTTCACCTTTCTTGGAGCTTAGGGAGCTAGATCTGCTCTTAGACAGCTCATTTTCTTCGTTTTTTGAAATAAAGCTCTTGCGAAGATCTGCTGACGTGCTTCGGCTTCGCGAAGGAAATGATTTCTCGTGTGCATTGCTGGATTTGGTATTTTCACTGCTGATGTATGAGTCCGTGAGCCTGGGCCTGCTCAGCGACGAGGTAGAGCCTGTATTATTAGTTGAGTGGTCGAACGAGGCACTCTCCCCGTGAGAGTGGGTATTATTGGAGTGATATGAGATTGATGGTGAGCCGGGGGCGGAATTATCAGGAGCGGAATTAGATGTAGTGCTTGTCGGTATTATACGTTTGGAGGAGGATGAAGTGTTGTAAGTTGCAGGTTTCCCACGCCTTTCGTCCAGGAACTTGTTGCTGGACACAGTGCTTTTGAAGTCTATCGGCGAGGAGCTGGACGAGCTTTCGCCCGCGGTATTTGGTTTATGTGAATCCTTGCCAGGTCGGCTACTGTCGCTTCCGGACCATCTAGAGTAGTCACCCGAAGTCTTTCTCTCTGAAGACGGCCTCTCTTGGGACTTGGAGCTGGATGAATAGGATGACCGTTCTTCTGGGTAGTACTTTGAGCTTGTGTACGAGTCATACCTATCGTTGTTCGGCCTCCTCTTGTAGGACAGAGCAGTCCCTGACCCGTAGTATGTGTTGGTTTCTCTCGACTTGCCGGCTCCACCAGTGGGCTGGGAGCTTATACTGGATGCTCCCGAAGAGGAGAAAGATGAGGTGTTACCGTACTTGCTGTATTTATTGTCGTAGCGTCCTTGGTTGGAGCGGTACCCCCCGTAATAGTCGCGGTCAGCTCTTCTTCCACCCGAGCCGTTGGAGGGGCCAGACTCCGATAGCTGGTCGTTGTAGTTGGCGCCCGCGTTGTTGCCGCCGCTGCCGCCGCCACCGCCGCCGCCGTTGCTCGTGCTGCCGCCGTACTTCTTGGATGAGTTGCTACCTCCATATCGCGGGTTGTAGTAGCTACTACTTCTGTTGTAAGACATGGCAGAATGTGGCAACTGTGTAGTGTGGAGGCGCTGTTTTTAGTCTCTCGCCTTCTGCTGTATGGAATGCGTGTAGAAACGACTTGCTGGATGTGTGATGCCACTGAAAGCAGGGTGTTCTTCTGGTATCTGGTTGGTAATTAACTGTCAAAGAAGTGTGTCTATTGTTTTCGTTTGTGAACATTTGACAAAAATTTTAAAGGGAGGTTTGCTGGTTGTGACTGCAGTTTGTGCGAGGCACCAGAACCTCACCTTTTTTTCCGTGCGCACCAGCCTGCGGACGCGCACGTGACTTTGCCGTGGGGCGAGCGGCAAAAAGTGCTGGTTGCGTCCGCCCGACCCCGACTTTGCAGTTTGTGCTCCAGCAGCGGCCGCCGCCAGGGCCGCCGGAGGGCCCACCGGCCGTCGGGTCGGGCGTCCTGGTGGGCCTGGCGCAGGCCCGGGACCTTCGCCGCCGGCTCGCCGGCGCTGCTTGCGTCGCGCCGCGGGGCGCACCTTTTTGGCGCTGGACGACGTGGACGGCTGCATTTCTCGCCGAAGCAAACGCTGGGCCGGCGCCGCTGGCGGGAGAGGCCGCCGCGGGGCCCCGACACCGCCGAGGGGCCTTCCCAGCACGCTCGCCGGGCTAGCGGCGGCGGCGGCGGGCGCCTACGCGCCTCGCGGGTGCTACTGGCCGAGTCCGCTGCTTCCTCAACACCATCGCCGGTGAAGCAAAACAAAATCAACGGTACACAATATTGCCAAAGTTGGACACGCTAAAGTGCATGCAGGCCATCAGGGACCGAACATCCGAAACGCAGCAGTGTGCCCGGCCCGCACAGGCATCACCCTACGACGTGGCTGGACTCGGGCTTTGCGCAGGCGGGTGTGTCAGCCCTTCGCTTGCGGTTAGGACCGTGTTACCGGAGCCCGGCAGGCTGCACCGCGCGGATTGGTAATCGTTACTAATGGCGTACGCGGCGAGCAGCAGGAGCAGGAGGAGGAGGAGGAGGAGCTACGCAGTCAAAGCCACCATTGGCCGGTGGGTCGTGAAACCGAAATTACCCATCTATTTTTACATACTTAATACAAAACACAATTGAACCGGGGCACCCGCGGCCTTCAGATGTTGGAGTCCTTGCCGTTGACAATGTCGCCGAACTCCATGAGCTCGAAGATTAGGCTCATGTTGGGGCAGATTCTGTCACAGGCATCTATAACGTTGCCCTTGGCCCCAATTTGGCTATTTATGGTTTCGGGCATGGCCAAGTTTGTGCCCGATTTTAACAATTCATAAGCCTCGTTCACGCTAATTTTGAACTGCTGCATGAAGAAGGCCACTATAACACACGCGCTTCGGGAGACTCCACATTGGCAGTGCACCAATATCTTTAAGCCCTGGTTGTGGAATTGCTGCATCTTGGCCGTCACCTTGGGCAAGTCGCGCGAGATGGACGACGTATGCGACCACGGCACGTAGAGGTACTCCTTGAGCCCCGGGACCTGCGAGTGCAACTCCAGCGAGAGGTCGCGGCACTCCTTGGCCACGTTGATCACCAAGTCGTAGTCGTTGATGTCGATGGCCTGGTGGGTGCTTTTGTAGCTGACGCCCGTGTCGTTCGACGGGTCCAGGTAGAGAAAGATGTTGTTGTTCAACACGTTGCGCGGCCCGGCGGGGTACGCGTCGAGCTGGTTGGACTCCTGGAGCTCCTCGGGGAGGAAGAACCGGCGCACGGTGGTGGTGGTCTGTTTTCTGGGCGTGTTGGAGTTGTAGGGATCGTACGGGTAGTTGTGCGGCGAGCCGTTGTATGAGGTGTGGGAGGGCGCCGCCGGGAACGGCGGCACCGCCTGCGCCGGCTTGTACGGAAGCCCCGCGTAGAGGCTCTTGGAGCCGGTGCTTTTGGGCTGCACCAACACCTGGCTCTTGAACTGGGAGTCGAGCGGTGTCGTGATGGCGCGGAAGTCCTGGAAGGTGACCGGGCTGTCCAAGGACGAGACGCGGTCGCACGCGAGGGCACTCTTGGTGCTGGAGGACACGGCCATGCATTCGTTGAACTCGCTGTTGCGGGGAGTGCCGGCGCCGGAGGGCGGGAAGAGGTTGGCCGGATGCAACATGTGGTAGAGATCGTTATTGTTGTGGTGCTTGGGCGCCTGCTTGGGGAACTCGGGCGCGGTGACGGGGGTCTTGGTGACGGCCGGGGTGTACAAGTCGGGCGCCATGGGGAAGGAGGCGGTGTTGATGGTGGTGGTGGAGGTGGCGACGGCCGCGTCGCTCGAGGGAATGGTGAGGGTGAGAGTTTTCCGTCGCGGCACGGGGGAGCGCTGGAGCGGCTTGTCTATGGAGGGCAGGAGGATGGTGGTGGTGTAGTTGGATGACGAGGTGGTGGAGGACGAGGAGATGGACGAGTCGTAGCTGTTGGAGATGTGGACGGTGTTGGGCGGGGACGACGAGCCGGGGGTCGATGAGAAGTTGAGCGACAAGTTCTTCATGTTTCTGTTATTAGTAAGGGAGCTCGGTTTGCGGGAGTGCTTGGGGGAGTAGTTGACGAGGTCGCATGTGGTGGTGGGGGACGACAGCTTGGACGAGGTGAGCAGCGACGGCTTCGACGAGCGGGCCGACTTGGACGTCGGGGGCGACGTTCGGCCCATGGGAAAGTTGTAGTGGTGGTCGTGGTGGTGCACCTGGGCTGAAATGTTGAGCATGGCGGAGGGCTGGGGGCGGGCGTCGAGGGCGGCGGCGGCGGACAGCGGGGGCGACGGCGTGGTGTCGTGGTCGGGTATTATGAAAGGATTGATGGACATGGTCGCCACCGGCTTGCTGGGTGGTATATATAATTTTGGTCCGGGTGGAAAGTGCCAAAAGACGTCAATGTTATGAGGATGACCGAGAAGGAATGTATCAGATATGGGCCACAAAAGGAAAATGTTCACAATTAGTGGTTGAGGTGGTTACTTGCCAAAACTGTTGGACCTACATATTTGGTGTGCGACTGGCAGTGATGGTTACGATTTCTGATGCGGTGCACCATTCCACACCTAGCGACGCTAATTTTAGCTCCATTCCTTGTGTGGATGTGACACTTTTGCCCAAACAATGCTGCCCGAACAATCCGCTCTGTGTACCCGAACGGTTTGTTCGCCCAGCACAGAGGTCACTGGCACGCACTGTGGGCCGCGGGCAACAATGGGCGGGTCAGCCTGCTTCAGGGGAAGAACATCACGAACAATTGCCCATGATGACCTCCATCCGCCGGCTGGGCTATCTGTCACCGGGCTTACGTACGTCAAACATTTAACCGTCGTTTTGGGCGGTGGCGGTTGCTCCCGCGGAGGCGGCGGCACCGCGTTACCGGAGGGGGCGGGCTACGGGGTACTGCCTTTCCATGGGCCACCGGGAGTCGTGCCCGCCGCCGGTGGTGGTGTTTCATGTTATTTTTGTTTCAGCAGTTTTACACTTGAATGCTACCACGGACATGGCCGTGCTCCCACCTGTTTTTTTTCGCTCTGCCCTCTATACGAGCAGGCGCCGGTTACGTAATTTTATCTTGTGCTATTTCCCAGGCACCGGGCTTCCTCTCATCCTTGTTTTAGCCTGCTATTTGGGTGTATCAGAGGCTGAGGAAATGCACGCCATGCATTTGCTGCCAGATGTATCTGACCCGGCCTCCCTGCGCTGCGTTCTGCGCCAGCGTATGTGGTGCCGCTTGCCGATATGCAATCTCCCCAATCTCGCCGCCGCCACCCTGCTAATTTGCCCCCTGCCCCGTCTGCCTACAATCTGCAATCGCCCCTACATCTCGCCGTTTGTGCTCTATATTTCTTTTCTTCGTATCGGTACACTCGGCATCGCTAGCTCTAATTTTGGGGATCTTCAAGCACCCCGTGCAATCTCGCTCCCCCTCCCCCTTGGTGCAAGGGGTGCCGTGGTAAAACGTAAGGCCGATCCTGCCCCAAATGCCGGCACCCCTTCCCGCGGGCTCTCAGCTCGCATCCTCCTCTCAGCTCTCATCCTCTTCGATGTTGGGGCCAAACTCGCCCTCGAAAATCGTCGAGCCCGCCTTCCGGCAGTTCTCAATGATCGTGCACTCCTCCATTTCGAGAATCATCTTGGCGTTGGGCCTGTCAAACGGATTCGGCCGTAACATCTTGTTCACGAGCTTGTCCAAATTCATCAGATCCCCACTCACTAAAAATGCTGGCGCCCAGTGAGGGATCATCCCATTCATCCTCTTCAAGTCGCTCCCGCTAGAGGGCGACCGCGTATGCGCCGGCTGCTCCAAAAATCCCGCCCCACTGTAGGTGGTGGCTGGCGGATTCAAGCTGTGCGAGCTCGCCAAGTTCATCGACTGGTTGGACGAAAAGTTCATGTTCGTGTTGCACGACGTCACACTCGAGAAATTCTGATGCTGCAAGAAGTCACTGATGTTGTCGCTTGATAACTTGCCCGCATCACTCAAATCCCCACTTCTCAACTTTCTCCATGGAGTCCCATTGTCGGGTAGAATGATGTTGGCTGCAATCTCCAAGATAATCAACCCAAGACTGAAAATGTCGGCAAATGGAGTGTAGATCTTGTCATTGATGAGTTCGGGGGCAATGTAGTTGCGATCGCCCTCGAGGTCAAAGTCCTTCTCTAGAATCGGAAGCTTGGTGGTCAATCCGAAATCCCCAATCTTCAACGAGCCCTCGAAGGTGATGAATATGTTGGCAGGCTTGAGATCAAGGTGAAGATAGTTTTTCAGGTGGATGTAACTCAACCCACTAAGAATCTCAATCAAAATCTTCCATATTCTGAACTCGTCCATCTTGTAGTTTTTGTTCTCCTCCAAAAAATCGAATAATGTCCCATTGTCACAGAATTCAGTCATGATGTAGTAGTAGTTGTTGAAATCCCACGCTTCGATGAAATACACCAAGTACTCTTTGCCTTCTTCCTGTTCTTCGGTTTCATCGTCCTGGACCGAAGTTAACACTCTCAACGCCTCAATCTCTCGCAATATAGCCTTTCTCTCCAACTTGCCCATTATCGGCTTCTTGGATTTTTTGATAGCTAACTTTTGACCTTGAAACAAGCATTCGTATGCAACCGAAAACTCTCCGGCTCCAATGTACTTGATATTCTTCATTCCGAATTTGTTGAGTAGGTGGTCATCTATTCTGGAAGTCTTCGTTTTCATCAAGTCCTCCCCGGAAACCTCCTGGGTATGTGGTTCTGTATCGTCATCCAATTGAGAATCGATGTAGGAGATCTTTCCCTCACCACGAGTGTCGTATCCCTGTCTGCCCATAAAGCTGGTGAGGGTCGCGTCATCCTCTTCTTTCCCTTGAATTGAGCTATTAGACAAATCGTGGGGTAGTTCGTCATACCTGTCGCTTTTCTTTCTGTTGTACAAGATCAGATTCTGAAGATTGTTCAGACCCTTGAGTGGTAAAGAAGTATTCGAGTGCAATAGGTTAGTCGGGGTAGACGGCTCACAATGTTTGCTTGACACACTGCCAAACGACGAAGAGGACGACGTGGATAACCCCATGGATCCATTACCGCCCGTATTGTTGGAATTGGACCCACTTGTGGTGACTATCGATAAGTTGTTGCTATTTTTGAGGTAGCTGTTCAACTTATTATTGGATTTCTTGAACAGCACTGGACTGAAGTTGGCTGGGGTGGAGTGTGATTTTTTCACTGATTTGGTTGGAGTTTCCGGAACTCCAAACTCAATATCTGAACTCAAGTCTAGCTCTAAGTCAGTATTCAATATGTTTAGATTGGAAGTTTTTTGAGATGAATTGTTTGTCGAAGGGATCCTGAAAAAGGACGAGTTCGATTCGTTCAAAGTAGAGTTATATGCGGAGATGTTGTTCCTTCCGACTTCAATCGAAATTTCCGAATGATCGTCCATAGTCTCCTCGTGTGCCGAAGATATTATATTTGACAAACTGGACCTGTTTGTATTGATGAGCATCAATGGGTTCTTCTTGATTGGGGTCTCGGGTGGTAATTTGCGAGATTCTTTAGCAATGGAATTCTTTTTGACTAGTCCGGTAGACTTGAATGCAGTTTGAAGTGGTTTTACAAAACGGTAGGACGACTTGTTTTCTTTGTCATCAAAATCGTTGCAATTGTAAGGATACTGTGGTGGAGGTAATGTAAGATGATTCGAACTTTGGCCCGATGTTGAAGGTCCTGAATGGGAGTTCAGCTGCACTCGCCTCTTTCCAAAGGTTGTATCCTGATCGTCCTGGTAAATAACAATCGAGTTCATGGAGCTATTTGACAATTTCCTATTCTTAGAAGGACTATCAAAGTCCATATCATCAATGTTATAATACTCAAAATTGCTGGAAATTGGGGACGAACTGTTCTTGTTGAAAGGAGACTTGTTATAGTTCAAGGGGGTCTTCCTAATCTTCTTGGTGGATGGCTGTGCAAGAGGGTGCATCCTATCAGAAAATATGGTTGACGCTCCCGGAGTTCTTTCTGGGGTCGATCTGTTGGGCGAAATAATAGCATCTTTGTCGGCATTCTTGAACATTTTGAATCCCTTGCGGCCCAATTTCGAAGGGGAATACAAGTTTGCCTGATCGGACCCCAAGTCATTTATGCTGGAGCCATTGTCACGAGAACGAGGGTTGTTGAGGTAGTTTGTTAGCGATTTGGAATCTCCCGGCGACCTATTGAACTGGTACACCAATGCTTTCAGAGCATTTATCTTGTTCGAAGAAGGCGATGGACTTTGGCTCACCAACTTATGCGGACGCTTGAATTTATTCTTCGATGTGGAGAGCGCTGAGTTTCTTGAGGTGATGGGGCTCAGGTTTCCGTTCGGGGTTGGTTCTCTGCTCACCGAGACAGACGAAGGTACATTGGTCGACTTTAGCACAATCGACGAGTCTATTTCGTTCAAGTCGCTTATGTAGTCAATGTCCTCGCTGACTTTGTTGTTCAACGACCGCAAGTTGGAGTCGATGGATAGGTTGAGGAACTTGGATGATCTTTTGATGGAGGACTGCTGCGATTGGACTCTTTCTGTTTCCTCGCCCTCTGAGAAGAGAGACAAGTCCTCCAGCTTTTTGTGGGTCAAGTTGTGGTTGGTGCTTCGGGAGTTGTTGAACCCGCGGCTCTGGCTGCTGTTGCTTCTGCTATGACTGCTGTTGCTTCTGCTGTGGCTGCTGTTACTCCTGCTGTGGCTGCTATTGCTCCTGCTATGACTGCTGTTGCTTCTGCTATGACTATATTGTGGGTGTTGGACGGGGATGGAATGACTGCGCCTGTGGCGGGGTGGGAGTTTTGCGCCAGAAGAGTGGTCCTTGGTCTTGATGGTCGAGTGGGACAGACCCACTGAGTACAGGTCGTCGTTTTCTTCGTCGTCGTCGTTGTCGGCCAAGTCGAGGTCGTCCTGGGTGGTGTCGTGGGCTATCTGGAGGTCGTCGTCCGCCGGGTAGTCTAGTTTGTCGACGAGCAAGTCGTGTTTGATGTTGAAGGGCGGGCTTTTATTTATGCGCTTCTTATGGGTGGAGTTCAACTCGTCCTTGATGTCGTCGAGAATCAAGCTGTTGAAGGACCGCGAGAAGGAGGTGTTGGTGAAGTGGTCGATCTGGGAGTTGTTGATGTAGGTTGACGACGACGACGCGGGCAGCCGCTGGGGCCGGTGCGGGGGGTGGGTTGTGTTTTCCACGGCCGAGGCGTGGGTGGCGGTATTGCTCCTGGTGGCGGGTGTGCTGACGTCGAAGTCACGATGGCACTCCTTCGAGGACGGGGTGGTGACCAACGTGGAGGCGGTCAACGGGGGGTATCCTCCCAAGCCGGTCGACGCAGACGACGACGACGGCGCCGACGACGACGCCGACGAGGTCTGGGGGGCTCCACCGTTGGCTTTGTTGGCAGCACCCGCTGCGTAGGGCGGGCGCAGGTAGCTCATAGTAGTGTGTGGAGCGTGCTGGTGTGGATGAGCAGGGACGGGGGCGGAGGGTCGAGGGCTTCAACGCTGTCGGTGCTCTTGCGGGCTGCTGGAGGGGAAATGAGTGGACGTGGACGTAGAGCAATATTCTCGAGGAAATCTAGTTGTTGATACTAATGACCCACCTTCAAATTAGATGCCTACAATACGAAAAAGAAGACACAAATGGAAGATAGTCATGATTGTCAGAGGGTGTTTGTTTTTGTTTTTTTTGGTGTTGTTTACCAACAGAGGGCGAAAAAACCTTGCACCAGGGATGCTTATGTAAGCGGACGCGGTACGTGTCGGCGAGGCGAGGAGGTCGGGGAAGCGACGAGGTCGGGAGGCGAAGGGGGCCGGTACGGAGAGCAGAGGGGCGGCGGGGACCCGGGAGGGGCACCGCGGCGGGGGGCACCGCGGCGGGCATCCTTTCGCCGGTCCGCAGCACAGCGCCGGGCTCTGGTGGTGGCCACGCTAGAGACACGGTCTGTGATTAAGATGCGCAGGTGCGCATCTGGCGAGTAACGTGACTGGCCAAGGAGTCGGGCCAACAAACGCGGGTCACGTGAGGTGGCACCAGAAAGGAGCGACGCGCGTCGGAAGTAGCAACAAGCGACAGACCAGCAAGACTGACCAGCAAGAGCAGAGAGCGACGGCGCGAAAAATGCGACACATCTGCGACACCGTTTGCGACACCATTTGCGACACCATTTGCGAGCCATTCGCGACAGCGACATCCTGCGACAACATTTGCAGCAACTTTGCGACGGCCGCGACACGCACAGGCTACGAACACACCACGAAACAATAGCCGGAGGTGTCAAGTGTACCACGCAGTGCGTTCGTGCGGCCCTGTGCTGGCCATGCAGACTGTGCACGTAGGGCGATGAGCATCGCAACTCCGTCGCCGGTGGCTGTGCTGGCGGCCGGGTCGGGCTGGCCGCCGCCGCTGGCCCAGCACCGCCGGCCGCTGGGCCTGCGCCATCTCGCTGCAGCTCTGCCCCCCGCAGTGTCGCCGGCCGTCTTCGGTCCCTCTCGCTTACCTCTCTGTGGTGGAAGTCCGCAGCGGCAAGGGTCTGCCTTGCATGCCACTTTACGCCCGCCCGGGCGCTGGCCACTCTCGGGCCGCCAGGCGCTGCTGACCCGCCGAAGTCGCACCGGCGCACCGCCGCTAATATGCCTGCGTCGCCGCAATCTTTCCGGGCGCTCGTTGCATTCGGCCGCCACCACTCGCTTCTCCCGCCCAACCGGGTTCCTGCCTCCACGCTCTTTGTGTGCGCGGCCGCCCTCTTTGTACCTCGCTGCTGTCGCCGTGGATGCTGGCCGTCCCCGTTTCGCCCCAGCGCGCTGACTAATTCGCTCCCCGTCATGGCGCGCTGACTAAACCCGCCCCGTGATTGGCTGGCGATCGTCCAGATCTTCGTCCTGGAATCCAACCATCTCCATCTGCCCTGACGTAATCACCAGAGCTTACCTAACGTTCGCCTGCTATTCACCCACACCGCTGACCTTGTGGCTCTCAACGCTGGCGCCCCCCGCCAACCGTTACTCTCTCTGTCTCTGTCTCTCTCTCTCTCGCTGGAGCAGCCCGCCCGCACCGCCCGCCCGCGCGCCCTCGTCCCGCCCGCTGCCGTATCGCTCTCGCTGGACCGCCGCGCCTTTGTTCCCTGGCGATCGTATCGCTCCTCTTCTGTGGCCCACCTTTACGCACCCGACTCCATTTGGCACAATTGCCTCTCCAGAATTTCTACACCTGCTGGCATGCATGTATAAATAAAACCCAAAAGTGTACCAGAAAAATTCACCCAGATAAATCCTCCGTTTGCCGCCAGACTCTACGCCTCCGTTCACACCCACCACCATCCAACCACACCCTCACTCTGCACCCCCTCGCTCCTCCCACCGCCTTGTCCCATCCGGTAAATGTCAGAAGTCCGATCTCGTCCGATATAGAAATGCAAGACTCTTCACAAGTCTCTCCTCCACATCTAGTAGGTCGGCCTCCCCAGCCCTCCCCCGATCAACACCCCCACATAAAAAGAGACCCGTCGCCGTCCATGCCCCCGGCCCACTTCGCGACCGACGCCCTTCGCTTGTCCCCGTCCCCGGCGGCCTCGTCCACCCACCCGCCGGCTCCTTCGCAGGACTCGGATAATGACGTCTCCATGTCCGACCCCTCCGAAATATCCGTCACCGTCTCGCCCGCCGAGAAAACCCCCGCCACGCCGTCCGCAGACGGCCAGCAGTGCTCCAACTGCGGCACCACCAAAACGCCGCTCTGGAGAAGAGCCCCCGACGGCACCCTCATCTGCAACGCCTGCGGCCTCTACTACCGCTCCAACAATACCCACCGCCCCGTCAACTTGAAGAGGCCGCCCAACATCATCCCCATCGAAAAAAGCGCGGCCGGCTCCTGCAAGGGCGACGGAAGGTGCAACGGAACCGGCGGCAGCGCCGCCTGCAAAGGCTGTCCCTCCTACAACAACAGGGTTGTCGTGACCAAACGCGAGAAAGAGAGAGACCGCGAAAAGACCCAGGTCAAGCCTGACCAGTCTCTTTCCCCCGACGCCTCCGCCGAGGGCATAGAAGTGAAAAAGCCCGGAGAAGACGCCGACAACGCCGACGAAAACTCAGACTCGTTGGCTATCGCGTGCTTCAACTGTGGAACGACTATCACCCCCTTGTGGAGACGCGACGACACAGGGAATACCATCTGCAACGCCTGTGGCTTGTATTATAGACTCCATGGTTCCCACCGCTCCATAAAGATGAAAAGAACCACCATCAAGAGAAGAAAGAGAAATGTGCCGTTACCCAAACAGGTCCCTCAAGATTTAGTGCCGGCGTCTGACCAGGCCTCATCAAGCATAGCATCCAGTTCGGCGAGACCCGTCTCGCCCAGTCAGCCCGCAGCTGTTCAGCATCCCCATCCACAATTTTTACACTCACACCCCCCTCAAGGCGAGCCCAAGTTTGAAGACCGCCAGCTCACGCCCTTGACCAAACCGGTACCTACATTGGTAAACAGCAGCTCTCTTCTCGGCTCAGGATTGCCACCCATTCAACACGGTATACCCGGGCCGTACCAGCATGACCCGATGCGCGCATCTTCGCCGTCACAGCCCCCACCACTACCCTCATTTCTGATCCACAGCCACCGGCCGTCATTCTACCCGCCCTATTCAGAAGGGGGTAGAATCCCCAACGGTCCTGGCCCCTTGCCCGGTCCTCCTCCTCCTCCGGGCTATGGTGTAATGCGACCACACGTCCCAGTTCTGTATTATCGACCTCAGCCTTACCAAGGAACGCCAGTAGCGATGCAGCCCCGGGGCAACGTCCCGGTTCTGGGCGCCTACCGGTCTTCCACCCCTGTCAATAACCCAAGCGGCAACAGCAATGAGCCTGGTCACAACATACAGCTACCCCTGCTCAACCTATACAAAGGTGACACCTCCACCCAAAAACAGCCGTACACATCGCCCCGAGCCCCGGCAGTGAAGTTGGAGGACGGCTCTAGGAAATCGGTGACCCCCATGGCCATCGACTTCACGTCGAGTTTCAGTACCCCCTCATCGATCCTAGACTCGAAAACTGCATCACCGGTCCCCGTCGACAATGCCATGACGACCGAGCATGAAAATAACGAAGAGCCCAAATCAGAGCCATCCTCCCGCAATGCCCTTTCCATAGGTGGCTTGTTGAACGGGTAATTTGTATTTAGAATTCTACCATCGTCATTGTATCATATAGTCCAAAACACACAGCAATTAACGTTATGAAGCAAACGCACCCCACCGAAGAAACGGTGGTTGGAAATTGGTACTCCGTGAATATTTGTACCAGTTGTGAATTTTTGTACTCTTTCGCACCTAAACTTGAAAAGTAGCAAACGTCCAGAGCAATGCACTCCAGCGAGGGGAGACCACGAAAACGCAAAGCATTACAGAGCGGGATAGAGCGGGCTCAAGAGATTGGCAAGTAACGAAGCGTGACCGTACTCGCTGCTCGACTTTCTTCTGCACCCGCAAAGTGCTGGCTGCAATTCAGGTGGCTGTGAGTGAGTGGCTCCACAATAGTGTAGACTTTCTACTAGGCATTGCCGCAACAGGCCAAATTTTTCTTCTGGTGGCCTTCCCACTGTGGATCGTCTACAGAAGGCAATACAGGACTTGGAGTCTCGACCTGGCAGGTCGGTCAGGTGACTTTGCAGGAGTCTTTGCAGCTGTCTGTATTTGTCGAAGTGTCTGTGTCTGTGTCTGTGCACTTACACGCAAACCGATAACGGTTTTGTGAGTGCGGTTGCAACCATACGCACGTGATCTGGTGCAATGCCACAGGATACTAAAACAACCACGAAGTAGCACATTGCCAGCACTCAACCACGTACAATGTCAGAGGGCCAGATAGACAATTCGATTTCGCGCAAGGCCAAGGACATCGCGGCCGGGTTTATCGGCGGCGCCGCGCAGGTGTTGATCGGGCAGCCGGCGGACTTGGTCAAGGTGCGCCTCCAGACGTCCAACGAGACATCGTCATTTTCCATCATCAAGCACGTTATCAAGAACGAGGGCGTGTTGGCCTTCTACAAGGGGACGTTGGCCCCGTTGTTTGGGGTTGGTGCGTGCGTCTCGTTGCAATTCTATGGGTTCCACGAGACCAAACGCCAGTTGCTCCACTACAGCCAGACGTCCGAGTTGTCGTTGTGGCCCCAGACGTACATCGCGGGGGCGGCGGCCGGGTTGGTCAACTCGCCAATAACGGCGCCCGTCGAGCAGTTGAGGATCTTGAGCCAGTCAGACACCTCTGCGGCCGGCAACTCGCTCTCCGCCACCGTCAAGCGGATCTACAACGACGTGGGCCTCACCAGGGGGATATACCGAGGATTGGGCATCACCACAGTGAGAGAGGTGCAGGCGTACGGGGTGTGGTTCTTGACGTACGAGACGTTGATCCAGCAGATCATCGACCTCCAGCACTACAAATCAAGAGACCAGATCAGCACGCCGGAGTTGCTTGCGTCCGGGGCCTTGGCGGGGAACGCTCTCTGGCTTTCGTCCTATCCGCTCGATGTGATCAAGTCAAACGTCCAAAGCGACAAGTTTGGCGCCGCTAGTAAATTCAACGGTAGCGTAGTTGCAGCCACCAAGTTCATCTACACGCAGCACGGACTCCGGGGCTTCTGGAGAGGCATCATCCCGTGCTTGATGAGAGCCGTTCCCTGCAGTGCTGGGACGTTTGCCACGGTCGAGCTAGCCTTGAGGTTAATGGGCTAGCCGCACGGAAATTAGTATTGGGTCGACAGCTGCGCTCGATCCCATCAGTAGGGAACATTTAGCTTTGTAGCGAATGAACGGAGGAACATTGACGAGCACGTGACCAAATTCTGGCCCAGCGTCGTAAATGCACGCCACAGCCGTGCTGGTGGTGTATCACAGCAATCGCCATATGGGTAGCTTGAGCAGAGCACCGGAACTCCGAGCTACACCCCGGTGTTGCGTTGCCCTCCGGGGAGCCTCCTCGAATTTGCAACTAGCGTGATGTGTATGTAGGAGAACGGGGCACGCGTAAGTGTGAGAACGATCGCAGCCAATCACGCAGCGCGATTTCTTTCTTACCGCGTGAAAAGATGAACCCAGTGATAAAATCATCATAATACCAAAGGTATAGTTAGCCACTACTAGCATAGACACCCGACCACCCGTCCTAATAACCGTCCACCGCCATGCTCAGAACTATAACAGCCTTGGGAAACACCTGCACAAACAGACAGCTGGTTAGGTTGTTGAGCTCGGCCTCGAGACTCTACAAGCCTGCAGCAGCAATTGAATCAGCCAATTACTTCACCACCGCAGGCTCTACCCAGTCCGTGTGGCCCAAAGGGTTCAGACTTGCGAAGCCCAAGACCTGGGAAGAAAGCGGCGAAAGTGCCTTGAGCAAAGCCACCAAGTTCTTCTTCTTGAGTGAAATCGCAAGAGGTATGTACATCTGTATGGAGATGTACTTTAGATCCCCATACACCATCTACTATCCATTTGAAAAGGGTCCTATCTCTCCAAGATTCAGAGGAGAGCACGCATTAAGAAGATACCCAAGTGGGGAAGAGAGATGTATAGCTTGCAAGTTGTGTGAAGCTATCTGTCCAGCACAAGCCATTACCATTGAAGCCGAAGAAAGAATCGACGGGTCGAGAAGAACTTACAAATACGACATCGACATGACCAAGTGTATCTACTGTGGGTACTGTCAAGAGTCTTGTCCGGTTGATGCTATCGTCGAGTCTCCAAACGTCGAGTACTCTACCGCCACCAGAGAAGAGTTGTTATACAATAAAGAAAAGTTATTGGAAAACGGTGATAAATGGGAACAAGAATTACAATACTGCATTGATGCCGATGCTCCATACCGATAGATGTTTATCACAATTGCATAATTTATTTGAAAGAACGTACAAGTGTAGAGTGAAGAAGAGGAAGGAAAAGGGGGAGAATAGAGATAGGGATCAATGTGACTTAGAATCCGAGCGAAACCGAGAGCCGAAAAGGCAAGCGGAGGCTCACCGTATCCTAGACCGCTTTCATATTGGTTCTGACTGATTTAGATATCAAGTTTCAAGTCTACACTACGCACGAGTCGCTACTCAAGATCAAATGTTAAGGTACATTCTTATTAGACAATTTAATACAAACTGAGACATGATGTGATGCAAATTTGTATAACCCATTTCGAAGGGGGTAAATACTGGTGTGTAGAAGTATACTGACGGAAGAACCTATTGGATTTGGGAGTAACCAGTGAAGGGGTTAGCATTCTTGGACTTCAAGTATTCGTCAGAGGCCTCTTGCCAATTTCTGTCCAAGGTGTGAGGAGCAGGAGCAGCCAAGGATCTGATGCCCCCAAATAAGACCAAAGAGACAGCGATACTGCCGAAAACACCCCAAAATACCTTCGACTTGTCGCCTGGACCGTACAATGGCTTTCTTGGACCCCACTCACCGAAAGAAATGTAGTAGGCGGCCTTCTTTTCACCGGCAGTCAACTCCTTCCATGGCAATTCCATTCTGGTCTTCAATTCTTCTATCAAGGCGGTCTGATCTTCCTTGGGCAAACCGGACCATCTGGTTTCCAAGTTGCCAACGTAGGCACTAGATAAGGGTCTGGGGACAGCCTTTGTCACGGTCGACTGACTACGGACAGCTAATCTCTGGAGTGATTGACGAAACATGGTATAGATTTGCGCAACTGATAAACTGAACTAGGTGGTGCTGATACAGTGTCTATATCTTGGTCTCATCTTTTTTTTTCACTGTTATGTTATTGGGTGTATGATTGGACAAGGAATTGGGCGGGACACGAAATCACCCGACTTTTCTGGAACGATTATTTGCTTACGTCAGCAGCGGGTGTACGGGTAGTACGAGAGTACCGGTGACAGGGAGTGCTGTGAACCGGGGAAGAGCGACCGGGGGAAGCGAGTAGACCGGGGGAGAGCGTGAGCAGACGCGGCGGTAACGGCACGGAAAGGGACAAGCGCCCTTTGAGCGTTTCTCAGTTCTATATTACATGTATTACTCTATAAGGCTGGCCGAAGGAACCGGAAGGAACCTTGACGGCTTCTGTCCAATGCAGTTTTTGTGGTCTAGACCGCCGGCTAGTTGTGGCCGATGAGGAGGAGGGTTCTTTTCAACTGGTCGTTGATCTCCTCGACCTCCAACGTGAAGTTGTCCGGCTTGATGCTGTTGAAGTAGCTGACGAACTCGATGACGCTTCCTCCCACGCCGAAGTAGATGTTCTTGGCAGCCACCAAGGCGAGCCCCCCGCGCTTGAGCAAGTCGGTGATGGTGTGGGCTACTGTGGGCAAGGTGTCCAACGAGTAGATGGTTTCGGAGCTGATGAGGAAGTCGACGTTGTCGTTGGCGACGAGCTGGTTGAAGTCACGGCCCCAGGAGCCCGAGATGAACTTGAGTTCGATCTGGTGCGACGCCAAGTCTTGCTTGAACTGGTCGAGAAGCTCCGCCGTCAAGAGGATCTCGTCGTTGTTCATGGCATCGACCTTCTGCAAGGCCGCCAACTGCTCCACCGGCAAGGTCGAGGCCCAGTGGATGAGGATGTTGGGCAAGCTGACGAGGCGCAAGACGTCGTAGTTGAAGTCCGATAGTATGTACTTGCTCGGGCCGGCAGCAGCCTTGGCCTGGAACTTGTGGAGAAGGAGGTAGCAGATGGGCAACGCCGTGCCGCATCCCATGTCCAAGAAGGACGAGAAGCGGTCGACCAGCCCCAGCTTCACGTACTCGGCGAGCTTGTCGACCGCGTCGTACGAGCACTCCCAGCTCTTGAAGCCCCCCTCGTACACGTTCTTCTGGAGGTCGTGGTCGTTGTCCTCGATCAAGACCAGGTTGGTGTTGGAGTCGGTCTTGTCCTCGCACATGATCTGGTGCTTGACGTCGAAGAGCTCGCGTCGGTAGACCAAGCTGTGCGCCCGGGGCGTGTAGTAGTTGTCGAACGTGAGTCTGACGTCACGCAAGGTGGCAAGCAACTCGTCCAAGGTGTGGAGCCGGGGCGCGTTGGCCGGGTCGGCGGGGTAGGCAAAGGCGTCGTGCTCCAGGGAGGCGGCACGGGCGGCCCCCGCGGGCACGCTGCCCTCTATTTCGTCGTCGCTGAAGTCGTCATTGGTGAACCCAAACGAAAAAGCCATGCTGGTGGATCGCTATACCTGGCCGGGCCATCTCGAGGGTCGCATTTTCTGGTGGACTTTTTTCTCTGCGAAGACGAAGCACAAAAGGCACCGCACCCGATTACGAGACCCCGACCGTTACTCCCCCGTCGGGCGACGCAGCATCGTCCCACGATCCACCGGGCGCACGATTCGAGGATCGGCGCCCAGCAACGTCTGCCAGCGCCCCTCGCCGTTCATCGAGCCTAACCGGCCAAGCGATCGTGATCGAGCCGCGGCGTGCAGCTCTCCGCAGCATCTCGGCCCGGCTGGCGCGGCCCCACCCGTCGCACATCGCAGTCACCGCTGCTACAGCACCGCTCAGCAATCGGGTTGCTGCCGGCGCCGCCCGATCAGCCAATCGCTTTCCCCACACGAGGCGCGCTGCCGCCGGCGTGCCAGTCTCGGGGGAGGCGACAAAACCACACCCGGTTACGATCCCACCGGCAGCACGTTACTATTGTCAAGCCCACGCCGGCCGGCCCTGCAGTTGCAGCCGCCACTCCCTAGACGAAGTGCCGGCGGTCTATTCGGCGGGCCAGACCGGGCGCTGCCGCCGCCGCCGCAGTTTCAAGTGTGTCGCCAAGGCCGTTGGCCAAAGGCGGTGGCCCGCTTTCTGGTCTCGCACAATCTGCCACCTGCCCCCCCAACCGCGTGCCTCTCGCTCGGGCCGCATCCCAGATCTCGCTACTTTGCGCTCACTAATCACGGCCCCTCCCGCCTAATTTAGCGACAGCTCCCGCATCCTCCTCCGGTTTTTCCCCCCTACGCCCGTCCTGCCTCTCCTTACATGCCTGACACGATTGCTACCGGAACCTTAAAAGTGCCCCAGACGACACATCTCGTAGTCTGTGCGCCACTTTAACTCTCCCTACAGCGGGCGTGCCTCATAAGCTTCGTGCCCGAGTCGCTCCGCCAAACCGTCTGGCGCTCGTCCCCCGTCTGGCGCTCGTCCCCCGCGTGGCCCGTCCCGACGAGTGCGGCCGTACCCCCCCGCTTCGCCGTCACCTCCCACCACTCTCTCGTCCTCTTAACTCCAGGGCCGTATCCCACCGCCTAAAAGTAATAAAAAGTCCACGCCACCTGCACATAAACGCCCTGCTCTGTGATAGACAAAAGTGACAATCTCACAAACTTTTTGTGTGACAGTATCAACAAGACTTGATTTTTCAACCTAACCCGCTACGACCTTTTCCGTCCTCCTTACGCCTGGCTGGATGTCCGAATCAAAGCCGAATAGCAAAATCAACCTCTCGTTGGACAAGGAGGAGCCGCCGCCTTCGGCGTCGTCTCCTCCGATGACGCAGCCACAGCCGCAGACCCAGCCGCAGGCCCAACAGCAAGCGACTCCCGCTGCTCCCCCGCTGGTACCCCCAGGCCAGCCCGCCGTGGAACCCAATGGCGCAGCGACCACCAGCTCAAACTCCTCCTCCGGGGTCTTCAAGGTGCCCAAGAAAATCCTCGTCTCCGACAACAAAGAGCTCAACTTGAGACTCAACTCGCTTCTGGGCGGGGGCCCGACTTCCACCAACTCCTCCACCACCGTTTCCCTGCCCAACAACCCCAACGATGTTCAACAGGCGTTCACTAATACCAGTGGCCCGCAGTCGGCCTTACCCAGCCCTTCGATAGTTCCCCCCTCGGCAACAACAAACCCGAACGCAGCCTCGTCTCCCACACCCTCCAGATTGAACATCTCCAACATCTCCAACTTGAACAAGTCCTTGAAGGCAAAGCAGAAAATCATCAACTCCAAAGAACCCCATCCCAAGAACTCCACCTTAATTTCCGAAATCATTAATACGTCTCCCCAGTCAACAGTGTTTCCGCACTACATATCGGCCAACTTGGACACTCCGGATGGCGACACTGGTGCTAACACTTCTTCGGCACCAGCCACATCTAACGGACCAAGTGCTGGAGGCAGCACTGCCAATAATGCCAATGGCTCTGACTCCAACGGAGCAAACGGTGCCCACAACAATAATAATAGCAATAGCACACCTGGGGATGGCACCAACAACAATGGAGGCAATGGAGCTGTTAACAACGCTAAGAACATCAGTAATAACAAAATCATCAGCAATGATGCCGGTGCGTCCAATAATGCAGCCAGCCAAGCTGGCAACCACGACGACAACACCATCAACAGCAACCTTACTGCCTCCTCCAACCACCCTGGTTTGCTCAGTAACAGTCATCCCAGTTCCAATAATGTCATGCCTAGCGCGCCAAATGCTAGCACTCCAATATCAAACATTGACAACATCAACAGTATGGACCTGGTCGTGGTAGGAAACATTCTACAGCCAGAACTGAAAGGAAAACACAAACGGATAGCCAAGCAAAGCTCTACCAGAACAGACTTCTTTGCTGCCAAATTGGCCAGCGCAGTTGATGACATTGAGAGCAGTGACAGTGATGAGACCTTTGTTTACGAGAATAGCAACATGAACGACATTGATGCTATGAGTAACGCAGCTAACATGACTGACACAAATAGTGTTCACAGAAACATTGCGCCAATGAACTCGCCGTCCGCTGTTGAAGAGCATGGCCCATCGCTCACAAACCACAATCTCAACTTGATCAATAACACTAATAGCAACCAAAACATTAATCCTGCAACAGCGACAAACAGCACACTCAGTCAAGCCAACGTTACCAATAACATTGCCAACAATGCCAATCCGAATATTAACAACCACAACATTGCTGAGTCGGTATACTCGGCCCATTCTTCCAAGCTACAGAGGAATATCGGTGCCCAATCTCCCCCAAATAGACCGGCGTCATTAGCCAACTCATTCAACAGCAACAATTACTTGGAGTCTGTTTTGAACTCGAATCCTGCAACCTTGAAGGACAAACGTTTGTCTCACCAGCGTTCCTTCTCTTCATACTCAAACAATCAGGATGAACATCAACCGCGTTTGTCAGTCTTCTCCGAAAAAGGTTCTACCAATAACCCTGGCCATTATGATGATGCAAACCTTCATGCCAATTGTAATAACAATCAGGGCTTGGGGATATTAGATGCATCCAACAGGGACTATCATCACAGCACCAGCTCGCAAAGGGCGAGTAGTATAAATGGATACAACGAAGAGCACTACTCGTATGACGAGGTGGATGATGATGACGATGAAAATTTGATGGATGATATCTCTACAGATGGTGACTACTACCCATCTCAAAGAGCTGCAGGATCAACATTGAATGGGGCTGGGATAAAGAATAATGAAAACGGGCATCTTCAGGGTGAAGTCGATGGAACATCGCTTGCGCTTAACTCACAACCTGTGAATTCAATCACTAGTAAATCAACATCAAAGAAGAATTACAAATCATCTAACTCGTCCTCGAAATTGAGATCGACCACCTCAAAATTATTTGACAAGAAAGGATCTCAACCGAGAAGGTACAGTATCATTCCAGACGATATTGATATCGAGGATTTTGACGATGACTTGATTTACTATGACAATAACATCAGGTTCCCATACAATACCAATAGCAATGGCAACAGCAACAGTAATATGAATGAGACCTCATCTTTATTAAACCAAGGCCACAGACTCCCCCATTATCGATCCTTATATTTAAGCTTTCCTGGCTCGAAAAGATCATCTGCTATAAAAAACAAAAGATACTTGTCGGCTGGCCAGTCTGCACTTCTGGGTAATAACAGCAATGACCATACTCCTCCGGGAATTGGGCCCAACGGTGAAATGCTTGCTTACCCCTTTCAAGAGCCACACCAAGGCTTCTATTGTGACATTGATGAGTTTGACGAAGAGGCACAGTTGGAAGGCTCTCCCACAGAGCTGCAGCTTCGTAGGGCATCATCAAAGAGGTTGAACAAGTCTAATGGAAGATACAACCACCCTCATGTCTCTCCAAACTCGAAACACTTTGCGTTGTCGAGGAAAATCTCAGGAGAAGGAATAGGAAGTACCCGGGCAAACTGTTTAAAATCATTCATTTACACATTGATAAGCATTGTCGCAATTTTGGCAATTGGTTTCATAATGGGATTTGTGTTGGCTACCACAAAGGACTTGAGTGAAGTATCGATAACCTCGATAGAAAGTCCAGTGGTCAGCCAAGATGAGTTGCTTTTCAATATTGTTGTTGAAGCGGTAAATCCTGGCTGGTTTACCGTTGTAATAGACGAGGTGCAAATTGACATATTCGCCAAGAGTGGATACATTGAGGATATTGAGATTATGGGGGATGAGGTGGAGGGAACCTCCACAATCAGTACTGTTGAAACAGTTCTCTTGGGAACGGCTTCTACGCTAGAGTCGAGCATGGATTTCACTGGAGGGTTTTTGAACCGCAACCCAATCGAGCAGTCGAGTGAAATCAAGTTACTTTCTCCGGGTAAGAACTTGACTAATTTCAATTTCAAGTCACCCGACAACGAAACCGAACCGGACAACTCCAAAAAGTGGGAAACAATTTCCAAACACCCTTTCGATCTCATCATTCGTGGCGTGCTCAAGTACAATCTACCAATGAGTAAGAACTCGAAGTCTGTTGTTGTTGACAAGGTTGCATTTATTGATCCCAATAGTATTAATTGACCAACTAGGTACCTAGAATAGTTTTAATTTAAGCAGAACGAGACCTCTAGTAAGCTCTTTAGTAGCTGGACGCCCGGGTTTTTTTTCTAGACCATCGCGGCAGCTCAATGCATGATCTGGTAGTATAACTTGTCGCTGTTGGCATTCACTCTTGGTTCCAACCTCACTTTGAATTTCTTTGGAACAAGAGAGGTTCCTCTTGGACATGAATTGCTGGCAAAAATGTCCAAGTCCATACGACATCTACTCACAGGCTCCTTGATCTTGAAAAACAAAATCATACGAGAAACAATGGTGTACATTTCCTTCATTGCAAGATGGTTCCCCGAGCACATTCTTGAGCCCGCGCCAAAGGCAAAATGGAATTTTGCACCCAATTTTCCAGTCGAGGAGTCCAACCAACGTTCGGGAGAAAACTTGAAGGGAGACTTGAACACATCTTCATCGTAGTTTGCAGCATACGCATTCATGAGCAAAACGGTGTTCTGGGGTATGAATAGGTTCTTGTAGAAAATGTCCTTTGTGCTTACTCTGGGAAGGCTCAATGGAAGCACAGTTAAGAATCTCATCAGCTCGTTGATTAGGGCCACCACGTAGTGACAGTTCATATTTTTGGCACATTCCTCCCAGGCAAGACAAACATCCCCACCGTATTCCTTCAACAAGCAGTTGAACGCCTTCTCCTGGAGCGACTTTCCGTAAGGCTGTGACAAGTGTCCCAAAACGTGAGAAATGTTCATGGGAGTGTTATCTAGTCCAGCACTCACCATAGTCAAACAGACACTCTGGACCTCTGCCTCCGTGAGCTTCTTTTCTTTGTTGTTTTCAAATACCATCCGGGCCACCAAGCTGTTAGAAGCACTCGGGTCCCCCTTTTCGATTTGCCGGGTCATTCTCGAGTAAAGATGTCCCATGTAGATGTCTCTTCTGTCCCTGTGGTTCGCAGGCTTGGAGTCTGGCCACCACCTCATCCACGGAAGAAAGTCTTTTACGTTGCCGAATGGCGACCTGTACTTCATGATTTGGCTCTCAACTTCGATGATTTCGTCACATAGCGCCTTATCCTTGTGGTAGCAGTCAAGACGAATTCCATACGACAAGTAGATGGCACTTCGCAATGCAAACAACTGAGCGAATGGCATGGGGTCGATGTCGGAAAGTGTGGTACGAGTATGACAGAACATGTTGACCGAAGGGGGGACGTTGAGCTCGATGTTTGAGCGGATGAGGCTTTTGATCATGTACTTTGATTCCTCGTTCACCAACTCTGCCAACTGGCCAACATTGCGCCGGTTCAATTGCATCGAGATTGCCGCCTTCTTCTTTCGGTATGACGTGCCCATGGGGGTTGAGCCGATTGTGAAGCCCTGCGTGGCGGAGACTACATTGTGGAAGACGTACAGAACGGGCCGTGAGTTGGTAGATAGGGACTTTTTCAACCAAAGGTTAGAAACGTCTTCGAACGAGTTCACTATCACGAAACGCTGGGACCCCATTCTAACTTGGAAAATGCTCTCCCCGTGTGTCTTGTACCACTCGTAGAACACGAGTGCTGGGTTGTTTCTCACCTGGAAGATGCTCCCGATGATCGGATAGCCCTCGTAGTGAGGAATGCCCGCTAGCGCTGGCGGACCCATCCAGCCGAGGCTGTCTGCGAGAATCCAGAGGAACAAAATAGCTAGCAATATCTCCTCGAGTAGATAGAGACCCCAGGGCTCTTCAGGGTGTAGGCCGCCCGGGACATTGTCTAGCATGGAGAGTTGATAAAGCAAGTGTTGTCGACAGAGCGATTTTATATTGATTGCAAAAAGTTTTGAATGCACAAATGGAAATGAGTATATTTACAAGTGCTCGTTGGGAGCATCCAGACGCCAGTCGCTGCGTCATGGGACATCTTGACAAGCCATACGAATGTCAATGACCCACCCAGGTATTGAAGCCGGTTACTGACTACACCATTTCTTCCTTTTCCTTACCCATGGGAGTGTCCTTGTAGAGTTCCTTTTGAGCTTCTTGTCTCAACTGTTCATTTTCCTCCTCAATCAACTCGTCGATGTCGTAATCGTAGTTGTTTGGGTCGGTGTTGATGTCCAACTTTTCCTTTCTCTTCCGCAAGGTGCCGTTTGAGTTTTCGAGTCTGATCTTGAGGGGAATGTCGCTGGACGTCACGTTTATTCTCTTGCCGATGGCCGAGGCACGGGCTTTCAAGGTCGACTCTTGGTCACGGAGAGTGGAGTTTGCCTCATCGGGAGGAATGTACCCGGAAGAAGCATTCTCGTCCCTCGGGCGGGACTTGTGGGATTGCTGGGTGTTTTGCCTGGAGCTTCTATCCACCTCAAACTTGGTCAAGCCGGTGGCGTACGGCAAGTACAAGATGACAGCCACAAGGACCACTGCCACGCAGACAAGTAAAAAAAACATGGGGGGCTGCTAGTCTTTGTTACCGAGGGGGAAATGCCACGATATTGTCGTATGATCGAGAAAGTTTAACCACCGTGGTTTTCATTAACGGTCAATTTTTTCTCCCGCTCACACACTCTGGTCAAAAAACTCTTTACCACTTATTACGACCACCGACGATGTTTAGACAGGTGATACGGGCGAACCTCAGACAGGCTACCAGGTGCAGCGTCGCCTGCACCAGAGGAGTGTTTGCGGGCGGAAGATTCCCAAACTGGGCTGCCTCCGTTCCGAAAAGGGCCTACGCCTTGAGCACGGAGGGAGTCAAGATCGAAGAGAAAATAGACAAGTTGACCGACAACGAGTATAGCACGATCGCCGACACGTACTTGGAAGAGATGGCCGACGAGTTGGAGACGTTGTCGGAGACGTTTCCCGATGTCGATTGCGAATTGAGCCAGGGCGTTATGACCTTGACCGTTCCACCAAATGGGACGTACGTCATTAATAAGCAGCCCCCCAACAAGCAGATATGGTTGAGCAGTCCCATAAGCGGGCCCAAGAGGTACGACTTGATAGAGGGCAAGTGGATCACGCTCAGAGACGGCTCGTCGTTGACGGAGTTGGTGCAGAGCGAGATTTCCAGCGCCATCGAGAGCGAGTTCAAGTTTGAGCAGTTGGAAAATTAGTGTAAATAGTCAATGCTACAGCGAACGAGGAACACGGCAGAGGAAGCGGCTGCGTGCAAGAGCAGCGTACGGGGCACAGAGAAAGTGCAGGAGAGTCGGGCCACGGAGAGTGTACGCCGGTGGTGCGTCATTCGGTGGGTGGAAATCGGTCCACAGTGAGGTACGCGACTATTCAGAGGTTTTGTTAGATTGTCTATCAGATTGTGTAGCTTGCTCCGACGGTGCGCATATTGTGCGTTGAAGCAAAAATGGGCAAGTCTCTTCTCCACAACAATGCCAGCAACCCCACCAAGTCCACCCGAAGTGCCATCCGGCTGGTTAGCCCAGTGGGATGAGGAGTACCAGACGTACTACTATGTAAACACAACGACCGGCGAGTCGCAGTGGGATTTGCCCACCGCCGCAACCGAGCAGCCTCCGAGCTACGGAGAAGTGCACAGCGAGAACAACCAGGCCCAGAGCCAGGCTGCTCCACAGCAGTACCAGCAGCAGGGATCGCAGTCCCAACAGGGATCGCAGTACCAGCAGGGATCGCAGTACCAGCAGGGCTCGCAGATGCAGACCGGGTCCCAGATGCCCAACTCGCAGATGCCCAACTCGCAGATGCAATCAGGATCGCAGCAAACTGCTCAAACAGCTACCCAAACGGGCAGCGACGGCAAGGGATTCGGCAGCGGTCTTGGCGCCGGCGCCCTTGCGGCCGGTGGTGCTTTCTTGTTGAAGAAGGTCATCTCCGGCAGAAGTAGCGGGTATGTATTATTCAACCGGGCCACTTGTACACACATACTAACAGTTTTCTAGACACTCGAGCTACGGCGGACACTCGAGCTACGGCGGCGGTAGCGGCTTCGGCTCCATGTTTGGCGGCGGCGGATCCAGCCACGGGAGACCGGGCGGCCAGGGTTTCGGCTCCAGTTTCGGAGGAGGCGGAGGCCTCTTCTCTGGCGGAATGGGCGGCTCATTCGGCGGCGGCGGCGGTGGCGGAAGACCCCACGGCAGACCGCACGGCAGACCCCAAGGCAGGCCTCACGGAGGCGGCGGCGGCGGTTTTGGCGGCGGTGGCGGTGGATTCGGCGGAAGATTCTAACCGCCCCTCGACCCCGTCTCAGTTTGTATTACCAACATAATGATTAGATTAGCACCCCTCTTGTACACCAAATGAACGTTCAGCAACTTTCCATCCTTAGAAACGGCTGTATTCGTAGCAGAACCACCACCGTGATGTTTGCCTCCTCACTCAGCTGCAAATAAAAAAAGTCAAGCCCAGTTCGCAAATTGCACTATCGGAAGCGACACTCGAAGGCAACACCAGCAAGTATAACTCCACACCAGGCTACCACCAAATCCTACACACACAGATGTGTAATGATACCCAAGATACGATTGAGAGGACCAACACGGTCCAACAGCAAGGTCTCGATAGGATCGGAGTTCTTGTCGGGGGCGGGCGACAACAATGGCACCAGGAAGCTTAACGTGACAATCCGACTCCCAAGCTCCATACTCGAAGATATCGCGTATCCGTTTGCCTTCGACGAGGAAGAAGACCGTTTTGGGTCCGAGGAACCAACAGGCGCCGGCCCAAAGCGCAAAGCGCCCATAATCCCCGACGACGAGGGCTCAGAGGTACGACCGAACGAGCCGGACGAAGCACTACTGGTGTACCAAAAGTTCAAGCTTCTCTATGAGCTTGAGAAGACCGGCGAAAAGCGTGCCCTGAGCCCCGACAAGCGGGTGAAACAGGAACCTGGTCGCTCCGATAATACGACGTCAAATGCAAACAACCCGACAACCCAAATCATAAAGGATGAAAAGCACAGCTCGGGCAACCAGGCAGGTATCACCACTGATATACAGGGACTAGGATACAAGCAGATACCGAAAAACATTGTACCAATATTAGAGAAGGAACTACTGGGTCTTAACCCCGACGAAGGTGATGATCTTGGAATCATTAATAAGATTGTGTTCTCACTCAAGGATCCCTTGGCAGCCAGTAAGATCAAGCTTCCGGTCAAGTCTGAACGATGCTACCATTACGAATGCTTTGATTTCGAAAACTTCTGCCTCTTCAACAAAATTCCGAAGGGAGTCCAATCACTCATAAAGAAAGACCTCGCAAAGAAGAACTACAAGAAACTTGCAAGTGAAAATAAAAATACGGGACGAACGCCGGTCTTGATTGAGCGGAACACGAGAGCTAGCGCGGATGCCAGAGTGAAGATCTTGAATAGCCCCCCGGGGCAGAAGAAGGGCCCTCCTAAGGTTCCCACTTACAAATGCCCCCTTTGTGACAAGCTTTTCGAGTTAAATCAGCTTTCAATCGGGGACTCATTCAACTACTTTGTTAAAAGCACACTGGTGGATGCCGAACGAATTGAGATACTAGACCTTAAGCTCTACAAGGTGGTCGACGACTCGGTGCGACAGAGGTCCAAATCAGAGCCTATGGACGACGAGGTGATCGTACTCTCATCTGACGAGGATGAAGATACTACTTCAATACGAAACGTGGACGCAGAAGCTAACCACCAAACGACAAGTGCCAGCACAACATTCCCATCGTTCCACTTGGCAGCGGAACATGGAGGGGATTCGCTAATGTACCCCGAAGTGACACAGGCAGATAGCGAGTACGAATTGTTTGACGATGGACTAGAGGAGGAGCTTCTACACTTTGGCTCCAGCGTGGCTGGCCAAGGGGGCCCAACGGGGGTTGGACGAGGCAGCAGCTGGGACGACCCTGTCACCCTAGACTGAGTGAGAGAAGAAGTGTACATTACGAACAAGACAATTGAACAAGGACCTTAACTTGTTTACTTAACGACATAGTTTAATGAATTATTTAACGAAAAGCTAGTTGGCAGGAGAGATTCCAGCAAGTTCAAAGTACTCATCAAGAGTCTTGTGAGAATACTTGACTCCCAAGCCCTTGGCGACCAGAGCGCCCAACTTCTCATCAAGCAAGCCCCAGTAGTTGGGGACCTTCTCCTTGACCGAGTCAAGTGTGATGGAACTAGCGTGGCCGACGATCGCTTCAACAAACTCTTCCTTCTGGGCATCGGTGTACACCTTTTGGTATAAAGCTCTGGGTTGCTCCAAGTCGATTTCGCCAAAGCCAGAGATGTAGTCGTAGGACTTCAACCAAATGGCTTCTTCGTGGTCTCTCTTGGCTCTCTCCTTTTGCAAGATGGTGTACTTGTCGGAAGACTGCTTTGGTACCACTCCCACAAACTTGCTCTTTTCAACTGGTGGCAACCCATTCACGTAGGTGCTTGTGTCGTTGGAAACAGCGTTGATGGGCAAGGCCGTGCTGAGGTAGTTTGGTCTGAAACCCTGGTTGTCATAGGCGGCAGCACCGTCTCTCTGGAAGTTACCGGCCACGAAGGGACATCCCGAGTGGGTGTCAAATGTGCGGGGCTTGTTCACGGGCAACTGTTGGTAGTTTGCACCCAATCTGTACCGGTGGGTGTCGGAGTAGGAGTACAATCTCGACTGCAAGACAGGGTCGTTGGAAGGCTCGATACCAGGCACCAAGTGGGCTGGCGAGAATGCAATTTGCTCAATCTCGGCGTGGTAGTTGACCGGGTTCTGGTTCAAGACAATCTTACCAAACTTCCTCAAGGGGAATTCCTTGTGGGGCCAAATCTTGGTCAAATCGTTGATGGAGTAGCGGAACTCTTCGGCCTGCTTGGGGGTCATGGTCTGCACGTAGGTGGTGTAGCTAGCAGGCTTTCCGCTGGCGAGTCTCTCGTAGAACTCCTTGGTGTTGTAGTCGGGCGACGAGCCGGCCAATTCGGCACTTTCGCTGTTGGACACGGTTTCGAAGCCGTCGTCGGAGAGAACGTGGATCTGCACGTACGTCAACTCCTCCTTGTCGTTGATGAACTTGAAGGTGTGACCCGAGTAGCCGTGCATAGCCGCCCAGCTCTTGGGCACGCCTCTTCTTCCAAACATGTACGTCGTTTGGTGGATGGACTCGGGGTTCTGGATGTAGTAGTCCCACGTGTGGGTTGAGTCCGACAACTGGTTGAGGTTGGTGGAGGGGTCTCTCTTCTGGGAGTGGATGAACTTGGAGAACTTGATGGGGTCCCTGATGAAGAACACAGGCGTGTTGTTGAACACCCAGTCCATGTTGCCCACGTCGGTCTTGAACTTGACGGAGAACCCTCTGGGGTCACGGATGGTGTCGGCCGACGCTCTTTCGCCACCGACGGTGGAGAAACGCGCCGAGACGGGGCACTTGTAGCCCACCGACTGGAAGGGTCTGGCGTACGTGATGTCCGACAACGAGTCGGTCAACTCAAAGTAGCCGTGGCCACCGCCACCTTTGGCGTGCACCACTCTCTCGGGGATTCTCTCTCTGTCAAAGTGGGAGATGTCGTCCATCAAGTTGAAGTCCTGGAGGAGCAACGGCCCGCCCGGACCGGCGGTCTGTGCCCCGTAGGGGTGGTTGGCGTAGGGGGTACCGTTGGAGGTGGCGTATACCGCCGGGTCCTCTTGTTGCTTATGTAAGTGTTCAGAAACCATTGTCGTGCTTCAGGGTGTTTGGCGAACGGGAGCCCACCACGGCCGGGCCGCCGCTGCTATTTATACCAGCCGGGTGGTGGGTGGGTCTCGATTGCTGCCCGTCCACACTTTGTCAGGCCGGCTGCACCCTCAGAGCTTGCGGCAATCCAATCGGGAAATAGTTGCGGCAATTTGATTGCTGCGACAAACCCCTCCGGCGGAGGCTTATGCTGCTGGCCAGGCAGAATATTAGTAATTGCGCCCCGCCATTGGTCGGTTTCGCCACAAACGCACGGGTTCCGAAGCAACGGTGCGCCCGACGGGTGTGGAAGGGTAACTAGATCCTGCCTGCCTCGATCACCTGACGTCAGCCCCGACTGCACAGACCCTGCTGGACGGGCTTCGGGGCCGTGTGCTGGCGAGAATAGGCGGGGGCTTGCATTGTGATAGAGCAACACACGCCGGAAGGCCCGACCGGTAAGTCCACTGTGGATCTGCGATGGCGTGTTTGTTGACGTGGGGCAGCGCCAGGACGTGGCCCGTACGCTTGTAGCGGCTCCCGCGGCACTTGTCGGGGGCAGACGGTGTGCCGTGACGGAGTGAAGGTGACGAAAAATGTCAGACTCGCTAAAAGGCAGAGCGAGAAATGGCGGAGTGAAAAATCGCACCCAACGGCCGAGACGCCGAAACCCTCTACGACTCTACGAGACTCTCTACTAGACAAAAGCCACCGGCAGCGTCCTGATGGGCTCGCCCTACTTGCAGCCAGTCAGCACCGGTCGATTTCTGGCGTGGTGCATAATTCCGAGCACCCCGGAGGCCCCAGAGCATGCCACTCGTTTTCGTGCGGGACCCAGAAGAAATTTCACAGATAGTATCACCTCGTTTCTAGCCAGGCCACCTCCGCTGCAATCAGTACCGAGACATGCTTAGATACAACAGATGCATAGTGAGGCTGATCCACTCGTGCGCGGCACTCCGCAAGCCGTTGGACTTCTCGGCTGTCCCCAGGAGCAGCGCCCAGCTGTTCACCCTCGACAAGATGATCGATAACCAGGACAAATCAAACCGCTTCTCGCAGATGTTTGACAACAAGAACGCCAGCCAGAAGAAACAGTTTCAAAACGGCGGCTACAAGCAGTCGGGCAACAGCAACGCGAACCAGTCCCGGGCCAAGCCGATGAAAAACGACCGAAAGTCGCATCGGAGAGTCGTCCGGTTCGAGTTCAACACAGGAACCACCCAGGCACAAGAAGCATTGAAGGAAATGATCTCCAAGATCCACGAGATAAATTCCCACTACAAGGTCAAGTACGTGGACCCCGAGCTCAACTCCGTGAGCAACCAGTACTTTGTCGACGTTTCCAACAACACAGATCTCAAAAAGCATGGGTTTGTCATGATTTCTCCTTCTTCCGAGGGGGATCTCGCGCTTATCAAACGTGTCAAGATCGAGGAGATGATCAAGAACTACTCCAACAATTTGGCCATCAAGAAGGAGAACGAATTGTTGCAGAAGGGAAGTATCGTGGCGCAGAAAGTCGTCAAACAAAGACTCAAGGTTGAAAAGAAGAAGTCGGCTGCCAAGGTGTTGAACATTTTCTGGAAAATCAGCGCAGGAGACTTGAAGAACCAAAAGAAGTTGGAGATCGAGAGACGTCTATCCAAGGGCGAGAAGTTCACCTTGTACCTTAGAGACAAATCCAACAGAAACCAAGCTGTCTTGGAGGACAACTCCGAATCAGTCGAGGACCAAGACGACGAACAAATCAAATCAAAAACAACAGACAATATATTATATTCCAACAAATACCAAGATGAACAAGAATTAAGTATAGAATTGAAAAGACGTGAAATGATATACCAAGGTTTGGTTTCAATATTGGAAGAGCTACCATGCACCTTTAAAGCAGAGGGTAAGCTTGAAACAAGATACATGATCACAATTTCGCCCGTCGAAAGAGAGGACAGATCTCCTGCGAAATCCGTTAACGCCCTTCTGGATAAGGAAACCAAGAAGCATAAAAAGACAATGAAACAGTCGGATAAAAGTGCCAAGCCCAAAGTAAAGGAAGATGATTTGGATTCCTTGTACTCTTTCAAAATTGAAGACTGAACAGCAAAATCGAAAAGCAGGTACAAGTACAATCTGCAGGGATGGACAGCCGACGATAGTCACTGGTATGTGACAATGCAATGTAAATAGGAAGAATAAACAGGCTCAGGTTAAGCCATACTACCGTAGTGATGTTCGTCATTCGATAACAACGATTCCTCTTGTCTTCTGATTCGGTTCTTCCTCAACTTTTGAACCTTGTACCCATGAACATGACCGTCTATCATTTCGTCAACGATTGGGTAATTGAGGAGCTTTTTGATTTCTCCCTGGTCCAAATTGTAGTTGTTGATCACCGCACATGCTCGCTGATAGTATATCTCATCCTCGTCAAACATCTCTTTCTCGTAGTCAATAGTCGAAAGAGATGGGTCGTTCCGTAGTATTTCGATGATTGTTTCGGATATCGGTGGAATAGGTTCCGTTTCGCTTGTTAAGGTTGTTGGTGATCCTGGGGTTCCTGGTGGTGTTGTTTGGCTTTTGATTGAGGAAGAGTATAAGCCCCTCGTAGATGTCCCGGTCGATTTCAAAGAAGGAGCAAAGTTTCCGGCCAGAACAGTGCTGGGTGGCATTGCCTGAATTTCCGATGTACTTCGTACGTCGGACGTGGACGTATTCTGGAAGGTATTGTTTGGTAGCCAAAGCTTCTGCTTTCCATCGTAATGGTACCTAAGACCCTGGTTGATTTTGCCGAGCCTTGCTTTGGAGTCTGGGTGGGCAATCAAAGCGTCGACGGAGTCAAACTGTTTGTAGTCCTTGTAGTAATCGCCTTTGAAGGTCAATCTGAAGTCGTTGATGAGATCCTTAATTCCTATCACATCCTTGAAAGCATAGAAGAAGATGAACCTTCCGTTGGGGATCTTGGAGATTGTGTATGGTTTGTAGGAGAATGATAGCCAATGGCCAATGGAAAAGGCTATCAATTCAATACAAAGTAGAGCATTCTGGATGCAGACACCAATGCTCAAACCATGATTTGCTTCACTGCCAGGCAAAAGACGGAAGGCATTCAATATAGCAAGGATGACCCCCTGCCAGTAGGAGGCAAAAATGATCAATTTGACGCATAAAAACTTGCCAACCGGGTTGAAAGGCTTCAAGTCTGTCCACAAGATCTTCCAGAAGATAGCAAGACAGTACAACGAGAGAGTGACACTTAGGTTGTACAAGATGGTGAGCCAGAGGTAGCAGGATTTGGGGCCCATATTGTTGACGTCGTACCAGCCCAACAACTCTGCCAAGAGGATGGAAAAGCAGATGATGGGTTTGAGCCACACGTACTGGAGAATGCCCCTCTTTATAGCCAAGAAGGTGTACGAGTCCGAGATATCCAACGGAGGAAGGAGCCACCCCAACACCCCTGGATGGCTTACCGGCTGGCGGCCACTGGTCATGATGATGATGCTACGCTCGCCGCCGAGCATATCCGTCAAGAGCGAGAAGAAGGTGTAGATGACAAACGCCTCGTAGACCTCGCGGACAGGCTCGAGCACGAACTTGATGAACACCGACGTCTGGTTCACAAGCACTCCGTAGCACGAGACGGCAAAGAGCGGGACAATGAGCTGGATGCGGATCATTAGCCGCTGTTCAAAGGGCTTGCGGTAGTTCACGAGATGGAGCGTGATGCTGCTCAAGATGATGAGGGTGGCCGCAATCGACGAGTAGAACGCCAATGTGTCCACCCAAGGTGGTAGTAGCAGGCCAGACATGACGAGACAAGTGGTGGTGGGCAGCGATAACTTTGGTGTCTCTGCTAGGTCAAACGTAGCAATTATCGCGTCGTGCAAAATTAAAGATAAGCGGAGCCGGAGCTTGTCGTCAGGGCTGAGTTTGCCGACCGCTCGTGGAGTCTACAGAGGAAAAGCCTACCGTTTCTTTCCGATAAATACCGTACGTATCGGAGCGTGTCTCGTTCCGAAGCGAATGCTGCCTCGCTGGAGTTCGTGGCACCTACCACTGTGTAGCCATCAGCACAGACGCTGGGCTCACGAGTCTCGTGTCTTGTTGGCCCTCGCGGTGCGCTCGCGGTGCGCTCGCAGTGCTCTCGCTAAATGTCTCGCTAAATGTCTTACCTTTTGACGCGAGCATCCTGTGTGGTGCAGTATAGAGCGCGTACACCCAGTGGATGTCTCGCTAACTCATACAGCCTCGCAAGAGCCTCTCGGTCTACTATCCAGCCAGCCTTAAGAATGACTCACCAAACCCGAGTACAACCATCTCTATTTCATACACTTTCCCTCTTTTAAGCCACACCTGCCTCCTTTAACTTCTTCACCCGCTCTTTCTCTTTGGCCAACTTCTGCACGTCCTCCTCGGTCACCAAATGATGTAAATGCTTGTCTGCATTCTGTACGCCATGCTCTTCAGAGAACTGACAGTGCTCTATCGACTTGTAGAATTCTGACGCAACGATGTCTTCCATCAAAAACCGCTTTTTCGGGTCTATGGAAAGCATGTTGCTTATCAAGTCTCGTGACTGAGCAGGTATGAGTCTGAGCAAGCGGTCTGGGCCTCTGGCAGGCCGTCTGGGGTTTTCCGGAGCGACGCTCAAGTCGTTCATGTTATCTTCCAACGGCTTCTTGGCTTCGTCATGTTCGCCGGCAAATGACCGGTATGACGGATCTGACGCCTTGGGAATTTTCCATGGGAAGCGGTGGAGCACCATGCAGCAGAATATCACCGCAATCGACCACACGTCGACCAAACGAGGATCGTAGCCAAAGTTGGAAGGCTCTAACACCTCTGGTGCAAGGTACGGGTCGGAGCCGACGACTCCTCTTGCCCGCACCAACTTGTGGCTCTCGTCAAAGTACTCGTCAACCACCGGGTTTCTGCCTGCGTTGGGGCTCACCTCCTTTTTGAACTGCACCGCTGAGCCGTAGTCAATCAACTTGAGGATCCCGTGGTCGTTAACGACACAGTTGTCGAGCTTCAAGTCGCGGTGGGCCAACCCGTTCAGGTGCAAGAAGGTGACTCCGTTGACAATCTGCTTGAAGTAGCAGAAGATCTCTCCGGGCTCCATCAAGCCCGACATCACCAAGTTGAAGAAATCGTACCGGCAGTATTCCATCACCATGTAGTATTCGGGGTCGTTCATGAGCTTGGCGGGTCCACGGGGCTTGCGCGACGACGTCAGGCCTCGGTCGTAGTCCTTGATGAGCTCGTAGGTGTGCACCAAGTTCTCATGCTTGCAGAACTCCCCGATCTTGAACTCGTTCTTGACTCTGATCTTGTAGTCGGCCTCCGACTCGGTCGCGAGCTTGGCGCGGAACTTCTTGACGGCAAAGATCCTGGTGGGGTCGTCCGGGGACGTCACGAGATTCACAGAGCCGCTGGCCCCGGTGCCTAGCAATCGTCCTAGCGAGCCGTACCGCTCGTAGAGCTGCGCTGACGGCTGGTGTTCGTCTTCGTGGTCCGCCGCCGCAGCCTTCTTCGAGCTGCCCGATTTCCCCGAGGAGCCGGAGTCCGAGTGCTTCAACTTCTTGAGGAACAGCCGCAACGAGAGGTGGTTGACGCCATTGCTCACGTTGTTCGTCTTGTTCTTGTACTTTCTGATTTTGGGTGTGAGTTCGCCTGTCGGCGTGCTGGTGTTCAGCGAGTGGTTTTCGCTGGCCCCGGCGGCGGCGTTGTGCTCCGCCGCGTGCGGCGGCTTGGCGGGAGCAGTGCCATTCTTGTGGCCGGTGTGCTTGCTGTCCTCCAGCTCCGCCCCGCTGAAGGAGTTATTTTCGCCAGCGGTGTTGTAGCCGGCCGAGTTGAGCGACGTGGTCGACGGCGTTCGAGTGCCGTGGTGCGCGAACCGCCCCGACGAACCGGAGCCCGTGCTTGTCGCGGGAGTTATGGAGCCTCGCGAAGACTTTCTACGGAGAAACGACCGATGGGATGGAATGGAGTGGCCCTCATTGGCAGCCGGCTGTGACGGGTGCTTGTCCTTCGTGCCGGCAGAGGAGCTTCGGAAGAGCCCGCGGAGTACCATTGCGTGTGTCCGGTTGCGTGTCGTGGCTAGCTGTGCAAGTTCTTCCTGTCACCGGTGCTGTGCTGGATGGTTGATCTGTCTGGTGGAGAAAAAATGGCGTGCCTGTGTTGCTCGGCTCCCACGGTCGGTGGTATTCTCGAGAATGCCCCACAAAACACCGGCGCTCCGTGAGGCAGGGCCGCGGATTTATAAGCCGCGCTCGTCTGTCGTACCGGCGATTTGCGCCCGTGGGTCCCAATTTTCTCGCTAGCCCGGGCGATCGTTCGCTCCCTGGAACTCCCTGCACTGGCGCTATTGCCGACCCTGCGCATCGCTGTCGTCACCACGACTGTCACCTTGCCCCCTTAAGCCGCCGTCATTGCTCTCGAACAAAGATGCCGCCAACTTTTAGCCACCACCGTTAGCCGCCACACCGTCGGTTGCCGGGCGCTGCCCTGCCGCTCCCGATCTACGCACGCATTACATGTCAAACCGGCTTGGTAATCGCCATTACTTTTACACAATCTATTGCTACTGGCAGACAGACAAGTGAGGACCTCAGCCAGACAAAACAAGCCATAGTGACAAAACAAGCCGTACAAAAACTCACGTCTCATCGCCTCGTTTCACTGCCTTTGGTCCTCCTTTCTGTCTTCGTCACTCTTTCTCCCTATTGACCACCGGAAAAACTGTTCATGCTGAACAGCGTGCTCCGGTTCTTGTCCTTCTTCTTCTTTTTCTTGTCGGAACTGGACGACGAGCCCAGCGACGACTTGCCTGATTGCCTATCGAAATTCTCGATGTCGGCAATACTGATGGCCTCCTGTTCCTCGTCACTAATGTGCTCGATGATGGTCTTGTGCACACCCTGCACGTTCACCACAGACTCGATGATGCCCCCGGTACGGTACGAGCGCGTCTCTTGGAACTCGGGGTCGTATTGGCCCTGCTCGTGTGATTCACGCCCACTGTCGCTTCCATTACGGAAATGCTGTCCGTGGCTGCCGCCGTCCGATCGGCGCCCCTTGGACTGCGAAATGTCCACTTCGTCGTGGCCATCCAAGAGGAATTGGCGGTCACTGGCTTTTCCGTCCAAAAGATCATCAATGTGTGAGTCTCCTTCTTCGTAATCGTTGGATATTGAGGTTCGACGGGTGGCTTCGTTTAAAGCACCCTCTTCGCTCATATGGATAGGTCCGTATCTTTCGCCATTACCAGATGGCGGAGGACGCTTGGGTCCTGGGATCACCGAGTTGATTGCTTCCGCAGTAGTTCTTTTGATTGTAACAAACGACTTGTTGGTCTCCAATGGGTTCAAAGCTGGATTCTTTGGTTTCCAAGTTTTGGCGCCGTCCACAGCTCCCAAGAGCGGAGAAACTGCACCAATATTTTTGCCAACTCGTCTGCCTGGACTATTGGGTACATTTCCATTAACCGCGGCTGCACCCTTGTTACCATTGCTGGTGTTCGGTACACTTTGAATAGAATCAGATTGTTCTCTGTTCATCGAAAACTTTGGAGTCTCGTCTAGCGAATTGCGCTTCGAGTTATTGGCAGAATGGTACAAGTTACGCAAATACACCGTCAAATTTCTCTTCGACAATGGTCCTGGTTGCGTCCGCTTGATGTTCTTGTTGATGTCTATGTACACATCTGATTCATCAACAATTTCTTCACCGATCAATTCTTCAATGACATCTTCCAAGGTCAAGACCCCGACAGCACCGGTTGGTTCGCCCGGGGTGTCACTGACAACAATCATGTGTGACTTACCTTCCTGGAAGTAATTCAAGATATTCAAACAAGACGTAATGGTCCCAGTCTCAGGCAATGTAGCCAAGGGAAAGGAAGCAACTGGGAGTGCATCTTCTGGGTCGTAGCTGATCAAAACACGCACCAACAACATTCCAATGAAGTTCATAGGCTCGTTGGGCAAGTGGATGGGGATTCTGGAAAAGCCGGCGTTGAAGATCTCCTCCACGGCAGCCTCGTCCAAAATGGTGTCAGCACTCATGGTGTACACTCTATCTATCGGAGTCATGATGTTGCAGACGGCTTTTTCTTTCAAGTCCAAGACAGCGCTGATGATGGTGACCTCGTCCTGGTTCAATCTTTCGACACCCATGGTTCTGTGCAAGGTGACCAAGGTTTTCAATCCTGACTTTTTGTAGACGGTACCGTGGTCCTCACCCAAGATGTGGTCTAACAACAAGGCGCAGGGGTAGGCGATAGGGTACATGATGTACATCAAAAGCAACACAAACGGCGCGAACAAGGCACCGACCTGGAGGCCGTACCGGACACAGATGGACTGGGGGATGATTTCACCAAACACAACGATCGAGGCGGTGGAGGTGACAACTGCGGGCCAGCCGCCACCCAAGCAACGGTCCAAGACAATCGGCAAAGTTTCGTTGGTGATGACGTTACAGAGCAAGAGGGTGACCAAGACCCAGTGTTTGCCTCTGCCGATAAGACGGAGGACTTTTCTGGCGTGCTGGCGCTCGTGGGGCTCGCCGCTGCTCATGATGACCTTCAAGTTGACCTCGTCCTGGCCCATGAGGCCCAAGGTGAGGCCGGCAAAGACGCCGCCTGCTAGCACCAAGAAGACGGAGGTGAAGAGGTTGATGTAGAACTGCAGGAGGGTCATGTGCTCGTTGGCCGGGTGGGTCGACTCTTTCAAGCCGTGGGACGACACGGGCATGGCGCCCACCAACTTGGTCAAGCTGGAGAAGACAAAGGCCAACTTGGCGAGAACGTTTCCTTTGATTAAGGAGCTAGCATGGTTATTTCGAGGCGGATTTCGGGACATAAAGCTGTGGATGGATGGTTAGTTAAAAGGTTCAAGGAGAGCAGAAAGCGTGGCTAAAAAACAAGACAGCGGTCTGAATGTCGCGGGAACGCCGTCTGTGAAAGTCGTTCGGGCACCGAATGTCGGTTTGGGGCCACCGTCCCAGCGGGCACACTTACGGTAGCGAGGCAATTGTGAGGAGAAGCAGAAGCTGGGGCAGATGGGGCGGGCAGCTCTTGGTTTTCCAGAGAAGAGTGGGCGGCGGGAGATTTGGAATGGGTCTCACGAAAAGGGTGGTGGGTGCAGATGGTCATTTCCGCTCTGATCACGTTTTCCTGATGCGCAATAGTAGCAAGACGCCGGGGCCGAGCTCACAAAGTCACAGGATGTGCCGAGATAAGCCGATCGTAGACGATTGGCGACGGTTGTGGCGGAATCGGTGCTACGCTCGTGTGAGCTTGGGCAGCGCCCAGGCATGCAGCACGCCGCCGTGTCGCCCTACACGTAAACAACAGACGCAAACACCAGGAACGTGCAGCTCCATCGCGAGGGGGGCCGGGTGACTCACGGCACCTGTCACCGCTCAGGTACTGTTATTGTTGTCATCGGTAACGGGGAAGCTGACAGCGACGTGACGGGAACCGAGTTGAGTGGACAACCACACGCTCGGCCGCCCGCCTGGCGGGGGACTCGGCGACGACCAGCCGCTACTGGCTGCTGGCTACCGGCGATCTCTGGTGCTGCGCTGCGCTCGCCGGCTCACCTTTCTGGCGACGCACCCGATGAGCTCGCCGCTAAACCCGATTTCCTGTGCTCGCTAAACCCGAAAATCCCCCCCGGCAAACCCTAATTGCTCCTTGCAGATCCTCACTAAGTTTGGGGCCCGCTCCTCGCTCTCGCTATCCTACACTCACTCCGTGCCCTCGTAAATCAAAACTTTTATTCCCAGCTTGTACTACTGTTCCCGCCTGGTTGACTTCTATAATCTACACTGTCCTCGTCAACGCTCGCGACCGGATAGCAGCCCGGGAGGCCCCGCGAGGCCCATCGCCGCTGGCAAATGGGGCCCGTGTTTCGTGCCTTGCGTGTTTTGCTGCGCGGGTTCTGCTGCGTGTTTGGCTGTGCGTGGGTTCCTGCGGTGCGTGCCTGCGGTGCGTCCTGCGGTCCTTCCCGGTGTGGTGCCACTGCTAGTAGCCCGTGCTCGCTCTGGTCGCGCTACCACTTCGCCCCAAGCAAGATCGTGTTGGGGTCGGTGGGTTTTTCCACCTCGTTGAAGTGTGTCTTGAGGAGCCTGTCGCGGTCGATACGCAACTCGGCGGCAAACTGCTCGCTCCACCGCACCACCTGCTCGGCGGTGTCGCCGGCGGCCACGTCGGCCGTCGCGATGCTGGCGTACTTGGCGAGCGCGGTCTCTAGCCACGCCTTCTCGTCGACCTCCGACGGGGCGTTGATCTGGCCCCCGCCGTTGATGCACCCGTTGGGACACGCCATGATCTCGACGTAGTCACATTTCGAGGCGTCGGCCACCTCGCTGGACTCGGCGCCGGCGCCAGCCCCGCCGGCCTTCTGCGAGAGCCGTGCCCGCCGACGCGCCACGAGCGGATTCACCTTGCCCGCGGCCTTGCCGCCGCCGGCGCCGTCGCTGGTCTTGAGCTTACGCACCAAGTTCTGAATGTTACGGAACCCGTTCACCACCGCAGCACTGGCCAAAACGGCTCCGCCGTGCACCAACCGCAACTCGTACACATCGCTGTTGCGCCCGCCCACCGTCTGCATCTCGAAGCCGCCGGCGGCGTACTTGGCGTCGCTGGCCATGAGGTGCTGCTGGTAGATCCGCAAGTAGTTGTAGCCGTAGCCTCCCGAGGCCGAGCCACTGTCGTTTGCCCACGAAGCAGCAGCCCCGGGCCACGCTCTCGGCGCGCTTGCCTCGTACATCTTCCCCACGTTTCTCTGCACCACGGCAGCCGCGTCGCGCGGAACCAACTGGTAGTACTCGGAGTGCTGCTCCAAAAGCGTCACCAACTCCTTCGCCGTCAACACACAGTCGACGTCCGCACCGCCAAGCTCCCCGTCGCCGTACTCCTCGGGCCGCGCGCTCTCCAACTTCTTGTCGAAGCACGGCATCACGGAAAGATGGTACACCTTCTCTCTCGGCACCCCCAACTCGTGTGCCGCCAAGCTCTTGAGAATGCACCCGGTGATCTGCTGCGGCGACTTGACCGTCAGCACCCGCGGCAACACGTACGGGTGGGTCTTCTCGGCATAGAGCACCCAGCCCGGGCAGATCGACGAGAGCGTCGGCCCCGCGTACCCGCTCTGTTTCTTCTCGATCAAGTGCTGCGCTTCGTTCACCAACGAGAGCTTGCGCCCAAGCGCCGTGCCCACCACGTACTTGAAGCCCATCTGGTGGACGAACAAGTTCACAAGGAGCTTGTCGATGTCCTCCACCGCCATCGCAAACGCGGTTGCTAGCGACGCCCGGGACTGGTGACTCACACTGGCCACAAACACCCGCTCGTTCTCCTCGCGGCTGCTGAGCGCCTTGATCAACTCGTCGTGGGAGTGCTGGGCGACCAAGATCTCCTCGGCCGACGTGATGCACCCCGAGCACGCCAAGCAGTCCAGCAAGGAGATCTGGGCCGGCGTGAGGGTTGTCTGCTTGCCATCGATTTTGGATATCTCTAGCGGGTTGCCGTCGCTGTCGATCTGGATGTCGACGGCGCCGTTCTCGTTGTACTCGTCCTCGAGACTGGCCGGGGCCACGGGCTTGATACAAGCCACGCCCGGCGATATGAAATCGTTGAGGTCGTCTGCCGATAGAATAGCGCTCATTGCTGATGATAACTAATCGGCTCTGCATCTCGCAGATATATCGCTGATGAGGTCATGTGCCACGTGACGTGCCCGCCAGCGGCTTACAAATGGGCGATCGCCGTTGGCCCGTTTAAACGTACCGCTCTGGGGAAAAACTAGCCGAGTCGGGTCACCTCGCGGAACAGCGGCTGTAGCGTTAGCGGCTCCTCAACTATCGCAACGGTCACGGGGACCGGGACACTGTCGGGCGTGAAAGTCAAGGGCATGGGGCCGTTGGCCCGCCATAGTGTGTCGTGCGATGTGACCAGATCTACAAATTGCGACGCTCCATTTGCGACGCTCCATTTGCGACGCTCCATTTGCGACAGCTCCAACTTGCGACAGCTCCAACTTGCGACAGCTCCAACTTGCGACAGCTGAAACAATTTTTATCTCTATTCTCTCACGTATCAGCACGGCTGCGAATTTTCGCTCAAATCCCACCGCTCCATACAAAGCAAAGCTTGGCGGACGTATCCGTTTTCTTGTCCTATTGTTTCCCTATCTATGTCTGTATACCTATTCGCTAAGGTCGCCCAACTCAAACTCTTCCTGAATGTGTTCGTAGTCACGCACACCCAACTCTCCGTCCTCGTCGTAGCCCACCAACCGCAAGTAGAGCGACAAGAGGAGCACGATCCAGAGAAACACCACAAACGCGGCGGACGACAACACCATGACGTACGCCGAGTGGTCGGCGCCGAGATCGTGCACGAGTTGCAACTGCTCCTCGGTGGCCCCCATCAACAAGATCCCCGAGAGGGCCAAGCAGAAGGGCGGAATGTACTGGAACGAGCGGATCTTGCCCGACGCACTGCACGAGCGGTCCTGCAAGATCCACAGGATCTCGACGATTCTGGAAAACCCCGCGCTCGTGAGAGCGATTCCAAACACCCCGTGCACCTTGGTGGAGAGCGCCATGTGCTGCGCGTGCTCCGACATCGAGTAGCCGGTGAAGATGAGAAGCAACGAAGGGATGAACGTGCGGCGGTTACCGCGCGCAAGATACATGCCCAAGAGGCCGCCGGCCCACCAGATGATCCCCACGGCGGTGTGCTGGTAGTCGCCCATGGACCAGTCCTCCTCGCCCCAGCGGTGCTCGGTGAAGGTGTTGACGATCCCCCAGGCGCACATGAGGGCCGAGTCGTAGAACTCCTGCGAGCGGGCGTTGCCGCCGCCCTTGGCGAGGAGGTCGTGCTTGCGGATCCACGGGACCAAGAGCACGAGCAAGAGCACCATCGCGTAGGCCACGAACGCCAGGCCCATGATGCCGTGCGCGAGGCACTGCCCGGTGTGGATGCCGTAGCAGAAGCCAAACAAGGCGACCGGCGCCATCGAGACACGCACCCACCCCGCAAACACCGCCATCATCGAGAGCGTTTTGTAGAGCTTGGCTGCGGGGCCGTACTCCGAGCGCGCGGCCGAGTGCTGCGGGTAGAAGCGGTTGACGACCCAGTTGGAGCCGGAGATGTAGGAGGCCTGGAACACGGCCGCCGCAAGCAACACGGCCACGGCCCAGCCCGAGCCCTTGGACGTTTTGTTCTCGTGGTTGTCGACGTTGTCGGGGAAGTCGAGGAACAAGCACTCGAACGCGGCGTACGCCGCAGCCACGCACTGGAGAGCGAACGACACCCGGAAGCGATTGGCAAACGCAAACGCGGCCGAGATGGACGGCACCACCAAAAGCACCGCCAACGTCACGATCCAGTGGAACGTCTTGGAGCGGGCGTCGACGGGGTGGAACTCCACACGCCCGCCGTCCATGTCCATGTCGCGCGCCGCCAAGGCCTGTGCTGCGGGTAGAAATGCAGAGAGAAGCGACATTGTAGGAAGAGGGTCCGGTTGCTACAGAAATCCCCCGGCGCAGGGTTGAAGACTGGTGCGACTTGCGTCGGCGGCCGCTCCGGCACAGAAGAAAAGGGTCAAACTCTGCCTGCGCTACGTGAAACGGCCCACGTCAAACTGCAATCGAGATCGGTGTAACTGGCAGCGACGGCAGCTGGCTGGAGGGACCGTGTCGCAGAATCCTCCCACTATCGAATTCTGCCATCCGAGCTCCACGCCACACTTGCCGACATCACGCTCCGCCGATAGGCTCTCGCTACGGCGCCATAATTATACCTAAAACCCAAGCCCCGCTAGCGGTGTCTGCCAAACGATCGCCGCAAAACTGGCGCCGCAAAACTGGCGCCCCAACTGGCGCCCCAACTGACGCCCAACTGTCGCCCCAACTGTAGCCCCAAAACTGTCGCGCCAAAACTCCCGCCGCGTAAGCCCTCGCCCAAAAGCTCCCACAAAGTGCTCGCTCCACAACTGGCACCGAATTGTCGCCCGCTGTGCCGCTGCCAAATATCCCGAACGCAAATGTCTCATTGTTTGGGAGCCGGTCCAGAAAAATGTTAGCGCGTAGCGTAGAACGCCAACTCGATCCGAAAAAACCAACACACCGCTTCTCCCGCTACCTGCTAGTTGTAATCGCTGAATCTTCATGCTTTTGCAAACCCTTATCTGTGCCTTGGCAGGAGCCGCTCAGTTGGTGAGCGGCAACTCAGTTCCCGCCCGGAACTACGCCGCCAGGGACTACTTCTTGGTGGAGTTGGACAACCACGACGTGGCCAGTGATCCGTTGGTCGACTTCATCCTGCGGTTTCCAGACTACCACTACGAGCACCCGCTCCACGGACTCGACGGCCACCACATCTTCAGCGTCGACAAGCTCCACCCACACAGCGAGCTCTTGGCCCGCTCCAACCCGCACGAAAACGTGTTGGCCAAACGCAGCCTGCTCCACGGGACCGCGTACGACTCGTTGGTGGCCCACAAGCACTTGAGATCCATTCACTCGTTGCCGCCCAAGCGCCTTGAGAAGAGACGCCCCGTGCCCATCACCTCCGCAGAGGCGTCCCCCTTCGTGCAAGACGCAGGCTCCGCGCTCTCGCGCCGTCTCGACGCGGTCGACTCGTCCCAACGCCCGGCCAAGGAAGTGAGCGACAAGCTCGGCATCGAAGACCCCACCTTCTTCCACCAGTGGCATCTTGTCAACACATTCTTCCCCGGAAACGACGTCAACGTGTCCGGCTTGTGGTACGAAGGCATCCGCGGCAAAGGCATCGTCACGGCTCTTGTTGACGACGGGCTCGACTACCAGAACCCCGACTTGACTGATAACTTCAACTCGGATGGCTCCTGGGACTTCAACAACAACGGCAAGTCGCCGTTGCCCCGCTTGTACGACGACTACCACGGCACCAGATGCGCGGGGGAAATCGCCGCTGTCAAAAACGATGTCTGTGGGCTCGGTGTCGCCTACGAGTCTCAAGTCAGTGGGATCAGGATCTTATCTGGCAGAGTCACTGCCGCTGAAGAGGCGGCCGCCATGATTTACGGACTTGAATTCAACGACATCTACTCCTGCTCGTGGGGTCCTACCGACGACGGTAGAACCTTGGCCGAGCCCGAACCCCCGGTCAAGAAGGCCATGGTCAAGGGTATCCAGTCCGGTCGTAAGAACAAAGGCTCAATCTATGTGTTCGCCCTGGGCAACGGTGGAAATGCAGGTGACTCGTGCAACTTTGATGGTTATACCAACTCCATTTACTCCATCACTGTTGGAGCGATTGACTACCAGGGAAAGCATCCGTCATACTCCGAAGCATGTTCCGCTGTCATGGTAGTGACATACTCGTCTGGCTCGGGGGAGCATATACACACCACCGATATCAAGAACCAGTGTTCAGCCAGTCACGGTGGAACTTCAGCTGCTGCACCATTGGCGGCTGGCATTTACTCCCTCATCTTGAGTCACAATCCCGAATTGACGTGGAGAGATTTGCAATGGGTTTCTGTGATGAGTGCTTCGCCTGTCAATGAAGAAGATGGTCACTACCAAACCACGGCTTTGGGTAGAAAGTATTCTCACATGTACGGTTACGGAAAGATGGACGCTTACCAAATGGCTCACTTTGCCAACACCTGGAAGAACGTCAAGCCTCAAGCTTGGTACTATTCGGATGTGCATGTGGAAGACGAAAGCTTGTTGGTCGGTGGTGCTGGAGCCCAACTTATCAGGAAGACCATTCATGTGTCAGAGCACGATTTGAAGATCACCAATGTTGAGACTGTCGAACATGTGACTGTCTTAGTTAACATCGAGTCGACCTATAGAGGTGCTGTTGGTGTGAGATTGATCTCGCCCACAGGAGTGTACAGTGATTTGGCTACTTTCCGCAAAAGAGACACCAGTGGAGTTGGTTTCAAGAGCTGGACCTTCCTGTCGGTTGCACATTGGGGAGAAAAGGGCAATGGAGAATGGCATCTTGAGGTTTTCGGGGATCGTACCGCTCAGCCACACCCAACGATAGTATTGAAGGATTGGCAGTTGAGAATATTTGGTGAATCCAGAGATGCCGAGACGGTTGACGTGTTTGACATGGACAAGGATTATGCCGCTGACAGGAGAGACAAAACCAAACAGGAACAGGAAGAATTAGCTACACATACCACCGAAGCTCCACCCAAGACCACAACTTCCACTACATCGAAGACCACTAAGACGGAAACGTCCACATCCCAAGAAAATGGTGATGGTGCAAAGGAGACCGATTTGGTAGATGAGAACAAGGGTGACGAGCCAACTGAGACAGAAGGAGAAGGGGAAGGAGAAGAAGAAGGGGCTGACGGTGCCGACAAGGATCATGGGGGATCACAAAAACACTACTCCAGCGACCACACTGGACAGTATTTCATCGGATTGGCGATTGTTGGGTTTATTATTGTGTTGTTGTTGATGAAATTCCACAAGGGTCCGGGAAGTGGTAGAAGGCGGAGAAGAAGAGAGGAGTATGAGTTTGATATCATCCCCGGTGAGGACTACACGGACTCTGAAGACGAGGGAGAAGACGATTCGTTCGACTTGGGGCACAGAAGAGAGAGACAGAGAAGTGCTCGCGACGGAGCTGGGGCATACGACCAGCTCAATGCCGATGCCGAGTTGCCTGAGTACGAGGAGGGCGAGGAGATGTTCAGGATCGACGAGGAGGATGAGCATGCCAGGGCGTCCAGCAAGAATGCAGAGGACGAAGAGGACGATCGGAGTGCAGACCTAGACCGCGAGGCTAAGGAAGCCGAGCGCAGCCAGACCGGCGGAGAAGAAGCGGCAGCCGGCCAACAAAAAGAACACACAGAAGAAGAGACTTCGAAGTGAGGTGTAGGACGTGAAGTATACTATTAAATACATATTCTAGTTTCGCTGCAGTAGAAGGGGTGCTGGTCACGAGAAAGTACAGGGGGGCATTCGGAGATAGGAATACTGGAGAGGCGGTCAGAAGCGTCTTGGAAATAGAAGCGTCTTGGAAATAGAAGCGTCTTGAAAATAGAAGCTTCTTGAAAATAGAAGCGTCTTGAGGAAGCTGACAATTCGATGGGGAGCTCTGCGGTTTTTCCGGAAGATGGGGTAAAAAGTCGCCCGGAACAGCTACCGAAGGGACCGGTACGGCGGGCGGAGACCAAAGCTTAGTCATCTTTTGTCGCTCGCCGGCGACTCCCGGGCGGCTTGCACGACCACGCTCCGTTACCCAGCACCAGTCTCTGGAGTTACCGGCCTGTATGCGCTGCGGCGGGTCGATTGTCACCACGGAGGAGACTGGTCCTTGCCGACGGGTGGGCTTTTACGAGCGGCATGAGCGAAGATCACGTGGATGTGTGCGCGCGATGTGCGAGATCGGGCGGCGGCCGCCGGTGACTAATCATGCACGCTAATTTTCGATCTCCGGTAGCCAGAGCGAGCATCCTGTGATAGTGGGCCGCCAGGCTAGCGAGCTTGGAACCACCAGCTGTCAAAATTTCACGGCGCCTCGGACCCACGGAAGACCTTCGGAGGGCCGCCAGCTGGTGCTCCTTCCTTCCGTCAGAAGAAACGTGCGACCAGGCCGGTCGTGGCGAACGGCCTCCTCCCCCCCCACCACAAATGGCTCTCGCCACGGACCCCCCACCCCACTCGCCAGGGAACAGCCTCCCTCTCCAGACCCTCTCGCTTACTAAAATCGTAGCTGACATTTTTTCCCGCTGGACGATTAGCCCAACCGTCCTCCCTGGCCCAAATTTCGGACCGGCACTAAATTGCGAAACGTTCGGTTGCTCGCACACATCCCCAAAACTTTTTGCCCTTATATATAACTGTCTGGCGATAGCCATTTGCTGGAGATTCTGGAAAAGCGAACTCTCAACTGTTCTCCGTGTCATCCCCTTTTTTCTCTCCACTACAGCACCCCACCACAAACCCCCAATTGAGATGTCTGCTGGATCATTCGGACCCCATGTGTCCATTGCCGTCTTCGGCGCCTCGGGAGACTTGGCCAAAAAGAAAACGTTCCCGGCCTTGTTCGGGCTCTACCGTGAGGGCCAATTGCCCTCCGGCGTCCAAATCATCGGCTACGCCAGATCCAAAATAGAGATTGGCGACTTCAAGAAGAGAATCTCCGAACACTTTCGTGGCGGCTCCGAGGAAAAGGTCGCCGCCTTTTTGAAGTTGGTCTCCTACATATCCGGGCCCTACGACACCGACGAGGGCTACTTGCAATTGAAGGAGTCAATTGAACTGTACGAGAAGGAGAAGAAGGTCGAAAAGACCGAAAGATTGTTCTACCTCGCCCTCCCTCCCTCCACCTTCACCGCCGTCGCCTCCCAGATCAAAAAGTTGGTCTACGACGAAAGTGGCTCGACGAGATTGATCGTCGAAAAACCCTTTGGCCACGACTTGGACTCCGCCAGAGAATTGCAAAAGAACTTGGCCCCATTGTTCAAGGAGGAAGAGTTGTTCAGAATCGACCACTACTTGGGCAAGGAAATGGTGAAAAACTTGTTGGTGTTCAGGTTCGGAAACGAAATGTTCAACGGTGTTTGGAACAAGAACCACATCAAGTCCATCCAAGTCTCCTTCAAAGAATCCTTCGGTACCGAAGGCAGAGGCGGATACTTTGACGAAATCGGTATCGTCAGAGACGTCATGCAAAACCATCTCTTGCAGGTGTTGACTCTCTTGACTATGGAGAGACCTGTTTCCTTTGACCCGGAAGCCGTCAGAGACGAAAAGGTCAAGGTCTTGAAGGCCTTTGACCAATTGCAAAGCGACGACATCTTGCTTGGCCAATACGGAAAGTCCGAAGACGGCTCCAAGCCAGGTTATTTGGATGACGACACCGTCAAGAAGGACTCCAAGTGTGTCACCTACGCCGCGTTAGGTATGCAAATTCACAACGAAAGATGGGAAGGTGTCCCAATTGTCTTGAGAGCTGGTAAGGCATTGGACGAATCCAAGGTCGAGGTCAGAATCCAATTCAAGCCTGTAGCAAAGGGCATGTTTGAGGAAATTCAAAGAAACGAGTTGGTCATCAGAGTGCAGCCAAACGAGGCCATCTACTTGAAAATCAACTCCAAGATACCTGGTATTTCCACCGAAACCTCGATGACTGATTTGGACTTGACTTACTCATCCAGATACTCCAAGGATTTCTGGATCCCTGACGCTTATGAAGCCCAAATCAGAGACTGTTACTTGGGCAACCACTCTAACTTTGTCAGAGATGACGAGTTGGACATTTCGTGGCAATTATTCACCCCATTGCTCAACTACATTGAGTCCAAAGATGCACCTAAACCAGAGATCTATCCTTACGGCTCTAAGGGTCCTAAGGGCTTGAGACCATTCTTGAACAAGCACGGTTACGTGTTTGCCGATGAGGGAACATATCAATGGCCTTTAACCAACCCTAGCCCATCTAGCCCTTCGGTTAAAGGAAAGATCTAAGAATTTGGTCGGTTCGACAGTTGATTGATGATTGGACAAGTCCCGCCAATGGTTACGTTCCTTATGTCTAAAATGTTTCGAGTCTCGAATGGCTCCACATAATATATGTTGGGCTTCTAACTGGTTACTTCGTTTAGCTAGTCAAATGAATTCATACGTTTACACTAGATTTCGCTTTGCGTAGTAGTTGAAGAGATGAGATTTTGAAAGACTGTAAAACAAGACAAGAATAATGGACAAGCTCAACGCCAAAGTTGCATTTACAAACTAACATAGCCTGGCTTTCTACGAGGTAGTTTACAACTTTATTTCACACAATAAATCAGACATCCATGGAAGGTCAATAAGCGGTCACCGACATACAAAGATGGGTTCTAACGTATGCTACCGAGGAAACTGCGAATGTTTATGGTAATTATCATCATCTTAATGTGCCCTTTGAAATAAAGTTGTAAACTAATCCATGAGTTTAGGTTACTAGAAGCATTAATAGAGTATGAAAGCATCGGCCTTCACAGCCTATTATCACAATCTCACAATGAATCAGAACTGTTATAATACTGGCAAGTATAAGCCCTAACAAACACCTCCTGCAACAGAGGATCATTATTGATAGAACGGTTTTCAACCCTGTCGTCATAGTCGTATCGGACTGGGAAAGAAGTAGACTTAAATTCATCATATTCATTGTGCAACTCATGAGAATTAAACCATGTGAAAACACATTCCACAGACTCTAATTCTCAGTCGTTTGTGATAAGCTTGTTGATTGCAACTGTTGTTGATGCTAAGAAGATTTGTAGAGAGAGGATTTTCTGCTGTATTTATACTTTTCCCACAACGAAAATTTGTTCTGATGAGGGTTACCCGGAGTCTCTGTGCGGCAACCAGGGTTGCAGTTTGGGTGCGTGGGCTACAGCATTGCGGCTAGGGTGTTTGTCGCACGAAACTTTGAGGGCTCGCGAAGGCGGCCTACGATCGAATCTGGCTACCAGGATTGCATGTTGATTAGATTCTAAATACTATGGCTTTCTTAGCTTGTTCAAATCTTCCAACTTCTTGGTAGTTATGCTGGGATGGCCATGATCCCCGTTTCCATTGGAAGCCTCGCTTAGCGAGATAGACTTGAAGTCCACGTTGTTTCCACTCAGATTTGATCCGAAACTCAAACTCCGACGTAAGCTGAAAGGTGCTCTTTCGGCGCCACTGTTGCCATTCGGCTGTGGTTCGTTTGTCCTATAGACAGAGGTGCTTGCAGTCCGATTGCGGCCAGCGTTGTACTTGTTACGAGCACCCGCAGCAGAAGACGAGGGCGGAGCCGTTGGCACCACACTGTACTTTCTTTCTTTGAACACAACGCCAACTTCTTTCATGTTCTTGTGGTGTTCTGGCTCTACTTTGACGAACCAGTCCAATCCCTCATCATACTCGTACATTCTGTAATCAGTTCCGTACGGTTTGGATTCCAAGCAGTATAATGTGTGTAAAGGAACATCCAACTCTCCTATCGAGGACTTGTTCAAATTCAAAAAGTAGGCCAAAAGAATGCGTAGCACGACTCTATGAGATATAATCAACATGTGGTCAGTTGTACGTTCTATTTCTGTTATCAAGGGTCTGAGTCTGGTCAAAACATCCAAGTATGACTCGCCTCCGACTCCAGGATATCTGTATGATAGTTTGTTTCGCAATCTGAATTCGAATTCTCTCGGGTATCTCCTTTGGATTTCATCGTAGGTCATTCCTTCAAACTTGCCTCCTCCCAACTCGTTCAACATCCTCATCTCCTTAAGTGAGTAAAGTTGGTCATTAAAATACTGGCCCGTTTCCACGGCCCTGTAAAGCATCGAAGTCCAGACTAAGAAGTTCGGTTCCGTAGGAATGTTGTCTATATTTTCAATGTCCTCATCATGGAAAATCGATTTATATTTTAATTCCAAACGAGTTGAAAACCGTTCCAACTGTTGCTTTCTGAACTCTTGACGCTGAAAGTTCATGAACTTCGATAAAGTCTTGGAAAATTGGTGGCCTCTCTTGGTCAACTTCGAGTCACCTCCTATTCTTCCGCTCAAATTGTCAACACTTTCTCCGTGTCTTGTGATCCAAATTTGACGCTCACAAAGATTAAAGTTCAAAAGGAAGTAGATTGTCTGGGATGCCAAAAAACCTTGAATGTTGTAACTGACCACTTTCTTTCCAACGTCGATCATTTTGACGTATTGAAATCCTGGAATGGACTCTTCGACTTCGTCAATCGTCTCGTAAGCTTTCTCGTAATTGTGAAGACGTCCCACAAAGTCTTTCAATGCTATTTCTGGGTCCATGTCCCTATAATCAGGTCCCGACAATTTCAATCTAATATTGGACTCAATAATGGACGGGTCGGAGCATATACTTTCCAAGTATAACACTTTAAGTTCCCCGTTTGATCTTTGCTGGATTCTCTTCAACACCCTAAGTCTCCGGTGTTTTGTGGAGTTTGTAGCATCGAAGATACCCACCGATCCCGGACCGTTGATCACATAATCCAACAATTGTTCAAGAGTATCCATTGCCCACTTGTCTCTCAAAGCGTTCGAAGTTTGGTTACTCGGGCTGAAGAAGTCGGCATTGTGCTGACTAGGAGATTTCTCGCCTTCGCCTTCCTCTGCATTGTAAGGCGATTTGGAAACGTTGAGCTCCGGTGACGGCGTCTGTCTTTCACTGGTTGGCGTGTTCGTGTCGGGCAAAGGCTGATTCTCGGGGCCAACGTTGTTTTTGTCTTTTCTTCTGGTGTTTCCGACGTTGAAAACTCTGCAATCATGCTGTAACCAGTTCAAGTATCTCGTGAGCTTGTTCGTAATGTAACTCTTACCTCTGGCAGGGAGGCCAACCATAACAATGACTAATTTGGAGCCGACATCTTTCGAGGCTATCTTTCCATCTGGGGAAGTCTTTGAAGATGTCTGGCCAGGAATGTTTAATGTGTATGCTTTGCGTGCACTTGGGGGCGGTTTCGTGAGAAGGAGATTCTTCAATCTCTCTATGGAGGGAGTTTTTTCAAACTGTTGTTGCATTTCGATGGGGACGTCCTGGAGCAAGTTGGTCTTCGTTTCGTTATCCATTTGAAGCTTCTTGAGGTCGTCCTTCGAGTCGGCTAAAGCCTTTGGTGGGGCAAGTATGAGACCGTTCGGGTCGGGGGGCGACTTGGACATTTCTTTGTCGTGCGATCCAGTATTGTTCGTTGACATGGGACTTATCGAGGTGGAATTGTCGGAGCCATCCATGCTGAGATCGGCCAAGTTGAGGTGTGAGATGTTCTTAGTTTTGAGGATGGGGGCGGCGACGGTTTCCGGGGACGCGCTGGCCTTGGGAGGCCGTTTCGTAGAGGTGGCGGCAGGCTGGGCCGAATGTGAATGCTGTCTTTGTGGCGGGGTGCCTTCGTCATCGCTGGACTGTTCCCTGGTCTCCGGGGAGGCCATGCTCGAGACGATGGGGGTGTCTGTAAGAGGGCGTTTGTTGAACTCGGGGAGGTTGGTCTGCGAGCTTCCGTCGCCCGAGTTGAGGAGCTGGGAGTCGAGGGACTTGCAGGAGGTCAACTTTTCGGACGAAAAAGGGTATGACTGCAACTTTCGCAAGGCGTGCTGCTTGCGGGAGGCCGCCGTGGAGGACGCGTTGGCGGAAGCAGCGCCGGTGGCGGCGGCCGCAGAAGCACCACCAGCACCCGCGGAAGCAGAGTTGCCGGGCGCGGTGTTGATCGCCGGGGTGCTGGTGTTCGGAGAGGGCGTCCCCGAGGTCGAGAAGCGGATGTCGCCCGTCGACTTCCAGGAGGGCGGGAGGAGCATGTGCGGACGGGCGATGTCCTCGTCGTCGCTCGAGTTCTGGGATGAGTTCTCGGACGGGGACGAGCTCGAGGAGGTGAAGACCTGGCTGGAGTTGCACGACTGGTAGGTGGAGAACGACACCTTTTTGCCCTTCGAGCGGGCATGCTGCAACATGGCGTTGGAGATAGAGTTTGACTTTTTGCGGGTTGTTCTGGGTGACGGCGGTAGCACGGGCTGAGGGTGGAGGGCCAGAGCGGTGGCGGCGGCGGCGGGCGCGCCGGGAGCGGGCTCCGCGCGCTCGGGGACGCTTTCTCCGCGAGAGCCACCGGGGACGGTGGACGGCGTGGCGGAAGACATGCGGCGGTGGCCTGGGAAAGAAGAGGGCGGGGGGTCTGTGTGGGTACGCTGGGCGGAATGCGGTGGGTAGAAAAGCGTGGGCCTCATTCCTGGTGCGGCCGTGTATAAAAGCGAGTGGGAGCGGAGGCAGCAGTCGCGCGCTTACGTCAGCAAGAGGGGTGGCGGGGGCAGAGGGAGGGCGAGCGGGCGGGACGGGCGGTGGCCGGCGGCCACGCGTGGCATGGGGCACGGGCAGCCAGGCGGCCCCGGCCCACGCTGGGCCGGGCGCGTGACAGCGCCTAATGGGGACTAGCTCGCCCGTGGGGCGGCCCACAACAGATGACGGCCCGGCGGGCGAGCCGATCGCAGGGAGTTTTTTCCGGAGCGGGTTGCTGGTGACGTGCACTGGGCTGTTTGTAGCACGGTGGTGGGAAAGATGTATGAGGTCATAGCGAGATCTGGTGATGGAGGAGATACGGTGGTGATAGCGCAGGGCGGTCGCTGCGGCGGCGTTGCTGCTGGCGGTGGGGACCGGCGGCGGTGCTTGCTGTCGGGGCCGGCGTGGCTGGGGGGGCCGCTCCACCGCGCCCTGCCCACGGGGACGGGGTCTGCCTGGAGCATTGTTGCGGTGGGCCTGTCGCTATTATTTAGTGCGAGTCTCTACTGCCGTTATTTCTGGCCTGACTGGTTGCATTTCTGGGCCGCGTTTCTTTGCGTTGGGTGCTGCGACCACGGTGGGACCCGCTCGGCACGCCGGCAGGGCGCCGGCGGCACGGCGCACCAATCAGAGGGTCCCGCCGCCCACCGTGGCCACTGCCAGCGCCCCGGGTTCCCCAAAGCTTGTTGGAGCATCATTTTGCCCAGTTGGATCAAGGCTTAACCCGAGGTGCACGACTCGCAGAGGCTAAGCTTGGGTTTCGTGACTGGCCAATAGGGCCACGCCTGCTCGTCTACGGAGCAGCACGCGCAGAGAAGGGGGGCCGCCGGCGGCGTGCTGGCACGGTAGCGGCCGCCGGCGGTGCTGGGCAGCGGGCCCGGCGCCGGGCGGTCTTTCTGGGGCCATTTCCACGTCACGAGACGGCCGGCTTCACGTGTCGTTTTCTGGTCGCATTCTGTGGCGGCGGTGATTTCCTTTTATCTCGGCACCATTTTGTAATCGCACAGTCTCTTATCGCTCCAAATGCCCCTAATCCGCCGGCCACAGGGAAGTAGCCACCACGGTCTGGCGGTGCTGAGGTCTACCGCTGCCCCACCACCACAACCACAACCATACGTACAGCACCACCACCACCTCCTCCTCCTCCCGCTCCTCTCTCGCTACTCTCGTCTCTGCTCTGCCGTGCCACCCTCACCCGCACTCGCCATACTCCACTTTCCGACTCGGCCGTGATATTCCGATACACCCACACCCAATTACTCTCCGGGCACGGCGCTCCCCAGTAGACAACCCAGTCGCCGCCCGCTACATCGCCAGCTCGCTCTACCGGCCCTCTCCCCAGCCCTCTTCAGGCCCCGCTCCTCTGCCTGCCCGCCCGCGCTCTCGCTCGCCCGCTGCCTCGCCTTATCGCACTATTTGTGCTGTGGTGCACCCAATGGTGTGATGTAGGGTAACTCTAACTCTATCGCCGTTTCAGTGCGCCTGTTTATCTACCCGAGAGTTATGTCTGGGTGTCTGATTCTGACTAACACTTTTTGCTTCCTTTCTTCCACCACCACCACCCCCACGAAGCCGTCTCGCCGCCCCGCCATACATCCCGCCAGCACTCCTCCCCACATGTCCGACTACCCCCTAGTCGAAGCGCTCAACCAGCCGTGGTTCGGCTACGACCCCGTCGATGACGCCCACCACCCCTCCGCCACACTTCAAGACCTATCGTTGCCGTCGTCCACCGACTTCAACACCTCCCTCCTCCACAAGGCGGCCCTGATGGCCGACGCCTCCGACGACGCTTCCTACTTCAACTCCACCCTCCAGGTCTACCAGGGCTACGCCGCCATGCTGTCCTCGGCCCACCCGCCGCACCTCGCCGCCACGCCCAATATTACCCCCACCGCCATGGCCGCCAGCGCCAGCCAGGGCCCTCCGCCCTCCACAGCGTACCCCCCGCCCTACACTTCAGCGGCGGCCTCCTCGTCCTCGTCGAACTCCTCGTCCGCCTCCTCCGCGCCGTCGTCGTCATCCACCCTGGACTCCCGCCTCTCGGCCGACTCCATGTTCGCCCTGTTCGACAAGCAAGACGCCCTCGACATCGACATCAACCTCAGCTCCACCGTCTCCCCGCAGAAGTCCATCAACACCATCACCTCCCCGGAAAAACTCACCTCCTCCCCTGATTTGTCCCTCCCGTTCGCCACCCCGGAGTTGTTGTCCGATAAGGCGGTCTTTGCCTCGCCAAATTTGCTCTCGCCCGCCCACAACAACGCCGGCTCGCCCCCTTACTCCGCGTCCCGTAAACACCCGGTAAGGCACCACTCCACCACCATCCCGGTCGACCAATTGAACTTGTTGTCCTTGAAATCGTTCTCGGTGCCAGAGCTCCCGCCCCAGGCAGGCTTGTCCAAGTCCCCGTCCCCAGACTACTACTACACTTCAAACCCCTCCATTTGGACCCACCCAGAGACTTATACAGATCCCGCCTCGCCCCCGAAGCCGAACCAGCCGGTACAGAACGCCACGCCTGCATACCACAAACACTCGTACTCCAACCTGTCGTACTCTAACCAGCAGAACAACTCGTACCAAGAGCTTCCAAACCCCCAGTCGTACCCCAGTCACAACCAACCGGTAGACGAGTCCGCTGCTAACCAGGCAACCATAAATCCCCGTCAATTGTTCACCTCCAACAAGCTTCCCGTATCGGTTTCATCCCCAACTTTGAACACGCTTTTCGCCCTCAACAGCCTGGCTCCCTCTACTAATGCTCCGTTACGTGAGGCCCAATCGATGCAATACTCATCCATCCCCAATCTCCCAAACCAGGCTGGCTCCTTACCACTGGCCATGGCCGCGAAAGCAGTTCCAAAGAATCCCAAATTCGACTTCAAGATGAACGATGAATGTTACAATGCCATCTCGTACTGGCTCAATAACACCCTCCTGACAGTTCAATCTGATTCGGACCACGGAGTTGCTGATTCTATGCCTACCGACGACGCCACGAAGATTATGGTCAACCCTACAGGCATCATCAAAGGTGATTACACTACATTCAACAACGATCAACTGCCAGGAAAGCGTAGACCACAGTCTTATTCTTCGGGGTCTTACACATTGTCGCAGAGTGCATTCAATAGAAGAAGAAACTCGATACAGTTGTCCAATCCTTCGGCATATTTACTACAGAACACTCAAACTTTGTTCAATGCCGCCCAGAATCGGCAAGTCGAGGAGGAGGAAGATGACGATGAGGAATCGACCGATGATGTTGTCTTAGACTCCACCATCACCACCAGCCTAGTCAACAATTCTGCAGGTCAGAAAAAGAAAAGAAGAAAGTCCCACAACACATTCGATCCAAACTTGGTAAACCAAATCCGTAACGACTCATCTGGTATAGAGTTGGACACGGTCGAAAGGCCAGTCTCCCAGATAGTAAAGTTGAACAGCCTGGGTGAAGCTTCTTATAGACATCAAAGAAAACCATCAACGAGTCCCCGAGCCTCGCTTCAAAGCGATCAGTTAGCTTCAATGAAGAAACCACAAGCAGAGGGGCCAGTTGCTGATTCCAACAATGTCCACGGAAACCTAGCTAGTGGTGTCAACCCTATTACTTCCAACGCTGGTGGCAACGCCGGTAATGGTGGAAATTCAATGAGTAGCAGAAATGCGAATAGTTTAACTTCGACAAGCCCCCCTTCTATTTCGGCAGTGCCAAATGCTCAAGGGGCGTTCCCATGCACCGAATGTGACAAGCAATTCAAGAGATCGGAACATTTGAAAAGACACATCCGGTCAGTGCATTCCAATATCAGACCCTTCCATTGCAAGTACTGTGACAAGAAATTTTCGCGGTCCGACAATTTGGCCCAGCATTTAAAGACCCATTATAGAGTGGACAACAACGGACAAACAACTATATTGTATGGTAGCACTTCAGTGCATGGAAGAGGTCAGGGCAGTCCCGGGAGGAAAAAGGACTAGAGAGGTGTACAAAGTTGGAGACTGGTCACGGTGTGACTGTTACAAGTCTCTGTGCAGAGAGAATCCACGACCCAGGATGGTTTTTTATATTAAGGGATTCTTGTTAAGGATCCAGGGTACTCGTATATTCAATTCTTTATATTCACAAATTTTGTTTTATCGTCCTGTAGTAGTGGTGGAGAGCACTGAGATAGTGTATGTCATTTGCTTAGTAAGGATTGGCGAGCAGAAATGCGAACACTGCTCGCCAATAAGAACAGAGACAAAATCCTCATCCTGACCAACCCTCACAAACAGCATTATTCCACTTCACGATGTCGAACCCTTGGGCTAAGAGAGATGCCTGGAGATACGAGGGCGAGTTCAGCCGCTTCAACAGATTCAAGACTGCTTTCCCCGGTTTCGGAATCGCCGTTGGTGCTTTCACCGTGTACTTGGCGTACGAGAAGTTCTACTTGAAAAACAGCCATGAAGAACATCATTAAATGACAAGAACGCAAAGCTAGAGGCTTCCTTGCAGCTAGCGTGCTGTCGTGCCGGTTTTCTTTTGAGGCGGGTCGTTCGGGTACGAGCAAACACCGTTTGTGCCACATTATGGTGGCTCGGGATGATGCAGAAGCTTTCATTTACCACTGCAATCTGAAAGTCCACTTGGACCCAAAGGAGGCGCTGGCTTCGTTGTGTATATCTAATAAATTTGCATTGAAACTATCGCTATTTACATTATTTCTTCTCTTCATCAGATACTTCGAAAGAGGACTCCCAGATCGATTTGGTGCCCTCAGCAGGCTCTTCGACCTCGCCCACCGAAGCGTCGTTCCGTCCCAGGTTGGCCTGCGACACCTTGGTCTTTTCGCTGGCAATCTCGGCCCACGAATCGATGTGCTCTTGTTCTTGCTGAAGACCCCATTCGATGTTGGTGCTTGGGAACACCGCACCATACATGGCGGACTCTTCCCTCGAGACCGTGCTGCTCATCTCCTCTTGCATTCTCAACCGGTAGAACTCGAATCTAGACTTGTCGTACGCCTCGAAGAGACTGAGCTCTTGGCCCTCGGCCTTGGACTGGGCCAACAAGAATACGGTTCTCTGCACCACCGACTCACCGTCCAACGGCTTGTTGAACTGGAGCATATGTGACCAGTCGCATGCACTATTGTCGTTTCCGCCGTTTTCGATCAACGTCTTAGGTCTCGAAAATTCCCACGGGTGTTGATGGTAGAAGACGTCTCTCAACTGGTCCTCCAAAAACTCCAACTTGGGTATTCTGGCAATCGAGTTGTTCTTCTGCTTTCTGTCGTCGGCAGTGGGCCTGGTTTTGTAGAACCCGCTGGTGCTGTCTTTCTTGAAGTGAGACTCTCTCGGGTCGTCGAGCTGTGCTTGGTTGGTGATCACCTTGGGCTTCTTGGTCAAGTCGGTGTGGGGAGGAAAGGCTCCCACGACGTCGTACCACGTTGGTTTCTGTTTGAGCACACCCACCTTGAGGTAGTGTGACGTTCTCTCCAACACACTGGTGGCCTTTGTTTGTATCTTCATCGTAGACCTTGTGCTTTACGACCTTGTCACTCTCGACTGTACCGCTCTCTCTTAGTAGAGCTGATTTTTTCACCGAAAAATTTGTGGCTTACGTCAGTGCTTACTCATCACCGCCATACCCTCGTACTCAATCACAGAGCCATCCACCTTTGCATCTTCCACCAGCGCCAGGATGACGGTTGCCTCTCTACTCCAGGCCGTCACGCAAATCTCAGAGAAGGTGGGGCGATCCCATCGGAGCGACTCGCTTCTTCCTGCCATCGAAACACTTATCTCCACCCACTCCGAGAAGCTCATCGCCCATTTCAACCTCGACCCTTCCTCTCTGATCACACAGCTGATATGGCACAAGTTGGCGCCTGCCGACTTGCGTGTGGTGGAGTACGACTCAAAGTTGCTTTTGCAGCGCCGCCACATCATGGATGCAAACCACCAAAAGTACCACGACAATGCCAACGTCAATCTCAGCAGGTTCCTCCGCCAACTATACCCATTGAAATCGGCCTCCACGCTAGACTTGAAGCTGAATTTGGCCAAGAAGGTCATAGACGTGCCCAACAATCGGCTCAAGTACGAGGTGGTGAATCATTCCCAGTTGTACAGGTCGTTCTACGAGCTACCTTCGCCCCAGCCGTTAAGGCTTACCGCCGCTCAGTTGGATACGTTTGTTGCCAAGTTCCTCTTCAACAAGTCCGACTTTGTCCGCCCCAACTTGATATCCGAGACCAACCTCAACGGAGTCTCGTCGCACGTGCTGTACCACACATTCAATCAGATGCTTCTGAAACGCCAGGATTACGTTCGCATGTGCTCCAGGATCCTCAATGACCTCAGAGCAAACGGCCTTCCCTTGACCTTGCACGAACAGAACAGATTGTTGTACATGAGCTTCTTCCGTGACAAGCAGGAGATATACCAGAAAGTCGTGAGCATGATACGAAAGTCAGACGACTCCGTCGTTGATCTTTTGCAGCTGTACCCGTCGTTCGATTGGCGCGTCTACCAGCTGATAAAACTGTCCTTGTATAGGAACATTGATACCCACAACGTGCTTTTGTTTCACGCCATACGACACAACCAAATCGAAGCAATAAGCGACATAATCGCTGATTTGGACATTTCGAACGAAAGTTATCACTCGGATCAGCCCTCGAGTACCACCCACGATGCTGATACTACTAGTACCGGCCCACCAGAAGAAAAGCTCGCTCCAAATTCCCAAACCTTCCAGCTCCTCTTGGGGTTTGTCACACTGAAGCATTCGCGCCAGATTCCAGGAGTCACAGTAACGACTTTGATACGGGACCTCAAGTCCCACACCATTGATGTTGAGCTTTTCAACGCTATTGTGAAAGCCTTGTGCTCGGCGAACGAGCTCAATATGGCCCTCAAATTTGTATCTGAGGCTTTCGTCCCTCTTACTAATGAAACCTCGGAATCGGTCATGTATAAGCTTTTGACTTTCGAGGACCGTTTGATCTACAGACAACTGGTATCGGTGTATAACAACCTCAAGGCAGTTACAGGAAATCAGGAGGCTCAATTCAGACTTTATCCCACGGAGAAGACATTTCTACCGATCATCAGATATATTTGTGATCCCAAGAAAGACAACAACATAGAGACATTGACGGTCTTATTGGATCAGATGGAAAACAACTACAAGATCCCCATAACTACCAGAATCTTCAAGATCGCCATGGACAAATTCAGCAGTTCGAATTCAAGCTCCTCGGGTTGGGGGTTAGATCATTTAATTGCAATGAGTAACAGGGTTATCAGTGTCCATGATCTTTCGTACAACTATACCCAAGACACCTCACTTTTTGACACAAAGCATAGACTCCACAGTGTGGACTACTCCTCCCAGTTGAAGAATTTTATCAACCGACACCTTATAGCCCTTCCAAAGTACGACATTCCCAAGGATAGAGGGACGTTTGTGAAGTTGTCGGACGACATGGTTGAGCGGATATACCAGGCCTTCTACGCGACAATTAATCGCTGCTCTCGCTTACTGTCCGATCAGGTCACTCATGACAAGTACCGACAGTTACTTGTTCAAGTACAGGCACAAAAAGCTGAGTTGAGAGACCATTTACAGGCAGTGAGAGGGACCAACTCCAAGCTTTATTCCAACAGAGCCAAAAAGCAAGACATTCACAACATAGACGAGATTAACTACATCAAAAAGGGATATTTGATAGATTTGATAGACCTTGTTTCCACAGAAATGGACAAGAATGGTCAAGGGGAACACTTCTGAGAGAAGCGACTAACGAATTGGCAGATAAGCATACTTCCATGTAAATATAACATTATAGAATAGCATCGAGAATAACATAAGCATGTTCAGGAACTAGAATTGGGCATAGGCATAATTTTGATGTATTTTTTTTGAGATTTTTGCACATTCCATCGTTTTTTGCACCCATTCATGAAAAAAGAATGTCAACTTCAAAGAATTCCAAACAAGGTAAAAACGATCGCAAAAACAACCCCCACCACCAAACACTCCATGATAAAAAAGATAGGCCTAGTAACGTCTCGCTCCTCCTAAACACTCAAGTACATCCTGTGCTCTAAAGTGTCCCAGAACGCAATAATTCAGACCCCAGCATTTATCGGAGACTTTCGAACCAGCGTCGCAGTTTGGCGTATAAGGAGAGTATCTGTACAGAATGTCGGTGTACAACTGATTGAACTCGACATTCGATCTGTCTTTCAACTTGCTGACCACGAATTTATCCCAAAAAGTGGCATTGATGGGGGCATCAACCGGCCATTCGCCTTTAGGGTCGTAAGAGGATCTAGCCGAGTACTCCAACTGCCAAGTAGGTTCCTGCCCATCGTTGGTGAAAGTCTCATTCAACTTGGTATAGTAGTTGTATGAATTGATGATATTGAAGGACTCGTCCTCCACCTCATAGTACCTCCAGCTTGGGTTGTAGTTTATCCAAGGGGTGATGGACTGGATGATCCACGCCACATTGAGTGGGGCTCCTGCATTTTTGGACGAGTTGCTGGCGTAGGCGACTTGAAATTGATCTTGATGGGTATGACCGTAGAAAATGTTGGCAATAGTATAAGGGCTGAATCTCTCAACGATCTTGTAGAAGATTTGGGACTGGAGAGGCGACGCATCATCTCCCCCTCCAGGAACATGCGCCATGATCCATACCCTTTGTCCCTTCAGTTCGCTCTCAACCAACTCGTCGATCAAGAATTTCCAAGTTCCAAAGAGATCACCATCGGTCGAAGTAGCGAGATATACCCAAGCGTTTTGTGTATAGTAAACATTTGAGTTCAAAGCTATTATCTTCAAGTTACGTGGGGTGACGTACGAGAAGCCAGAGTAGTGGGTCTTCAATTCGTTCAACTTGTCCTTGGGTAACCAATCGTACCCTACCCACAATGCACTCATCTCATCAACATTCCAATCGTGGTCTGAAGAACGATTGAACTTGTTGGGAGCTAGTTGGGCATACGGAAAAGTGTCATGGTTCCCCAAGCTGGGGAAGAGAGGCATGTTTCCGAGGAAGTGCTTCATATCTGCAAAAGACGTAATTTCAGCTTGCTTCAGAGTCTCCGCGTCAACGTTAATTGGATTATGATCTACCAAGTCGCCAGTAAAGAGAGCAAACTCGAATTTCTTTTGCTTGTTGATCTCAACCATATGTTTCAAGCTGTTGTTGAGCAAAAGCTCAGGGGCGTCACAATTGTACGCTCCAAAAGGCATTGCTGGAAGGTGGACGTAGTTGAATCCACGATACTTTGGGAAATCATGATACTCACCTTTGATATAGGTATCATCATTGCCATAACGAGCTTCAGGATAGAAGGAATAGGCAAAGTTCGACAACTTGGGATCCAAGGCTCTGTAGACGTCTGAGAAGTTGTATTGTTGGTCGGCGAGATTCTTGTTATAAGAATCTTTGGTACAGCAGATACTGAGGGAGCAATTACTTTCACTTCCCACGACATATTCAGGCTGGATGTGGAAGTCGCTAAAATGGAGGACATTGAACAACTCCTTCTTGTGATTTGAGTACTGCGGCTCTGAATAATGGATATCTTGTTTCGGAGGATACCAACTGTCGACGCCGTACAACTGACTGACGTCAGGGAGCTTGGGGGACGCGCACGAGTAGTACAAGTTGGCACAGACGTAGTCCAACTCGAACTCGCTGGAGACGTTGAATCTCTCGAGCACTTCGAGGTAGTCGTTGTCGACGAAGCTGACACTAGTATGCCCCACCACCCCCGAATTGTAGTCGTCACCAAAGTCCTGGTCGTTGTGGCTTTTGGAACTGATGAAAAAAAAATAGCTATTGCACACACTGGGGGAGAGCTTTGGGTTGTCGCAGTACTTGTAAAGCATCAAGGGAACCAAGTGCTTCTTCTCGGGATACTGCTTCACCAACGCCTGGCCGTACCGAATTTTGTTCTTGCACCTGTCACAGGGGGTTCCTTCGAAGCGCGAGAGGTTTCTCAAGTGCACTTGGATAAAGTCGGTCTCGTCGTACGGCAAGTTGTTGAAGACCTCCTGCATCAAGGTGTAGGCACTTCTCTTGTTCAACTGGCTTTTGAGCGAGTGCTTGCCGGGAATCTGAGCGGCAAGCACCGAGGCTGCTGCGAGCCAGAACCAAAGAAGGTACTTCATTTTCGTTTGATTGCAAAATATCGTTAATGCAACACTTGCGCACCGACTCTTATATACGCAGCGAGCAGCAAAGTAATAAAAGCGAAATACACGAACCACGTTCCCTTTCTCTGCAAGGAGAGGCCTGGCTTTACACCTGGAACACCCGAATTATTACGGATGTCCAATCGGGTGGGCCGATTGTTCGGCTTTGAATTGAAACCGTGACACCACGCCGGGCCCTTTCCGTGCCGCATCTCGTTCGAGGACGACTGTAGAGGGGGCGAAGGACCGATCTAGTTTCAAGTTGGATTTCCCCACCAGCTGGCAGAGCCAGCCGGCAGCAACGGAGGACGCGGCGGGCTCTCTCTCCAGGACCCTGACGGCCAGCGGAACAGAGGGACGCCCGCCACGGGGCGAACGGTCCCCACTGCTAGACTGAGCCGTGGAGACAGCGGGGTCTGACGCAGGGCCGGCCGCTTGGCCCGTTGGCAGTGCCCGATCAGTGTTTGCGACGCGGAAAAGTGTCATATTACAACGCGAGTCTATAACTCTGAATTAGTGCTATTGTGCGCTCGAACTAGTTCCACGGGAAGTGCACTTGTGTAACGTCAGCCACCGCCATGCTCATCACAGGAGGGCTCCCAGATGCCGGCCCGGCCGTTTACGAGGCCGCCGACGCGACTGGTGCGGCCGGAAGCCCGACCCAGCCAAGCTCGCCAGCAGACCGCCAGACAGCTCGCCAGACAGCTGGCCAGACAACTCGCCAGCAGACAGCACGCACGGCGCACGCTGGAGCTGCAAAAACGGCGCCATGCAGTGGCAGATTCGGGCCGGGCTCCAAGGCCCCAGCCGCAGCCCGGCCGCCGGCGGCCACCGCGGGCCTGCCAAAGATTAGTAGCCGGTGCGCTGCATGCCTGATGCGTGCTTCCAAGCACGTCTGCACGCGGCACGAGCAAGGCACGCACACCAAACCCTGCCCGGTCGCCGGGCACCTTGCCAGTGCCCGAGTTCGAGGCCGCGCCGCGCCACGGCTGCGCTGACGGCACCAGCGGCACCGAGCGACACCGAGCGGCGCCCGCTGCCAAACGGTGCTCCAGAGATTGAGCGCGGCCCGGGCTCGTGGGCCGTCGCAGCTGAGAGCTCATCGTACATAACGATCGTGAAATTGGTGTACCTCGCAAGCGGACGCACCGGCGGTGTGCGCAAAGCAACAGACATCACGTGACCGGGCTTTTCAAGCTGTGCCCCCGATACTGAAAACAGCAAACAATATCACCATCCAGAACACCCATCTTAGGTTCCCCCATTCGACGTTCAATTGAAAATGGACGCAAACATCGAGGGTACCACTAACGTAAGTCAACGAGCGCCCAATTGGTCCCGCGCACCACTAACACCCGCAGCCCAATGAGGTAATCCAGCCCCCTGAACAGGTCAAGGTTGTCGACGAAGACGAGGTGACGGAGCAATTCAAAGACAAGGAGTCGGAGGCCCAGACCCCGGCCTCCGTGTCGACAACCGACTTGACGCCCAGCGAGGACCTCGACACCAGCGAGGCGTCCACTAAGCCCCCACCGAGAATGCCCGTCGACCCCACCTACAGAGGATGGAAGGAGGTTGGCCGCTGGGAAGAAGAGGACGCATTGACATTGGAGGACGAGATCTCCGACTTGTCGTCGCACACCTCCTTCTACGACAAGTACTTGCCCAGCAGCGTCTACGGAGACTGGTTCCACAACGTCGCCTTCTTGATTGGCGGTGCCACCATCTCGTGGATCGTAGGCAAGCTCAAGTTCACCTTGGCTCCCATTTTCTTCGTGATGATTGCGTTCGCCACCTTGTACCGTGCTTCCATCAGGAAGTACAGATCTGTTTTGAGAGAACAGGCCCAGAGAGAGTTTTCCATCAAGAGCATCGAAAGCGACTACGAGACCATGGACTGGCTCAACAACTTTTTGGAGAAGTTCTGGTACTTTTTGGAGCCTTCCATCTCCCAGATTGTGTGCGAGCAAGCCAACCCTATTTTGGCTGCATCTCCAGCTCCAGCCTTCATCAAAGCCTTGTGGGTCGACAGCTTCACCGCAGGCACCAAGCCTCCCCGCATTGACACCGTCAAGACCTTGTACGTCACAAACTCCGACGTGGTGGTCATGGACTGGGGCTTCTCGTTCACCCCAAACGCGTTGGCCGACTCCAACACCAAGCAGATGAAGAACTTTGTCAACCAAAAGATTGTTGTCAAGCTCAACTTGTTTGGTTTCATTATCCCTGTTAGTGTTTCCGATGTCGCCGTCAGAGGACTCGCAAGAATCAGATTGAGAATGATGACTTCCTTCCCTCATATCGAAACTGTCAATGTCTCTTTGATGGAGGCTCCACACATTGATTTCAACTGCAAGATCTTGGGTGACTCCATTTTCAACTGGGAGGTTTTGTCCATCCCGGGATTGTACCCTCTCATCAATGAAATGATCAAGAAGTACGTCGGCGCTATGTTGTTTGCTCCTTTATCCTTCCAATTGAATGTTGCCCAATTATTGGCCGGCAATGCTTTGGACTCTGCTATCGGTGTCTTGGGTATCAAGATCAGCAGCGCAAGAGGATTGAAGGGATTCAACGCTCTTGGCAACACCTTGGATCCTTATGTGACCATTGGTTTCAAAAAGGACGTTCTTGCAAAGACTTCTATCAAGTACGATACCTCTATTGCCAACTGGGACGAAACGTACTACATTCCTGTGAAATCGTTATCTGAACCATTGATTCTTGACGCTATTGACTACAACGAATACAGAAAAGACAGATCTGTCGGTGTCATCCAATTCGACTTGGAATGCTTATTGGAAAATGACAAACAGCCAAACTTGGTTGCCCCCTTCATTAGAAACAACAAGCCTGTTGGTGAACTTCAATTTGGTCTTTCATTCATGCCAACAATTGAAGCCACTACTCAAGCGGATGGTGCCGTTACTCCTCCACCTGACTTGAACACCGGTATTGCCAGAATCGAAGTGGCAGAAGCAAGACACTTGAAATCTGAAAAGGACAAGGGTGCAACCACCTACGCTGAAATGTTCATTGGAAGCGAAAAGGTTATCGAGACTCCTGTGCAAAAGAACAACAACAACCCAGCGTGGGCAGCTAACCATGAAAGAATCATCGACAACCGTGCCAAGACTAAGGTTAAGGTTGTTGTCAGAGAAAAGTCTGGTAAGATTGTTGGACAAATCAATGCTCGTTTGAATGAACTCATCGACGCCACCCAAGTGGACCAGACATGGTTCCCTCTTTCAAAGGGTGGTGAAGTGAGAATCAATACTTCTTGGAAGCCGGTTGCATTAGTTAACGCCAGCGGTGCTGGTGGCTACACTCCTCCAATCGGTACTGTCAGACTCAGTATCGAAAATGCCGAGGACTTGAGAAACTTGGAACATATCGGAAAGGTCGATCCATATGCCAGAATCATGGTGAACGGATTCCAAAGATCCAGAACTGCTGCCATCGAATCGACCTTGAACCCCACATGGAACGAAATCCATTACTTTACTGTTTCATCTCCTAACCAAAAATTGACCATTGATGTGATGGACGTTGAAGCACACTCGCCAGATCGTACTTTGGGTGCTTTCGATGTCAAATTGAACGAAATCATTGGAAAGAACGAAAAGGGTCAATACACCGAATACGTCGACAATGAAAAGAGATCCTCGAAGTTGATCCACAAGAAGGGTCCAAAGGGTATTGTCAACTACTCTTTGTCCTTCTACCCAGCTTTGCCAGTGAAGACATTGCAAGACCTCAAGGAAGAAGAAGAAGAAAAGGAAGAGGCCAAGAAGCAAGCCGAAAAAGCCAAGAACGACAAGGCTAAGAGCGCTCCTGCTGGAAAGCAAGAAGAAAACACCGAAACGGACAAGGAAACCAAGAAAGAAAACGAAGAACTCGAAGAGGAGGAAGACCAATCCAAGTTGAACTTGTCGTTGGAAGAATTGATAGAGTACAAGAGTGGTGTGTTCATCTTTGAAGTGATAAGTGCCAGCGTCAAGAAGGAGAATGTCTACTTGCAAGCTTTCTTCGACAACCATGGACACTGTGACTACGTTTCTCAGAAGTTGACCAAGAGAGACTCCAAGATCGGTACCACCGGTGACGTTGTCATCAGGGAGTTGGAGTGGTCCAAGGCTTGTTTCAGGATCGTCAAAAACGACGAGGACAACAGATTGGAACCTGCGATTTCGGAAACCACCATTCCTACGTTACAATTGTTGAAGAACGGATACCACGAACCAACGACTATAACCTTGGGTGGCCCAGGTGAAAGCTCGTTCAAGGTCCAATGTTCTTGGGTTCCTGTCATTTACGAGTCGGAGATTCCACCACAAGATACCATCAACAACTCGGGTATTCTCACTGTTGACATCCTCCGTGCCGAAAACTTGCTTTCGATGGACAGAAACGGCAAATCGGACCCTTACGTTTCGTTGTTCTTGAACACCGACAAGAGCGAGTTCCACAAGTCCAAGAAAATCAAGAGAACTCTCGAGCCCACCTGGAATGAAACCGCCCAAGTGGAGGTGGCCAACAAGTACGATTCTGTTGTCAAGGTCTACTGTTATGACTGGGACATTGGTCCCGAAAAGGACGACTTGCTAGGCATTGGGCAGATCAAGTTGGCTGACGTTCCTACCAACGGCGACCCAGTGGAGATCAAGGTTCCGCTCGTGGCCGAAAACGACACCGACGGTGGGTCGGCGTACTTCTCGCTCAAGTTCAAGCCCGAGTTTGTCTTGAACGTCAAGCCCAGCAGCAGCACCAACTTGGGTGACGCGTTCGGCACCGTCGGAAACTTCGGCTTGGGTGCCGGCAAGGGTGTCGCCAAGGGTGTTGGAGGCGTCGGCAAGGGAATCGGCGGAGGAGTCAAGGCCTTGAAGAGAGGCTTGCACTTGGGGGGCAAGGCTGAGGAGCAGTGAGAAGCCCCGCCGTGTCTCGCCGACCACTGTAACTACTAGTCACGTTTTATATGTTGTAGCCAAGCAAATGTTTGAAATTCACCGCTCCAAGATGCGTGCCATAGCAGGTGGCGTGCCGTAGCTCTGGCCAGAGGCCTCTGTCGCATTTTGCAGCTACTCGGGCTAAATTTTCGTCGATGAGGTCACGTGCCAATTTTTCGTCTTCTTTTTCGTGATGAGATCTCAAACCAAAATTATCTTCCTCCACGAGATACTCACCAGCGCAACATGGATATATCGAAGGTCGTGGGGTCTGAAATCACCAGTATTGACTTCGGGGTCTTGTCTGACGACGAAATCAGACGGTTGTCCGCCAAGCAGATCTCAAATCCCATCGTTTTTGACAATTTGGGCCACCCCATTGGCAGTGGGTTGTACGACCTCGCCTTGGGAGCCTTCCTCAGAAACGTGTGCACCACGTGTGGGTTGGACGAGAAGTTCTGTCCCGGGCACTTGGGCCACATAGAATTGCCGGTGCCGGTGTACAACCCCTTGTTTTTCAACCAGTTGTACATCTTGTTGCGGGCTTCCTGTCTCTACTGCCACCACTTCAAGTTGAACAGCTTGGAGTCCCACTTTTACGAGTGCAAGTTGAAGTTGATCCAGTACGGCTTGTTGTTGGAATGTGTAGAGCTCGACAACATGGTGGCCAAGGGCCAGATCACCGACGACGACGACGACGAAGAAGAGGCCTCGGGTAGCACATCCAACAAGTTGGACACCAAAACCAAGAACGAATTGAGAGAGCGCCGTGAACGCTTCGTGGACAGCGCCATCAAGAGCGCCATCAGCGAAGGCAGAACCAACGTGTCCGGTGTCATGACGGCCACCGTGGGCGAAGAGAGAAAGGAGACCGTCCAGGCGTTCTACCGGAGATTGTTGAGCAGACCAAAGTGTGACAACTGTGGAATGTACTCTCCTTCATACCGCAAGGACGGCTTTGTCAAGGTGTTCGAAAACTCGTTGACCGACAAGCAAGTCACCAACAACAGAGTCAAGGGCGTTCCCCGTCCGGACATGTTGAAGAGCGGCAACAGAAGCAAGAGCTCCGGCGATGCCAACGAAAGCATGCCCAACATCAAGCACAAGGGCGGATCCAAGTACGTCTTGTCAAGCGAAGTGAGAAACGTTTTGAGAGCCGTGTTCAAGAACGAGCAACGCGTGCTTCAAAAAGTCTTCCACTCCAGACCGGACCAGAAGGACGTTGTCGACGCCGACATCTTCTTCAGACAAGCATTGCTTGTCCCCCCCACCCGGTTCAGATTGCCCTCCAAGTTGGGAGACGAGATTCACGAAAATGCTCAGAACGAATTGTTGTCCAACATCTTGAAAACTGCATTATTAATTAGAGACTTGAACGAACAAATCTCCAACCTCCACAAGGGCAAGCTTTCCGTTGACGAGAGAAAGATCATCTTCAACCGGTTGATGAACTCGTTTGTCACCATCCAAAACGACGTCAACGCGTTCATCGACTCCTCCAAGAACCAGAACGCCCAGGCTGGAAAGTTGCCCAACCCAGGGATCAAGCAAGCCTTGGAAAAGAAGGAGGGTTTGTTCAGAAAGCACATGATGGGTAAGAGAGTCAACTATGCTGCTCGTTCGGTCATTTCGCCCGACCCCAACTTGGAAACAAACGAGATCGGGGTTCCACCCGTCTTTGCCGTCAAGTTGACCTACCCCGAACCAGTGACCAGTCACAACTCGTCTGAGTTGAGACAGGCTGTCATCAACGGCCCTGAAAAGTGGCCCGGTGCAGTGCAAGTCCAGAACGAAGACGGTTCTTTGGTGTCGTTGATTGGCATGACCTTGGAACAACGTAAGACCGTGGCCAACCAGTTGATGACTCCCTCCAACGGAGAAACCGTGATCAACAAGAAGGTGTACAGACACATCAAGAACCACGATGTTGTGGTGATGAACCGTCAACCGACATTGCATAAGGCTTCCATGATGGGTCACAAGGTCAGAGTGTTGCCTGGTGAAAAGACATTGAGATTGCATTACGCCAACACCGGTGCCTACAATGCCGATTTCGACGGTGATGAAATGAACATGCATTTCCCGCAAAACGAAAACGCAAAGTCCGAGGCATTGAACTTGGCCAACACCGACTCCCAATACTTGACTCCAACCTCCGGTGCTCCATTGAGAGGGTTGATTCAAGATCACATCTCTGCGGGTGTTTGGTTGACCAGCAAGGACTCCTTCTTCACCAGGGAAACCTACCAGCAGTTGATCTACGGCTGTATCCGCCCCGAAGACGGACACACCACCAGATCGAGAATCATAACCGTGCCCCCCGCCGTGTTCAAGCCCCAGGCTTTGTGGACAGGCAAACAAGTCATCACCACCATTTTGTTGAACATCAAGCCGGACGACGTTCCCGGGGTCAACTTGGTCTCCAAGAATAAAATCAAGAGTGACTACTGGGGAGCTGGGTCGACCGAAAACGAGGTCATCTTCAAGAATGGTGAGTTGTTGTGTGGTATTTTGGACAAGTCTCAGTACGGGGCTTCTCAATTTGGTATCGTCCACTCTTTGCACGAGGTCTACGGCTCAGAAGTTGCCGGTAAAGCCTTGAGTGTTTTGGGCAGACTTTTGACCAACTACAATATGATGCATGCTCTCACCTGTGGGATGGACGACTTGAGATTGACCAAAGAGGGTAACAGCTGGAGAGACGAGATCTTGAAACAGTCGGTCGACATCGGTAGAGCAGCCGCAGCCGAGGTCACCAACTTGGACGAGTCCACCAAGAACAACGACAAGGAATTGTTGAAGCGTTTGGAAGAGATTCTTAGAGATGACAACAAGTTGGGAATCTTGGACGCGGTCACCCAGTCCAAGGTGAACACCATCACCTCCCAGGTGGTCTCCAAGTGTGTGCCCGACGGAACCATGAAGAGATTCCCCTACAACGCTATGCAAGCTATGGCCTTGTCTGGGGCCAAGGGTTCGAACGTGAATGTTTCCCAAATCATGTGTCTTTTGGGGCAACAGGCATTGGAAGGTAGAAGAGTGCCAGTGATGGTTTCCGGAAAGACATTGCCCTCATTCAAGCCCTTTGAAACCGACGCTCGTGCCGGTGGATACATCAAGGGCCGTTTCTACTCCGGAATCAGACCACAGGAGTACTACTTCCATTGTATGGCCGGTCGTGAAGGGTTGATTGATACCGCGGTCAAGACCTCGAGATCTGGTTACTTGCAGCGTTGTTTGACCAAGCAGTTGGAAGGTGTGCATGTGTCCTACGACAACTCCGTGAGAGACGGTGACGGATCCTTGATCCAATTCTTGTACGGTGGTGATGCCATCGACACTACCAAGCAATCGCACATGAACGAGTTCCAGTTCTGTGCCGAGAACTACGATGCATTGTTATCCAAGTACAACCCAGGTGAATTGACCCATCTTTTGGACACCGAGACCGCCTTGAGCTACTCCAAGAAGGTCAAGAAGTCCATGAAGAAGCAAGCCTCGTTGGCTCACTACGAGCAGCAAATCAAGTACGACCCGGTGATGTCCGTGTACAACCCCGGCAAGTACTTGGGTGCTGTCAGTGAGAAGTTCCAAGAGAAGTTGGACGAGTTTGTGGCGAACAATGGCTCCACTTTTGCCAAGTCGAGAGACGAAGCAAAGGCCACCGGCAAGTTGACGGAAAAGAAGTTCAGAGCGTTGATGCAATTGAAGTACATGAGATCGTTGGTGCACCCTGGTGAATCGGTCGGTATCATTGCCTCGCAGTCCATTGGTGAACCATCGACTCAAATGACGTTGAACACTTTCCATTTCGCCGGTCACGGTGCTGCCAACGTGACGTTGGGTATTCCTCGTATGAGAGAAATCATCATGACTGCGTCGGCCGCCATCAAAACCCCACAAATGACGTTGCCGATTTTGAAGGATGTGAGCGACGAGCTCGCAGACTCTTTCTGCAAATCCGTTGCCCGTGTCGTTTTGTCCGAGTTCATTGACAAGGTGGTGGTCACCGAAACCACCAAGTCTGCCGACGACGGTACCAACTCCAGATCTTACACAGTCAGCTTGAGATTCTTCACCCGTGAAGAGTACGAACAAGCATACGACATCTCACAAGAGTATTTGGAGAACGTCATCACAAGCAAGTTCTTGCACGCTTTGGAGGCCCAGATCTCTAAGGAAGTCAAGAAGCAAAAGAAGCCCGAATCCATGCCAACCATTGGTAAGTCGGCAGGCAAGACCGATCTCGAGGCAATTTCCGGTAAGGTGAAGAGCATGGAAGACGAAGAAGAAGACGACGACGGACAAGAGAAGGCCCAAAAACAAGCGGTGTCGTACGACGGTCCCGATGACGAGGAAATCGAAACCATGAGAAAGGCCGAACAGACCAGCGACGAAGAGTTGGAGGACGACTCGGAAAGCTCTGAGTCGGACTCTGAGTCGGAGTCGGACTCCGAGGAGGAAAGCACCAAGAAGGAGGAAAAGAAGGAGCTCTCGAGAGTTGCAAAGGACCGCCAGGCCGAGGTGATATCGTCGCACAACTTGGTGACCAAGTTCAACTTTGACGACGACGAAGGACAGTGGTGTGAGTTCAACTTGGAGTTGGACGGAAACCAGACGCAAAAGTTGTTGATGGTGAACATTGTCGAGGACTTGTGCCGCAAGGTGGTTGTCCGCGAGATTCCGCAGATCGGGCGTTGTTTGCACCCGGACCCTGGTGCCGACGGCAAGAGAATCTTGACCACCGAGGGGGTCAACTTCCAGGCCATGTGGGACCAAGACGACTTTGTTGACGTCAACAACATCACCTCCAACGACGTTGCTGCTGTGTTGAGGACGTACGGTGTCGAGGCCGCCAGAAACACGATTGTCAACGAAATCTACCGTGTTTTCGACACCTACGGGATCAGTGTCAGTAGCCGTCACTTGGACTTGTTGGGAGACATGATGACCAGAGAAGGTACGTACTTGGCGTTCAACAGACAGGGCATTGACTCGTCGACGTCGGCGTTCATGAAGATGTCGTACGAAACCACCTGTCAGTTCTTGACCAAGGCCGTGTTGGACGGAGACAGAGAGCAGCTCGAGTCGCCGTCCGCGCGTATTGTGATGGGTAAGCTCTCCAACGTGGGGACCGGGTCGTTTGACTTGTTTGCTCGTATGCCGAAGGTGTAGGAGGTGTAAAGTAGAATAATGTAATAAATGTGTTTGCTAGCGGGCGTAGAGACGACGCGACAGAGAGAACGACGCGACGGAAGAGAAGAGCGCGGTCAGTGAAGAGCGCCTGGCAGTGAGTCAAGAGGAGACCAAAACGCGACACCAGTCGAGCCCAGTCGAGCCCAGTCAAGCCCAGTCCAGCGGCAGAACTCTCGGCGCGATGGCCGCCGGGTGTTGTTGTCGCCGGGCTGCTCGTCCGTCTCGTTGCCTACTGCCGTCAGCCTCCTCGGTGGCTTCTCTCGCTGGCGGCTCTCTCGCTGGCGGCTCTCGCGCACCAGGCTTTGCGTGCGGCTGGGGAAATGGCAAGCGCGCTCTTCAGTCGCAGCACTCTCTCCGGGCTTACATCACCGTCGACGCCGGTCGGGGTGGCACGTTCATTTCTATGTAGAGCATCAGATGTTGAAGGCGGCTATCAAGAAGGTGGCCACGAACGTGACCTTGAAGCTGGGCTTGTGCAACACCAACTGCTTGAGGTCGATGCGCTCCTTGCCCACCAGAAGCATCGTGTTCCAGGGAATCGAGATGATGTTTCTCGACTCCAAGAACTGGACGAGGAAGTACGACGACAACGCGAGCATCACAAACACCGAGCTGAGCTTGCCGGCGATGATGCCGACAAACAAGCCGGTGACCGAGCCGATGGTGAGCTCCTCGTAGTTGAGCGCCCCGCCAAAACGCGACTTGTGGTGCCCGGTGTGGGCCGCCACCTTCTGCGACAAGTCCTCCAACGGCGTGGCCTGGCGGACGGCGGCGTCGTTGGAGATGCCGCCGGCCGACCAGAAGACGGCGGCGCCGCCGAGAAGCGAAAACACGCCCGCCGCCGGCCAGCGGGCGGTCCGGGCGGCGAGACTGTGCACCGCGGGGACGCTAGCGGGCCGTGGGGGACGGGCCGCGAAATGAACCTGTCTGGGCAGGCCGAACTGGCGCCACGGGGCCTGTTTGGCGCTGGCTCTGGTTTGCTTGGCGAGGAGACGGGACCATACTTTGGATCCGAGCATGTTGGTGTGGGTTGGGTGTTCTGAGCGGGTTGGGGCTGGTGGGGCGGAAGTAGTCGGCCGGGCGGTTTGTGGAGTCGCCAGGCTTGCTATGTTGGGCGTGGGTGGTGAATCACCCCAGCGCGCGCCAGCGCGCGCTGGCGGCGGGCCACCTCAGTCACGTGCGCGTCCGCACGTGACCGTTTGTTCGGTGCTTGCGGCGACGTCCGCGCCCGCCGCGCCCGCCGCCCGAGCTTCTCCGCCCAGCGAGCTCTCCGCTTTGCCGTCCAGCATTTATTTTCCGCGGGCTGGGAATTTCATGCGGGAAAAAGGCTTCGGTGTATGTGCAGAACGCCAGCCCGTGGCTTACGTAACCGGCGGCCGGCGCGCAGGTGGTGAGCGTCGCGACGGGAATCTAGCCCGCGTGCAGGCAGCGCCGAAAAAGAAACTAACGTTTTGTGTCAGTTTGCAGCGGCGGGCTCTTTTGGCAGTATTCTGGGAAGGGCCCTTTCCACCGTAGCCATAGTATGCAAGAATTGTATAAAATGGCCTCTGCCTGCACCAATTACGGCGAATTGAGATACCCCAGCAAACGCCGTATTTTCGTGGCCGTTGCATCTTTTCCAGCATGTTGTTTGAACACTGTATGAACTCTGCCCTTCCCTTCAGCGAGGGCCACTTCCAGACCCCGAGCTCGTCGCCAGCGGCCCGCGTGCACGCGATGGCCTCGTACGCCGCCAGCGACCCCGCCGTCCCGCTGGAAATCGCGCCGTCCATCTGGTTGGGCACCCACGCCTCGTTGGCGGTCCCCAACTTGTTGGCCGACAAGAACATCAAGATTATCATCAACTGCTCGGGCACCCTCGCCTTCTTGCAGCACTTGGACTCGAGCAGCACGTCGGGCATTTCGTCGGACGTCATCATCCTCAGCTTGGACCCCTCGTTCGACCCCCGGCCCGAGGCCGCGGGCTTGGTCGCCGACTTCTGCAACACCTTCAACAAAATCCTCCAGAACTACTTGACCCACTTCTACACCTACAACCCGCACGCCAGGCTGTTGGTCCACGACTCCCCCCACGCCAACCTCAACCTCACGTCCCCCATCTTGGCCGGCAACTTGAAGACGCAGTTCTTCAACCTCACCCGCTTGATTCTGTTGTGCAAGTCCATCAACGACTCCATCCAGGTCTTGATCGTCTCCGAAAACGGTAGCAACTTGTCCACAGGCTTGGGCGTCGCCTACCTCATGGACACCTACAACTACAACTTGCAGGCGTCCTTGCAGTGCCTCAGAAACAGAAGACCGTGCTTGGCCGAGCTCAACCACAACTACTACGACGACTTGCTCATCATCGAGAACTTGAAAAAGTTCTACACCGAAAACGCCTCCCTCAAGCAAAAAAACCCGGGTGTTTTGACCGCCAACTGCAGACTCAAGAGAAGAGCCCGCGACGACGACGAGGAAGCAGACCTTGACTTCGACCACTTGGTCACCTGCGGTGACCGCAAAAAACGCTTCCGCGATTAGTGTGGTGATGAGCAACCATTCCCCCGCCTCACAACACAACAACCATAACACGAACCTTTACAAACACGCAACACGAACCCCCAAAGACGAAACCACAAAAAAATACCACCCTGTACTATATCCACACCTTATGACTCCATGACCCACCCCAATTGTATCAAAACCCAAAACCTGAACGAAAACCACCCTGCCCCTATAAATTAAACCAGTTATTTAAAATCCGCCTGTTTTTTTGTATCTTGCCAGCCTCCGTCCGTGCTGTATTCTTGTACCACTCAAAAGGCAAAAAAAGGACTGTCGATATCACAGCCGATACCGAAAGCCGTTTTCCTTACTGTTCTTGATGTTTACTTCTTATTTATTGTTATTAAATGTCCTATCTAGTTGTCCGGTATCTCGAGCCCAACTCTGTTGGCTGTTTTGCGCACATTGTCCAGCTGGTTCATGGTGATACCTGGGTTGTATCTCTCTATCAACTCATTGTACGTTCTTTGGGACTTCAAGAAGGTTATCACATTGGACAAGTTGTTCAAGTCAGCCTTGGTGCTCGACTCCTTGCCAACCAACTCTTTGAGCAAGGCCGATTCCTTGAGAGTTTTGGAGTCGCCAAACACGCCAGCCTCGATTTTCGCCAACTTCTCCTCCACGCTGCGGTAGTCTTTACGTTCTTTGATCAAGGTCAATTTCTGATAGTTCAACCTTGCCTTCTCCTTCTCCAAATCCTTCAAGTTGTGGGCCTTGTCGGCGACATTTTGAATGATCAAGAGCTCCTTGGTCAAGTTCTTGTAGAGACTCTTGAACAGCGGGAACACTTTGGTGGCAATAGTAGACATTTGCTGGAAGGTGGAGTACTGGAGCCTGCTGGTGTGCTTGTTCAGGTCGTCCTCAACTCATTGGCAAAAACGGCACGTGATTGTCGCGTCACGTGCCGTAAAAGTATCACGTGGCAGTACATCACGTGCGCGACGCGACCCACCCGCCTTTGTGCGTCTCAGAAACTGTTCGCTCGTTGCAGCTTCTCCTCACTCCGACCAGATACGAGCCGACGAAAATTGTCCGGGTGCGACATTACCCGGACTTTTTCATTCCGACCGACCAGGTCCGCGCCAATCACCGTCAAGCAATAATGCCGCGATGGTTGCCGGCTCCGCGTCGGAACAGTGAGACAAAAAAAAAGGACACAGATCTGATCTACATATCCGGAGGATGCGAAAGAGGCCCAGCCGGAGGAAATTTCCAGCGGTGCAGCCCGAAAATTGCCCGTCGCTGTGTGCACTGGATCGAAAGGTCTCGACGTAGCGACACACCCGCTGCTGCTGCCAGCGGGGGACTCTGTAGAAGCGGTGCTGCTTCCCCCGGAAGCGGTTTTTGGCAGAATGTGTACTCCGAAAAGTGAAGCGTGTTGTCCGCGCAGAGTTTTCGTGCACCGACCGGCTTTTGTTTCTTACCCTCCCTTTTAAACAATTTTACTACTCGTTCAATTTCTTCCCTGTTAGAACATCCATCTTAATAGTGTAACTTCTTAACTATCTATTAGAATATCGAACAATAATGTTGAGATCCTTCATTGCCCAAAAGGTATGTAACGCTGCAACTCGCCCCCGGCCGGGCCTGCAAGCCGAATCGAACCGCCACTGTTCGTAGCGGCCAGTGATCTGTCCACCCCTGGGACTCCAACTCGGGAATTTTACCGCCGACGTTCAATTGTTGTGTGTTGTGATTCTTTGCTCGAATGCCCGCAGGCACCGGACCAAAGTGGAGGGCACCCCCGGAATATCTCGGTCCGTACCAAATGCTTGATACTAACCACGTTTCTAGAGCGCTGTCCGTTCCTTAGCTACTTTTGCTTCTCCAGAGGCTGTCTTGCCAAAGAAGTACGGTGGTAAGTACACTGTCACCTTGATTCCAGGTGACGGTATTGGTCAAGAAATCACTGACTCCGTCAGAACTATTTTCAGAGACCAAAACGTCCCAATCGAATGGGAAGTGGTTGACGTTTCTGGCCTCGAAAACTCCGGCAAGAACGGTGTCAGTGAAGCCGTCGACTCCTTGAAGAGAAACAAGGTCGGCTTGAAGGGTATCTTGTACACCCCAACCGGCGCTACCGGCAAATCCTTGAACGTTGCATTAAGAAAAGAATTGGACATCTATGCTTCTTTGGTTTTGATCAAGAACATTCCAGGTGTCAAGTCCAGATTGAGCGGAATTGACTTTGCTCTTGTCAGAGAAAACACCGAAGGTGAGTACTCTGGTTTGGAACATCAATCCTACCCAGGTGTTGTTGAATCTCTCAAGATCATGACCAGATTCAAGTCCGAAAGAATCGCCAAGTTCGCTTTCGACTTTGCCAAGAAGAACAACAGAAAATTGGTCACCGCCATCCACAAGGCCAACATCATGAAGTTGGGTGACGGTTTGTTCAGACAAACCGTCAAGGACATTGGTCAAGACTACCCAGGCATTGAAGTTAACGACTTGATTGTCGACAACGCTTCTATGCAAGCCGTTGCCAAGCCACACCAATTCGACGTTCTCGTCACTCCAAACTTGTACGGTTCCATTCTTTCCAACATTGGTGCTGCCTTGATCGGTGGTCCAGGTTTGGTTCCAGGTGCCAACTTTGGTAGAGAATACGCCGTTTTCGAACCAGGTTGTCGTCACGTTGGTTTGGACATCAAGGGCCAAAACACCGCCAACCCAACCGCCATGATTTTGTCCGCCACCATGTTGTTGAGACACTTGGGCTTGAACGAGTACGCCGACAAGATCTCCAGGGCCACTTACGATGTCATCGCTGAAGGCAGTATCAGAACCAAGGACATTGGTGGTACTTCCTCCACCACCGAGTTCACAGATGCTATCTTGGCCAAGTTGAACTAGACAATATACACGTATATAATAATATAAATAATCAGGGCTATACACAGTAGCACCAGCGCTGGATGGGGATGTTGCGTTGCACCAGGTGGGCTCGTGGACGGACGATGCCTGAAATCACCTGCCGCACTGCTGCAGTTGGGGCCTTCGGCCTGGGCCGTATCTGCGCGCTGAGCGTGCCCGAACCGGAAATATATGCCCGCGCGGCGAGTCAGCTGCTGATTACTCCGAGTCAAGTACGAGATGATTGTCGCTAGCCCGCCGCCGTTCGAGCCAGCAGTACGCTGGGACCGCCGCCCGGGTTGCTACAGAGACCCGACGGCAGTTACATGCCAGGGTATGCGCACGTGTAGCGTCCGCTCCCGCCCGCTCGCGCTTGCTGCTTCCCGCTGAGTCACCGTTTTGTAGTCATTTCAGTGGTGCCTGTTCGACGCATGTGTGGGCGAAAAATTCAGTGCGGTCTGCTATAAAGGCTCGCCAATGTCCAGATCCTTTTTTGTTTGCTGAGTACTAGTAACATAGTCAAATAGATAATCAGAAGAACATGTGTGACGTCGTATTAGGAGCCCAATGGGGTGACGAAGGTAAAGGAAAGCTCGTGGACGTGTTGTGTGACAGCATCGACGTCTGCGCCAGATGCCAGGGTGGGAACAATGCCGGCCACACCATCGTCGTTGGCAAGACCAAGTATGACTTCCATATGTTGCCGTCTGGGTTGGTCAACCCCAAGTGTCTCAACATCGTGGGCTCGGGTGTCGTCATCCACGTGCCCTCCTTGTTCGAGGAGTTGGAGAACTTGGAGAAGAAGGGGTTGTACTGCCGCGACAGGCTCTTTGTCTCTTCGAGAGCCCACTTGGTGTTCGACTTCCACCAGAGAACCGACAAGCTCAAGGAGGCCGAGTTGTCGGCCAACAAGAAGTCCATCGGCACCACCGGGAAGGGTATCGGCCCCACCTACTCCACCAAGGCCTCGAGATCGGGAATCAGAGTCCACCACTTGGTCTCCGAAGACCCAGAGGCCTGGGAAGAGTTCAAGACCAGATACCACCGTTTGGTGAACTCCAGAAAGCAAAGATACGGCGAGTTTGACTACGACGTCGAGGAGGAGTTGGCCAGATACGAGAAATACAGAGAGACCTTGAGACCGTTTGTTGTTGACTCTGTTGACTTCATGCACAAGGCCATCGCCGACAAGAAGAGAATCTTGGTCGAGGGTGCCAACGCGTTGATGTTGGACTTGGACTTTGGTACCTACCCGTACGTGACCTCGTCGTCCACCGGAATCGGTGGTGTTTTGACGGGTTTGGGAATCCCCCCCAGAACCATCAGAAACGTCTACGGTGTCGTGAAAGCCTACACCACCAGAGTTGGTGAGGGCCCATTCCCAACCGAACAGTTGAACGAAGTCGGCGAAACCTTGCAAGACGTTGGCGCCGAATTCGGTGTCACCACCGGCAGAAAGAGAAGATGCGGATGGTTGGACTTGGTTGTGATGAAGTACTCCACCTTGATCAACGGCTACACCTCGTTGAACATCACCAAGTTGGACGTCTTGGACTCCTTCAAGGAGCTCAAGGTGGCCGTCTCGTACTCGATCGACGGCAAGAAGTTACCCAACTTCCCCGAAGACTTAATCAAGTTGGGCAAGGTCGACGTAGAGTACGTCACCTTGCCAGGCTGGGAACAGGACATCACCGGCATCAAGGAGTACAGCGACTTGCCGGAGAACGCCAAGAAGTACTTGGCGTACATCGAGGACTTCTTGGACGTGCCCATCCAGTGGGTCGGTACCGGCCCCGCACGTGAGTCCATGTTGGAGAAGGCCGTCAACTGATCCGCCGGTCCTTGGGTATTGTATACGGAATAACACACATTTATGAGCAACTGGCCCGGCTTTTTTCGCTGGGTCGCACAAGCGTAGTCGCAAATCTGTAGCCGTCGGTCGCATCGTATTGGTCACTCGCAATTGTCGACGCTCGCGTTGCAATGGTTGCGAAACAGGAGACCGGCGCTCGGCCCCGCCACAAGCGCAGCCCACACCCCCTAGGCGGCGCCGGGAGCGCTCGGAGACGGCGCCCGTGTGCCTCGCGGCGCCGCCCACCGCACCAGCCCGCAGCGGCGGCGCGCCGTTCCTTCTCCCGCTGGTGGCCCGCCGCAAAGGCCCGGTCCGCAACGCTGGGGCTCCCGGAACCACAATACCCTAACCCTTTTTGTACGCATGATCATTCCCCACACATGTCGCCCCATTCACATCACTCTTCTTCTGTATACAATGGACTTGTTGGTATCTGCTCAGAACAGCGGCAGCGTTCGAGGTATGTTTGCGTGAAGACCATTCCTCCTCCTATTGATGGCTAACAAGTCTAGTGGTGACCATTTCCAAAAGCAGTAGTGACCGGTTGAGCATCCAAATCAAAGGCGAGTTCTGCAAAAACGGAAAGAATGACTACGTCCAGAAATCGCTCAAATTCCTCTTCAACCACAAGTTGTGCTTGGTGTTGGCCCGCAACTCTGGCCTCATCCAGCTCTACGAGTCGGAGGCCAAGGAGCCGCAGGATCTGACCCCTCGCGCCTCTTATCAGCTTATCAAGGAGTGGAAGAACTCCAACATGAATCCCCAGGACCAGATCGTCAAGTTGGGCGTTTTGAACAACCAGTACCTCTACAGCTGTTCGAACGAGGGCAAGCTTGTGATTCGCGATCTCATCAACGACGACGCCGACGAAAGCTACAAGGTGTACCTCGTCCATAATCCTGTAGAGGACATTGTGCTAAAGGTGCCAGCCCACAACAAGGACCGGATCATGATCGCCTGTTCAGGGAAAAACAGTGAGCTCAAGCTCTACGAAATAGACTGCTTGGTCCGCCGTAACTCCGATCCCGCCATCCCAAGTAGTGGAATCAGATCAACCATCGACCTCCGGTCAAACAACTACCGCCATCATCGCCATGTCCGCATCCACCAAGAAAGTACTAATATGGTCTTCGATGACTTCAATGCGTTCGGGGACTTCCGGGCCGAGCTCCAGTCGGAACTTGACCAGTCCGAAATCAGAGCCATAAGGCCCCTCAGAAGGTCTTTCACCAGTCTCAACTTGGCCCCCTCTCCATATAGCCCCCTTGCCTCAGAAAGACTGGTCAAAGCTTTGACCCCCTTTTGGTTCTCGTCTACATACCACAAGAACTACTTGTACAGCTCCTTTCCGTCGGAGAGCATTTCCAATTGGATTGTCTCCGTCTGCTTGCTTGACGAGTTCATTCTATGTGGCACTCAGTTTGGTAATCTTTTGATTTACAACATGTTCGAGGAGAGCTACCCAGCTCACAAGATCCAGCTCTCCCTGTTTCCGATTTCAAATTTGACAAAGTTGAACTCGAACTACATCTTGTTCACCGATTCATTTTCCAAGGTGGGCATATTCAACGTTACTACCCACGAGATTGTCAATTTCTATGATAATTTGAACATTGGACCATCGGCATTTTTCAAATTCATAACCCCCAGGTCAGGAAGAAGACTTCGGAAGTCAATTTCTAACGTACTCAAGTTTGATCCCATTTACCTCATTTGTACTACAATTGATTACAGGTTGGTCATGTATAAGTTGTATGATGACAATACTGAGGAACAATTGATGAATATCAAAGTTTTGGACTCATTCATCCCAAGCTTGAGTATTTTGGCTAAGGATGAATACGAGGTCTTCAATGGCATTTTCGGGAATGAGGATGACATTTCCGAAGAATTGTCTCCAGTGCCCGATAACTCCATATTGAAAAGGAGGAAGACTTTTGACTCGAAGTCGACAAAAAGAATGAACCCAATGAACAATGAGATGAGAAACGACGATTTTCACGACACCGCCCACGAGGCACCCCAGAAAGAGTCTGATTACAGCTCTAAACGAATGGAAGTATAGAATCTGTACAAATGAACGAATGACAAAACTACAACTCTGCTAATAGCTTCCATCGACTGTGCTGTCTGTTGTCGTAGATCAATGTGTAAGATGGGGTATCAAATTTTCCAATCGTGACAGGCTTCGAGATCTTTTCCATAGCTGCGGGATGTTACTTATCAGACCAGAATGACTTTTGGATCTGTGTAGGCGTCGAAATAGTTTGGTACTTGAGCCCAAAGATTCAACTTCTGGTCTTACTTCTTGAGTTGCACTGCTCGGGTCGAGATGGAGGGACGAACCACTGTACCTGGCGGAGAAAAAGGATCGTACTTTCGATATCACAGACCTACCTTCTACGGTCGGGTACTTGGTACGTACCGAGTATCTTGCTCTGGAACAGTTTGTCACTAACTGAAGGTCGCTTTCATCGTAAAACAATACCGTTTCCTCAAACCTGGGAATATCCACGTACGGGTTCACAAGATCGTTGCCGCTTGAGTCACCTGCAAGGGAGTGCGATTTTACCTCCTGGAAGTACCCCTCGGACCCGCTTTCTCCCGAGCCCGAGTCGTACGACTGTGAGTCGTAGTCGTCGGAAAGCCCGCCGTTTCCTTTGTTATGGGAGAAGCTGTCTATTAGTGACCGTAGCGAGTATCGGTCTTGATCTGGGTGGAATCGTAGCGATGCCAGATGAGATATTGTCTTGCAGAGCAGTAAGGTTGGCACAGACTTATCGTTGAGCTCGCTCGAGGTATCACTGTAAGCAAGCAAGCTCGCTTGGTAATTGTCAAACATTGTGCCCACTTGTCAACGGTGTTCTTGCCAGGAAGTCCACAAAGAGGTTTGGCTGCGAAAAGTACTTTTCTGAGACCATGGAACCTTTTGTAAACTTGCGAGATGAACTCAACTGCAACACCTCCCAGGCTCGGACGCATCACACAAAGTAGTACTAGGAGATCATGTGCTGATCTGTACCGTGAACTTGGGGAGGTCTGCTCAGTGCTGAAGTTGATCGTGCTCATGCTTCTGACCTTTTCATGACAAGTGCTTTTACCTACCGTAGCTGTACCACACGTGAGACACAACGATGCAACATAGACATTCTAGCGGCTCCGACATGGGCCTTGGCCTTCCGCCCAAAGCATCCCTGCCAGTGTTGCACATATTGGCGTGTTGTTTAGTAGCCGGGGTATGACCCAGCTTACCTAAGCAGAGTTACACGTATTGCTGTGCCAAATTATAGGGGCCACCAACATGGCCCTAAACGCAACAGCCTAAAAGTGGCTCTTACTAACCTCAAAGCACAGCTACCAGACGACTCCTTTCCCTGCTACGCTGCTGGTGACTGGGCTCGTCGGAATCCTTCGACTCGGTAGCCCCAAAATATCTGCCACCGCACGACCACACTTTAAACGCAGCCCACGTAGTTGCCAAATACGATCACCCACAGTTTGCCACTAGACAGTCAATTGAAACACAGAATGTCGTACAAGCTCAGCGCAACATTATCCGGGCACGATCAAGATGTCCGGGGGATCTTCTCACCAAATAGCGACACAATCGTCTCGGCGCTGAGAGACGGAACCGTGAGAGTGTGGACGCCCAGTGCCCTGAGTGGCTGGTCGGGATCCAGCGTAGACCCTCAGTCCACAATTGCGTTCAGCTCGCCCTCCCAAAGCTTCATCAACTCCTTGGCGTTTGTGAATGTTCCCGGCGAACCGCTCATTGCCAGTGCAGGGCAAGATTCCATGATCTACCTATCCGATTTGGCACTGTCGGGCACGATCGATGAAACAGGCAAGTACCAATTGATCGGCCACCAGGGCAACGTGTGTTCGTTATCTTATTCTGGCAACGAGATCATATCCGGCTCTTGGGACACCTCGGCCAAGGTGTGGGATCTCGAGACGTTTTCCATCAAACACGATTTGGTGGGTCATTTAGCTTCCGTTTGGGATGCTAAATCCCTAGGCGACAACCGTTACTTGACATGTTCGGCTGACCGAACCATCAAGGTCTGGGAAGGCAACAAAGAAATTGCATCCTTCACTGGCCATAATGATGTCATCAGAAAGCTAGCCATATTTCCCGGTGCCCAAAAGTTCGCTTCCGCCTCCAACGATGGAACCATAAAGATCTGGGATTTGAAATCGGGCACCGTTCTCTCTACCCTTTCGGGACACGATTCGTTTGTTTACGATTTGACGCTTCTTGCGAACGGAGACTTGGTTTCCACCGGAGAAGATAGGACTGTACGTGTGTGGAGGGACGAAAAGATTCACCAAGTCATCACTTTACCTTGTATTTCCGTCTGGTGTGTTACTCCATTGGAAAACGGGGACTTTGCAGTCGGAGATTCAGACAGTTTGGTGAGGGTCTTTTCTAGCGATCCATCCCGACACGCTCCAGCAGACGAGTTGCAAGCATTGAAGACTTCGATTGAGCAATCTAGTATCGCTGAACAATCAATGGACGACTTGAATAAGACAGATATTCCAAGTATTGATGTATTGCAGAATCCAGGGAGCAAAGAAGGGGCCGTTCAAATGGTGAAAACCCCAGAAGGTGTGATTGAGGCTCATCAATGGTCTGGTGGAGAGTGGATCAAAATCGGTGATGTCGTGGGGTCCAGCAAGACCGCCGAAAAGAAAGAGCACAATGGTAAGGAATGGGACTATGTATTCGATGTTGATGTTCAGGACGGTGTCCCTCCTTTGAAATTGCCTTACAACGTGAATGAAAATCCTTACGTGGCAGCAGACAGATTTTTGTCAGAAAACGAACTTCCCGCCTCATACAAGGAAGAGGTGGTACAGTTCATTGCCCAGAGCACAGAGGGTGTCAAGTTGGAGCAGCAGAGCAGTGGACCGGTCGAAAACCCTTACTCTGATAGTCAACAAAAGAAAAAAGCAGCCTTGAGAGTGATCCCAGAGAAGACTTTCGTCACTTACCTTGACTACAAACCGGAGCAATTAGTGAAAGGTTTGAACAAGTTGAATGGAGACCAAAGCAGTGATAGCAAATTTTCTGAGAGTGAAATAGAGGATATCACTGGCAAGTTGCACGAATTGAACAGCAACCAGGCCATAAGTTTGATTTCGCAGCCAGTTCGCAAAATTTTATCCACTTGGACCGAACTGTCCAAACTTTTTGGCTATGACTTGTTGAAGGTGTGTGTGCCGAAGATAGAACTGAAGGCCAAGGACTCAGAAGTCAGCGACCTCATTCTTCAAGCTGGTCTTCTTGGTATCGAATCCAGTAACGAAAGTGCTGTTACATTGTTCATGATGTACTTCAAGTACTTGAGTAATCTTGTTGCCACCGATCTCTTCTCTCAAGTTTATGTTGGAAGTGATGGAAAATTGAACGAGAATTTCATCAGTCTCTTGAACACAGTTACTGGTGTTGTTCAACGTGCATCGAACTACGCTTCGCACAAGCACTATAATGGAGCTATCACTGCCTTCTCGTCGTTTGCTTTCAATATTTCTGCCTTCCACGTCCGCTCTGGACGCCTGGTCACTACGGCCTCCTCGGCGAAAGCCGTCGTCTCGTTCCTCGACAAAGTTGGAGCAGTAGTCGTTGGAAGCAATAACGAAGCCGCCTACCGGTTAGCTGTCTGTTACGGTAACCTCAAGCACGCTAGTGTGTACCACAGCAAGCCTTCGTGGTTGAGCGGTTTGAAAAGCTACCGGGAAAACAGGTTTGAGATTTTAGGTGGCGACTTTGAACTATTATAAGGCTGCGTACGATTTGTGCAGCGTGAATCGCTGATTTACCGTATTTAAAGACTTCTGCTATTTAGATGAGCAACTTCAATCACACAGAACACGCCTACAAGCCACCTGTAATTGTATCTCCGGTTATATCGTACATTTATAGCTATTGAAAGAATAATTCAGGAATCTTCTGAGCATACTTGACCAACTTCTGCGCTGCTGCCAAGTTGACGTTATCCGAGAGCTCTATCACGGAATAAGCAGCGACGTGCTGGTCGGAGGCGCTCACCTTCCCCACTATTTCGTATATCTTGTTGACCTGGAGCTCTTCATTGTCTGGTAGCGTCACTCTGACTGGCCCTGTGCTGATCACGGTGGCGTTGCTGGAAGAGGAGTCGAACGACTCGCACTTTCCAATGAGACGCACCACCTTCCCTTGGTGGGACTCCAATAACGTTGAGTCAATTCTTATGTTTTCCATTCTGGTGTGGTGACGGTGCTATGAAAGATAAATCAAACTGACGCGTATCGTGTATCAAGCAGCTTGCCACAGATTTTGATGTTATGCGTGGTCGTGCCTCGGCAAAATATGCCTGGCGTACGTGCCACCCAGCTACTTGTTCATTAGTGTATTATATCTATCAACAGTTACATAACTCTTTTAAGAACTTACCCGCTTCGCCCTTCTCCTCTGCTCTCATCAAGCTTTCTCCGATCAAAAATCCGTCCACATTGTCCTCGTTTTTGTACTTTTTGACGTCTTCCACCGAGGTGATCCCCGACAACGCCAACACCAACACGTCTCCCTTCCTGGAGGAGCCCTTTGACTGCTGCACCAAGGAGCTGGTTGTGCCCAAATCGACGTCAAAGGTGGTCAAGTTACGGTTGTTGACTCCAATAACGAGTGGCTCGGCCGTGTCGCCCTTGTAGGTCAAAGATAATGCTTCGGTAAGCTCGGATGAGTCATTGACTTCCACCAATGGTACCATACCTATCGACAACGAGTACTCGTACAATTCTTGCAACAACTTGGCATCGGCAAGCATCTTGACAATCAACAAAACGGTATCTGCTCCCGCCAATCTAGCTTCCAAGATTTGGTACTTGTTGAAGATGAACTCCTTCCTCAAGATGGCTGGTCTGCGGTAGTCTGACGCAGTAGGCGTGTCCACGACCTTACGGATCAAGGTCATATCTTCTAAAGAGCCCTTGAACCAGTTTGGTTCGGTCAAAACAGAAACCGTAGAGCATCCTTCAACAGCATAGGTGAGCGCTTGCTTAGCGGGATGAGCACGAATGTTGATGTTTCCCTTGGAAGGCGATGCTCTCTTGAATTCTGACAAGATGATCGTTTGCTTCAATGTTTTTTGGGTGTAGATGAGACGTTCATAGAAATTGATCAAAGGAGGCGCAATGTTCAATGCATGAGTGATTTCCAACTGCTCAAACGACTTTCCTGGAAGCGCTTCAATCTTTTCGTAGTCCGCTTGACGCTGCTTGTAGATTTTGGTTAAGATGTTTTCACTCTTGACCTTTGGAGACTTGGCACTTTCGTTTTCCTCCCAGGTTCCCCCAGACACAGATAAGACGTTGTTGATCATGAGCTGGCCAGATTCGGTCAAGATCGACTCTGGGTGGAACTGGACACCCTCAATAGTGTACTTTTTGTGTCTCACTCCCATTATGATCTCGGGCGAGCTTTCCGTAGTGGCAGTCACCTCCAAGCAGTCGGGCAATGTTTTCAAGGTCCCGGCCAAAGAATGATACCTGGTCACGGCAACCGATTGTGGTACACCTCCAAACATTCCCTTCCCGTCATGCTTTATGGTTGTGGTCTTTCCGTGGACAATCTCGCCAGCGTACGAAACTTCACCTCCGAACACCTCAAACACACATTGTTGCCCCATACAGACACCGAAAATAGGAAGCTTTCCCTTGAAATGTTGGATCACGTCTCTGGAAACTCCACTATCCGTGTTGGGGTGGCCCGGGCCGGGCGATATGAAAATGATATCAGGCTTCACGACGTTTTCGATGGTGGTGATATCGATCTTGTCGTTTCTGTAAACGTCAACCTTTCCACACAAAGGCGACTGATGCAAGAACTGGTAGAGGTTCCAGGTGAACGAGTCGTAGTTGTCGATCATCAACACATTTTTAAGGGTGGTTGCGGAAGCCATGGCGACGAATCGGTGTTTTGCAGTGGGTTCTTGACTCTGACTGAAGTGTAGTGAATAATTTGAAGCATTCGATCTTGACTCATCATTGTGCAGTTTGGGTGTATGAGAAAAAATCAGAGCGGAATTACAGTTTCGATATTTGCACTTTATACCGTAACTAGTTCTTTTGTTTTCTACATAGGTGCTGCACTAAATGTCGTACTGCACGTTTTTTTTTTGCACCCAGTCTAGTCCGTCTTCTTGGTCTTCCTTCTAAGTCGGGAGCTGACGGGCTTATCGTCGAATTCCGGTTCTATTTCAACCCCCTTCAAGATGAGCGAGCTGGCCAACTCCAAAATCAACATGAATAAGGAGGATAGTATGGCTAGACAATAGTTGGAGATACCGATTCCGATGTCCAACCACGATCCTTCCGTACGAACCAAGAAGAAGAAATTCAACGACAAAAAGTCACTGGTGGAGATGATCAAAGTCGAAATGGTGAACTTCCTGATCTCCAATCTCTGACTCATGATACCCAAACAAGTGGAGAGTAGAACATATGGTATGATGAGTTTGAGCATCAACATGGCACCCATGGCGAATGGATCGAAGATGGGGATGAGGCGATAGACCGAGTCTAACGAAAATGACGAGATGGATGCCACATTCCCGGTCCCGAAGAAGGCTATCTGGAGAAAGAAGAACCCGACAATCGATATTCTGATCACTTGAAGCCAGTAACCCTTGGGCTGTTCTCCCTCCACTATTTTGCTCTTCGAGATTCTCAACAATTGCTCAATCGAGAGCCACTGCAATAATATCAATGAGTATCCCAAGTAGAACATCAACTCGAATGAGATAGTCAAGATCACAAAAGTCGGCAAAAACGTAAGGAAAATGATGAGTAATCTCAACTGGTAATCCTTGGACAGGTTCATAGAGTGAAGTGTTGGCCAAACAAGTAAAGATGTCAAAAATGACACCCATCCAATAATCTGAGAGTGCAATGGTAATCCAGTTCTTGCCTGCAAAGAAAGAACGGAAATGTTTGTCGCATACAATATGACTGGAACTGTGATTATCTGCAATGCAACCAAATACTTTTGCCCCGAATTGACTTTGGCTCTCTTGAATACCTTGGAGGCTGCAATACCAGCAACTACCAATGAGGCTGCCGTACTAACGTTAATTTGTGTAAGACTCTCCACTTTCACAGGGTTCAAGTTGGTGAAAGTACACATGAAAAGACAACTGAAAAACCAGAACAACTTTTGGGTCAAGGAAATGTCAGATGATCCTGTGACAAAGTTAGGATACAAGCCAACAATGAAAAAGATGACTGAAAACATGATTCTGTGGAAAAATCCAACGACTATTCCTTCATAGAGTCCAATAAACGAAGCAAAGATGAGAAACTTTGTGCTATCGGAAATTCCGTAGAAAAGCTTGTTCAATCCTCCAGATAAGAATTCCCTTTCCGAAATGATGCTGAACCAGAAGTACAACGGGAAGGCAGCGTACATGTAGTAATTGAACGGGGAATTCTGATAGCAGAGCACATAGTTGATGGAGATTGCCAACGTGCTGAACGTTCCAATTAAAGTCTTTGATATTTGAGTTTCGTAGTCTTCAATTTCCTTCTCTGGAATAATGAACAATTTCAAGAACAAATTGAACGAGTATACGATCCAGCCGAAAAAGCCAAAGGTAACAATGGATCTCAAGAGTACCCAGTTGTACTTTTGAAGATACGTCAAACCGTCCAAGGCGTTTTTCATCAAGTCCTCAGCCAAATCGATAGCTTGGAGCTCAATGTAGTGTCTCCGTTCACTGGACAACGAATCCTCCTGTAAACTTTTAATGAGCAGTTCGATCTCAACGGTGTACTTGCTGATGGGGAATTCCTGGAAAGGAGCGTATGGTCTGAATTTGAACTGGTGGTTGTAAACTTCCAATTCCTTCACCTTGTACTGTTCCACAATGGCCAACGCGTTGGCATATAAAGCCTTGATTTTGGTGACAGAGTCAGCATCAAGATAGCTGAGAGGAAGTTCTCCAACAGAGTTGGAGGGATAATTGGCACCAACCAAGTAGGCCATTAACGAGGCAATGTCTGCCTGCTTGACGTCATTTCTGACCAAGTGGTCGAATTCCCAAGTACTGAAGTAGTCGCTTTCGTACCCATTTCTCACTGGGTCCTGAGCGAGTAGCTGGGCCTCTGGATCGGCCAAATCGGCCAACTGTTTTGGCTTGTTCACACCTGCACCCCATGCAATCAAGGGTGTTCTGGTATTGTCAGGATGACCATCGCCGTGAGAGCCAAAGTCGGACATTCCATGGTCTGCAGTAAAAACAAAGGCCGTGTCTTCGTCCCCGAAAAACTCATGTATCCGGGGGACCAACTTGGACAACTTGTCGTCGATGTACTCGATGTTTTCGTAGTACTCGGCCGAGTACGGACGGTAGGCGTGGCCGGCGGTGTCGGGGCCCAACAAGTGGAGGAAGAACACGTTTCCGTCCTCGTGGAGTTCTTGGTGGAGGGTCTCGTTTGTGGTCAGGTCATGCATGAGCTGGTCAAAGTGCTTGAACACAAAGGAGTCCAACTCGATGGAGCTCTGGGTGAAGTCCTCGAACTCGTGCCCGTACATGCACACGTCTATTCTGCCCGGGACCACGCCCTCGCCGTAGGCGAACATGGGGAGAATGTCGGGCGACCCAAAGGAGTAGGTGTGCTTGGACTGGTTGAAGAAGGAGTCGAAGTCGACCGGGTTTTCCTTCCAGCCCTTAGTCACGGCCGAGACGTCCTCGTAGAAGCCGGCGATCATGGCCACATGCCCCGGTCTCGACTCGGTGGGCATTCTCGTGTTGGAGATCCCCCACGTTCCCTCGTTGAGGGCCAAGCTGCGCAAGTACGGCGCCAAGTACTTGGTTTCGCCGGTCCGCGGGTGCTTCAACTTCTGGAACGTCTTGTCTGCCCGCAACCCGTCGCCCACGATGAGAAAGAGCCGCTTAGCGGGCGGCTTGGCGGTCGACACATGGTGGTCCATGCCGTGCACCAAGGGCAGCACGAAGTAGATGTCGAAGATCGACCATAGGTAGAAGAAGTGGAACACGAGCCCGATGAAGAGGAGGAGCTGGTGATTCTTGTTCATGGAGTCGTCGTGGCGGTGGTGCTGGTGGAGAGTCGAGAGAAGCGGTTGGCAAACTGACACGAGTTGCAGTCGCGTATTTCGCACTGGTGGTTACCAAACGTGTTGTCGCGGTTCAAAGTAAACAGCACGTTGCGACATACTGCGATGGCGGCGCACGCCGCGACGCGACGGGGCTGCTACGACCGCCCTGGCGGGCCAGGACCCCGTCACGGTGCCCCCGCATCAGTGACCCCCACCGGAACCTCCGCTGGCGCGTTTTCCGTGCTTCGTCCTCTACAACCAGCCCGCTGGCTTTGGGGCCACGGGACTGCCTCCTGTTAGTCTCGTTACGTGCATTAATTATCTATGTGGTGTTCCTCACCCCCATCCACTTGCAGTTCTGTTTGTACACGTCCATGACAAACTGGAACTGGCGCAACAGCTCCACGTACTGCTGGTGCACCCGGAGGTCGTTCTGAAGACACTTCTGGTAGACCTCAAAGTTCGACGCGAGGGCGTCGATCTGGTGGTAGTGCCGCTGGTCCCGCTTGATTCGCTCCACCTGGTACGTAGTAAAGCTGTTGCGGTACACCTCAAACGACAAGCGGTAGTTCTCGATCACACCAACGTACTGGCTCCATTCGTGCTCCCCGATCCCGGGATTGATCTCGGCTCGAGGAACCATTGGCGGCGCAAAGTTGAGAACCTGCGCCGAAGCGTAAAGGTCCTCGAAAGTCACCTTGGAAGCCTTGTCGGCCTGCGCTGCTTCCTCTATTATCGGGTGGCCCTTCACCGAATGTTTGTTCAAGGGCGTCTGCAACGTCTCGGCCTTCGACGTTCCATCAGAATACTCGTGGAGCTTGGGTCGCTTGCTCTTGTGTAGCTTGGACATATTGTCGCTGATCTTGCGTCCCCTGCCACTCACAGGCAGCACTCCGTTCCCTTCTGGTAGGCTGTTTAGTATGTCATTGAAATCAACTTCATCCAAGTCGGGCTTGAGGTTTCTGTGCATATCGTCAAACTGGAACGGATTGGCCTTGAACCGTTTGGACGATCCTTGCTGGCCAGGGGTCTCCTCTTTTCTGATGTAGCTCGTGGTCTGTTTGATCGGTGTCCTCCTGGGAGACGATCCCCGCCTCCTGTATACGCTTGGCTCGTGTCTTGTTCTCTTGGTCGGACCCTCGTTGAACAACTTTTCCATCTTGGCCTCTAGATCGGCATGGCTGAACAATTGCTCCTCGTTTGAGGTGGCACTGTTGACGTGCTGCGGCCGCTCCTCTGCCTCTGCCTGTGATTCTTCCTCACTCTCGTCTTCGTCTTCATCCCCCTGTATTGAGTAGAAGCTTTCCTCATCGCTGGCGCCGTCCCTTCTCGAAGCACTTCCCGAGCTATTGCCCCGCTCAGACCTATGGGGCGGTGCGTTTTGTTCTTGACCGCTTCCGACGCCATCCTCCTCGTCATCTAGGACGATGGGATCACTCAAGTTGGAGCCACGCACTGAGTCTGACTCGCTTAGAAAGCTTTGATCCAACTTGTCGGCCACCGAGGCTCTCTGGGCACTGGCTGCTTCCTGCTGTCGGTGTGCCTCCTGCTTTGCTTTCTGATACTCGTTTTCCTTGTTCTCTCGGGCAATCTCCAGCTGTCTCTGGAGGTGTTCTCTCCGAAGCTCTTGCCTGCGCTGCTCGTCCTGCCGCCGTCTCTCTTCGGCCCGGGACCGTTCTAGCATTTCTTTCTTGACCTGCTCGGCCTGGGAGCGGGCCCGTTCCTCCTCCGCTTTTCTGTAGTCGTCCTTGCGGGCGTACACATGCTGATAGAAGTTGTAGTACCTTGTTCCCGACTTGAAGGGAGACGACGAGTAGTGGGAGAAGCTGGAGGAGTAGGAGCTCGTCTTGGTCTGTGTTGTTGGCGTGAAGCCCGCCAGCGCGTCGTACTTGGCCTTGGTGGAGGGCGACTTGAGCGTCTCGTACGCATTGCTGATGAGAATGAACTGCTCGTGGTGGGCGGTGTTTGACGTTTTGTCGGGGTGGTATTTGAGAGAGAGCTTCCGGTACGAGCGCTTGATCTCCTCTATGCTCGCGTCGGCCAGTAACCCCAACACCTCGTAATGATTAACTGACATGGCGGACGTCTTGGGTTGTTTTGTTTAGCAGCAAGGAATGATTTCATGCGACAGCCAGATCAAATGCGACATGGCGGAAGAGAGGTGGAACAGAACGATAGAGCGAAAGAGCACCAGACGGTGAGCAAAAGACGGGCGAAAGACGACGAGCGAAAGACGAGCAAAAGACGACGAGCAAAAGAAGCAATTCGTAGCAGGCAGAGCTCCAGCAGCTGCAACAACCTGAAGGGTGACAGGCGTGTCCCACATGCCACTGGTTGCAGCATGGCTCTACTTTTCGCGGCACCTCGTGCACTTGTCCTGCCCATTTGCGCGAGACACCGCTAGTTCTCGCTAACTGCGCCCGCAGTCTCCCTACGAGCGAGCGCTCTAGCGAGACCCTTAGGAGCCGCCCAGTCCTCCCAGCGCAGTGTACTACACCCACATAGGGCCAGAACTTGGGCACCACAAGCCAGACCTTGGACTGTGCGTCTCTCGTCGTACGTCTCTCGCCGTGTACCTCTCGCCGTGCGTCTCTCTCCCTCGTGGCATTCTTCCTCACGCTCCCCGGCGTCTCTACTACCCCTCTGTGAAATATCATACTCACTTCTTGCGCGCTCGCTACAAAAAAGCGCTGTGCAATTCGTCCCCCCTGCCTGAGCGCTCCTAATCAACTTCAAACTCGTACACCTCACCTACTTTTTGGACCACCCGCCTCTTTGCCACATCAATCAAATGTCCCTCTTCCACTCAGTAGCCTTGGACGGCACACACGTGTTCTACAGCACGGTGTCGCAGAAGTACCTCTACCTCAATGGCACGTCGGGCGTCGAGGTCTCGCTGACCTTGCCTTCCATCTACTCCAAGTTGAACATTGGCAGCCCCAAAACCGCCATTTCCTGTATCATTGGGACCATCAAGTTGAAGATCAACAAGTACGTGATCATCGCCGACAAGCACGCGGTCACGGGCTCGATCTTGGACAGCAAGATCGCCCAGATCACCTCCTACAAGATCTTGCCCTTGGGAAACAACACGTTCGCCAAAAAGAACTCCGAGGAGGCAAACTACTTGGACTTGTTGGACCAGCAGTTGAAAAACGGCACCTTCTTCTTCTCGGTCGACAACTCGTACGACTTGACCAACTCCTTGCAGAGAAAGTTGACCACCCCAAACTTGGGCTACGACTCTCGCTTCTGGTGGAACGGCTACTTGAGTCAGGACCTCGTTGACTTCAATGCCCCTGAGTTCATCACCCCAATCATATATGGGTACTTCAAGTCCCACTCCGCCTCTTTCAACGGTCCTCATGGCTTGGACTTTGCGTTGATCACTCGTCGTTCCATCCACAGAGCAGGTACAAGATACTTCCGCCGTGGAACAGACGAAGACGGCCATGTCGCAAACTTCAACGAAACAGAACAAGTGTTCACTTCGAGAGACAGACAAGTTTACTCTCTTTTACAAACAAGAGGATCGGTTCCTGTTTTCTGGTCCGAGATCAATAACTTGAAGTACAAGCCAAATTTGGTGGTCTCCTCTAAATCCTCGTTGGATGCCACAGCCAAACATTTTGCCGAGCAGGTTGAATTGTATGGCGACAACTATTGTGTCAACTTGGTCAACCAAAGTGGTTACGAGTTGCCAGTCAAGCAAGCTTATGAGTCTGCGGTGGAAAACTTACCCGCGTCATTGGCTGGTCACGTCAATTACATCTATTTTGACTTCCATCACGAGTGCCGCAAGATGAGGTGGGACAGAATCAAGCTCTTGCTCGAATATTTGGTCAAGTTGGGCTACACTAGCCACGATTTCTTCCAGTATGACTTGAACACCAACACCATCCACTCGCTTCAAAAGAAGGTTGTCAGAACCAACTGTATGGATTGTTTGGATCGTACTAACGTTGTGCAGTCGACCATTGCCCGTTGGGTCTTACAAACCCAATTGACTCAATCAGGATACTTGAGCAAAGAGAACGTGACTCCGTGGGAGATTTTGGACCCTGCTTTCAACTTGTTTTTCCAAAACTTCTGGGCCGACAACGCCGATGCCGTTTCTTGCGCCTACTCCGGTACCGGAGCGTTGAAGACTGACTTCACCAGAACTGGTCAGAGAACGAAGAAGGGTGCGTTGAGCGACTTGAACAACTCCATCACCAGATACTACAAGAACAACTACAAGGACGGTAGCCGTCAAGACTCGTACGATTTGTTTTTGGGCAAGTACAAGCCGTACCAGGACTCTGTGAACTCGCCATTCATTGATAGAAGACCCGCGTACGTGCAGTTGTTGCCATATTTCATGGGTACGTCCGTGTTGGTATTTTTGGCCATTTTGATATTTCCCAAGGGCTCGATAACCGACTTCAAGAACTTGTTGTTCCTCGGAGGGTGTCTTGCGTACAACGTGCACAGTTCTTTATACATTGCCAAGGAGGGGTACCAGTTTGTGAACTGGCCCAAGTTGAGTCCGTTGGACTACTTGAGGAAGGTGGACGTGCTTGACGGAGACGGCAAGTTGAGTGGAATCAAGTACGAAGAGCAGGAGTACTTCAAGACGGTTGGAAAGAAGAGAAACTAGAGAAGTCGGGAGTGAAGCCGTAGTACAAGATATAGATGTTTTAATTAATACACGTTTGGTGACAGCCACAGGGACCTCGAACTGGTGGAAAACCCGCCCGGTAGCAAGAGCGGTATATTTGGTGAGGCGCACACCCAAAATTTCCACCGGCGCTGTATACACAATAATTTGCGTCACCTCCAAAGTCGACACATCGAACGTATTCATTCCACTTCGTCGAGCGCCACCAGAATGTCGGAATCACTTTTAGAAAAGTCCTTGGACGACATCATTGGCGAAAACAAGACCAAGAGACCCAGCGGCGGTCGCCGTGGCGGCAGCGGAGGGCCCGCCAGAAAACAGCAGCCCAGCAGAATAAATAAGCCGTACGCCAGACCGGTCGCAGCCTCCCGGCCCAGACACGTTTCCACGCCCCACCTGAGCTTGCCGCGGGACATATTGTCGTTGCTGGGCTCCCGGCCGGTGTTGCGGGTGAAGAACATACATCCCGAGTTGAACGGCGAGGACTTGTCCAACTTGTTCGGGACGATTTCGCCTGTCGACTTTGTCAAGTTTGACAACAGAAACGACAGCATAGCCTACGTGTGTTTCCAGCGAGACCATGCCAGGAGCAACGCCGACGCCGTCAGCAAGTACCACGGCAAAAAGGCCATGGGGGAGATTTTGGAGGTGGAAAACGCCACGTCGTTGGCAGACCGCATTGGCTCGGTGCCCGCCCGAGCAGGCGGCGCGCCTTCGAGAGGAAGCGCGGCACCGGCCAGAGGCTCCCGGGCGCCTAGAGAGCGCCAGGCACCACGCCCGCCCAGAGAAAAGAAACCAGCAAGACCGGCCAAGAAGGACGAAAGCACCTTGAACGACGAGTTGGAAGCATACATGAGTGGCAAGTCCGAAGGCGAGCTCAAGGACCAGAAGAAGGCGTCGGCCCTCGATAACGACTTGGACAACTACTGGCAAGAAGAGAAGCAAAAGCCCCAGGAGCAGGCGCAAAACGGTGACGATCAGATGAACTTGGACTAGGTGCCGAGCAATAGTACAGACCCTGGGAGAATGATGACTCGACGAATACTTGATCTCGGAAGCTAATGTTGTGTTATAACCAATTCTATGTAAAAGTATATAAACAAAATAAAACCCGTAGTACTAGAGGAAGAATGTGATGGTGGCCATGAGACACGGCGGATGCGGTTATTAGAACGTTCTAGCACTGGGAAGTGGTGCCTTTGGCAGAGCCACTAGGCCATTCCCTTGGTCAATTCAACCAAGTCGACGTAAAGTGCCTTGGATTTCTTTCTCCACGACTTGCCGTAGTAGATGGTGGGAACAATGACGGCGATGGAGACAAAGTCAATCACGGCCAACACGATGTAGGTGTTGGCGGTTCCCGAGTTCTCGAGCCAGTAAGAGCAGACAAAGGTGAACACGCAGGCCAAGGTGTTGTTGATGATCGAAACGCACACCATTCCTTGGATGACGATTTCGGGGTAGGAGTCCATCAAGTACGACATGGCCGTGTCACCGATGGAGCCCCAGCCGAAGCCGATGAAGCCCAAGCCCACATAGATTGCCTGCCAGGGCCACAGGTTGGCGGCACCGACACCAAACATGATGAGACCCAAGGGCGAAATGATCAAGGTGATGAACAAGAGCCACAATCTGTACTCGGGCTCTTGCACCCCGTCGTTCTTCTTGGCAAGCCAGATGACGTGCTTGTCGGAAATGTACCCCGACATAACACACCCTATGATGGCCCCGATGAGGGTGGCCACGTTCATGATGGCCACGCCGGTCTCGGAGTAGTTCCACGGAGCCTCGCTGAAGTAGGTGTCCTGTGTAGTCAAGAAGAAGGTCATGTAGGCGTCCTGGAGTCCCCACAAGATCCCCGAGATCCACACGGCCGGAAATGTGAGCACCTTGAAGATGACAAGGAAGCGCTTCACGTATTGCTTGAAGCCAAACCCTTGCAAGTAAGGAGCCGGGGTGATGATGGCGATTCTCTTCATGAAGGGGAGCATCTTCTCGCCCTGCTGCGCTTCCCTGTCTGCGCTCGGAGAGCGGGGCCCGTTGTCACAGCGCTCGTCGACGAGCACCGTCGTTTGGGCTTTGATCTCGTTTGCGTCCTGGTCCTTCTCGTTGTACTTTTTGTTGTCTTCTCTGGAGGAGGTGCCGCTGATGGAGTTGGAGCCCTCGTAGACCACGGAGTAGCTGGATCTGTCGAAGACGGTTTCCTCGCAGGTGAACAAGAAGAGAATCAAGGTGGCGCCGCAGATGATGGCGCCCCACCAGCCGACCCATCTGAAGGTCTGGGTCTGGGCGATCAAGTTGGCGATCAAGGGGCCCAAGAAGGAGCCGACGGAGGTGGCCAAGATGTAGACGGTCAAGACGGACCCGAGCTGGTGCTGGAAAAAGATGTCGGACAAGGACTGCTGGACCTGGGCCTCGGCACACGCCTCCGAGAGCCCGACGAAGGCCTGGGACCAGATGGTGTCGGAGGTTTTCTTGGCCAAGGCGAACCACACGGAGCCGAGGCACCCCGAGAGGATGCAGATGAGGTAGGTGATTCTGCGGCCGTACAAGGACGAGGCCGGGGCGAAGACGATGCACGACCAGCCGATGAAGAGGAACAAGACCCCGGCACCGGTGTTCATGGCGTCGTAGCTGATGCCGTAGATGTCGTTGAACGAGTCCTGGGCGGCGCCGGCGTCGTTGGAGATGGCCGCGGTCAACGCCGTGACGAACGAAAGAAGGGCAAAGTGCCACGACTTGCGCCAGAAGGACCAGTTCAAGGGGTCGTTGGGACTGTCGCACGGCTGCGGGAACAAGATGAGGCCGTTTTTGTTCTTTTTGAGGGGGGCGGTGGACTGCGACGAGTCGATGGACGAGGTGTCTTTGGACACGAAAATTTTGCTGGTGCCCGGAATGAAGTCTTCATCAAAGTAGGCGGGGCTGGGGCGGTTCATGGCTGCTGCTGGGATCTGGGGATTGGAAAAAGTAGCGGGCCTTGTCAACTGGACATAATACGGAGCGGTGGTGGATATCTATAGTGTGTCGGAACTCGTAATGGAGGGCTGTTGGCCAAAGGTCCGGCGAAAGATAAAGAAAAAGAAATTGGCAGCAAGATCGAGCGTGCGACCTTATTGTCGGTTGGATGAGCAGCGCAAGGAGCCTCGCTGAGCGTGTGCAAAAATCTTATCGTGCGCCTTGGCTTAGCGAGCCTCGAATTGGTAACTGTGCGCATTTCCATTGGTGGCCGTGGGTGCGGCGGAGGTGCTGCGTGCGGGCGCCGTGGACGGGGATCGTCGATAAGCCGCCGGGAGCCGTGCTGCCGCGGTGGAGGCGCATCAGCGGGGAGCGGAGGGGGGGAGGAGGGCTCGTCCAGGAAGGAGGGCTCGTCCGGGCAGGAGGGCTCGGTGGCTCTTGGCTCACTCTTGGGCTCGGTGGCTCGGGCTCGGTAACTCGCGGAGCTCGGTGGCTCGGGCCCCGGGTTTGTACGCTCGCGTAAACTACCTCGTACGGCTGCTAGTCCGACGGAGATTTTTCACTAGGAGGCACTGGGCCGGTCGTACGGCCAGACTCGCAATGGCCGTGTTCGGCGACCAGGATGTCGAAGGAGTGGCTGCCAGTTCTGTGGCCGCTCAGACTCGCTTTCCAAATTGGGTCTCTGCGTACTGGACCGTCTCCTGTCGGCCAACGCCGAAACGAGCAAGAGGCGCATCGGCTGTCTGAGTCGTTCCGTTGTAAAGAGCAGGCACTCTCATCAGATCCGATCCCCACACATCTGCTACTCAACTAAGCACATCACTAAGCACGTCTTGCACTCGCTGCTCGGCTCACGCTGGGGACAACGGCCGCGCAGGGGAGATCCCCTTCTGGTGAAAAGCGCACTCTCTCACCTGGGCGCATCGCTTCGACCCCGGCCACTCTACGACTCGGTTCTGCAGTGTGAGCTCGCCGACTTGCTCTGCAACCTGCTGCCAGCGACATGCTCCTGCCCTGGTGCTTGGAATGTATGTGTGGCTGCAGCCCTCGGCCCCATCCACAGCCCTCAATGTGGAAATTGTGCGCATCAGCGCTCGCCCTGAATAGTGCACCGGGCCTGTACAGCGTGTAGAGTTAATTAGTAACAAGAGGCAATCTACTGCAAAAATGTGTCAAGCTCCGTCGGTTGCCCGAAGCGGAATCGCGGCAAAGGGAAACTTTTGCCCAATAGAGAAGCAGGGTCAAGGCAGATCGGTTCCCCGGATCTGTGGCTCACAGCTACACCGCCCCCATGCACAAAAGGGCAATCTCTGCGCTGATCTTCCCCTCTGTGGAGATGCGGATCTGCTGCCGGAGCATTCCCTCGGGATTTTGCGCTACGATGCGCCTCACGACTCAGCACGCCTGCCGATCTAGCCAAACAGTTGTACTGAACGCCCAAGAGATTACACAAGCTAAATAGACTTGACCACCTGCTCTCACTTTTCAAGATTTGCACAATTTTGCACAATTTTGCATTTTCCTTACATTTGTTCAAACGTTGGAACTCCGACAACATTCGACTAAAAGCACGTGGAGATACGCCAGAGCCCACCAGAGCCCGCCAGCCCCCTGCTCTTCTACATCTCCCGTCTGCTCGTCGTTTTAAACGCCTCAGGCTGTTGCGTTTAGGGCATCTTTTTCTCTCTGCCCTGTCACTTTGTGCTTACTGGCGACTCTGCCACGCCTGCTTACGTAAGCGAGCGTTCGAACCATCACATCAATTTCAAAACTTGGCCAACCCATTGCGTCGGCCAACTAGTCTATTTCTCTCAAGGTAATCTGTCCGCACGTTGCTACTTCCAACGTGACATGGCGCTCTCACCATTAGACCAAACAACCCTCTTAACTTGGTGTGATGACCTACACCAAGTTAAAGGTAGCGTATCTCAGGTTCAAGCTACTCTCAATCAGATCCTCGCCAAAGCGCCTACCGCTAATGACTACACCCAGTTGTCGAAACTATTAGACAATTCGACCGTGCCGGAATCAAAGCCCTTGGTGGACAGGGCCAAGGTCCTCATGGACTCGCCCCAAGTAAAGGTCGGTGTAAAACTTAAGCAGTTGTTCGACAACAACCAACTTCCCCTACTCAAAGCATTATCCAAAATCAACTTCAAATTCTCGTCCACAGACAAGTACATTGGTTACCTCATAGATTACTCGCCAAGCGTAGTCAAGATCCCAAACTCAGACAACGGGCCCGAGCCCGAGGCAGAAGACAAAGAACCGATCGACACCCTCGTTTTCCCTCCCAGCTTGCCCACCATTCGCAACGAATCGCTTCTCATTTCTATCCTTACCGACAAATCGTATCGCCAGCCGTCGGACTACTTGGAGCTGTTCGAAAACCAGGACTTCAGCCGTACTCATAATGCAAAACTCGCAATCAAAGGCAAGTCGATTCTCGAGTATCTTCTCTTTGAAATTATCGATGAGCTTTATCCACACCTTGACGAGGATGAAATCTTTGTGCTTAGGAACCGCGTCGTCGGCGATGAAATCTTGGCCAAGTTGGCTTTGGGCTACAATATGATTGACGAATTCAAGTACAACTTATCCAATGAAATTACCATCAAGGAGAAGTTGAACGTCTTTTCAAAGGTGTTCTTGAGCTACATCGCTGGATTGTCTATTGATGGCGTCTACACCATGAAGGAGATCAAGAGCTGGATACTCCAGTTATACAAGCCTATAATAGGAGAGCTCAAGCCTTCTCAACCTTTGAAAAAGTCGGCCATGAACGAGTTGAAGTTTCTTTTCATGCAAGCCACCAGCTTGTATCATATGCCAGCAGACCATATCCGGTTGGAGTATGTAACGGTGGAAAGTGATCCGTATGCTGTGCAGCTAGTCATCAACAATGTGGTGTACGGCGTGGGGACCAGCAGTGTTAGTGCCGACGAGGCAAAGGAAAAGGCTGCCGAACAACTATTCGAGGACCGGGCCAAGGTTAATGAAATAATGGAATTGATTGTGAAAAGCTATCGGGACACGGTAGGGAACAACAAGATAGTACAGCAGCAGCAACAGCTACAAGCTCAACTACAGATACAGCAGCAGCTGATGCTGCAGCAGCAACAGCAACAGCAACAACTTCAACAACAGCAACAACTTCAGCAACAGCAACAGCAACAGCAATTACACCAACAGCAGTTGCAGCAAATCCAGCAACAGCAGCGGCAAGTGCATACGCCTATTCCTGAGGTACAATCGATTCCGGCTCGCCCCAATCTTCCGGCCCCACCAACCCAATTGAAGCAGGCGAAGCAGTACTCACAATCCCCCAAGGAGCAGCTTGACCAACACGCCAGGCTACAATTCCCGCAACAGCCGCAAAAGCAGCAGCAACAGCATCCGATTCCCCAGGGAGCAAATATGTACCAAGAAGTTCCAACGCTGGGAGGAGTGATGTACCAAGAAAACAAGCATAACGGTATACCTTTGGTCCCGCACGCGATGCAGTCGAGCGTGCCAGCGGCGCCGTACGGCAACCCTCCGCCCGCGATGGGGGCCTACAGCCAGCCGGCGCCAGCTCCGTACGGCCAGCCTGCACCAGCTCCCTACAGCCAGCTTGTGGTGCCCTACGGGTTGCCCCAGGGCGACGCCCAACGGCTAGGCGTCGACAACAGCGCCAAGAACACGCTCTACGCGCTCTTGGGACAGCACCACATCGCACCGCTGTACCAGTACCATCGCGCCGGCAAGGAGTTCCAGGTGACGGTCTTGGCCAACGAAACGGTGCTAGGGGTGGGCTACGACATGAACAAGAAGTTCGCCAGCCAGAAGGCGGCGGTGAACGCGTTGGCCAACGAGGCCGGGCTTAAGAGCTTGGGCGTGGGCCAGACAAAGACATAGGAGAGTAAAAGTAGACATTGCCACAAGCGTAGGAGAGAAAAGAAGGGCACGGGGATTGTGCCTCTCGCGAGACTGTCACTGTTCCGCAGGTGCCGCTTGCAGCACGCCGACCGTGACTGCGCTCCAGCGGTCGCCCGGACGCTCCAGTGCTCGCCGTGCGCTCCAGTGATGGCCCGTGCTAGCGCCGGTGATGGTGATTCACCGCACAGGGCGCTGCGCACTAGCCCCCCGGAGCAAACCTCGTTGAAAACGGAAATGTGCTGCGTCCGAGTCAGACGCGTGTTCCACGCTTACGTAACCACCGGGAGGAGCGCCCGCGGGCCAATCAGATGGCCCAGGTATGGGAAATTGCCCGGCGATAGTTCGCACCCACATGGAAATCCCGAGATACACCGGGGGGGATCTTTACGGGTTGCGCCCAATAGCCGGGTCCAACATGCAAACCCAATCGGAGCGGATACTGCCAACGGGAAAAATTTTTGTCGATGTTTTTATATCCTCCCCTTGATCTCTTTTATAATAGAATTTTCAACTTTTGGAACATCGATTATCTCTACTCACAATGTCTGCTGTTGCCCCACCAAAGATCCCTGAATTCACCGTCGGTGACTACGCCTCCTTTGCCTTGGCCGGTGCCATGGGATGTGGTATCACCCACGGTGCCATGACCCCAATCGATGTGGTCAAGACCAGAATCCAATTGGAACCAACCGTCTACAACAAGGGTATGGTCGGCTCTTTCAGACAAGTCATTGCCGCTGAAGGTGCCGGTGCTTTGTTGACCGGTTTGGGCCCAACCCTCTTGGGTTACTCCATGCAAGGTGCCTTCAAGTTTGGTGGTTACGAATTGTTCAAGAAGACCTTCATCGAACAGTTGGGTTACGACACCGCCAAGACCTACAAGAACTCTGTCTTCATCGGTTCCGCTGCCCTTGCTGAATTCTTCGCCGACATTGCTTTGTGTCCATTGGAAGCCACCAGAATCAGATTGGTTTCCCAACCAACCTTCGCCAACGGCTTGGTCGGTGGTTTCGCCAGAATCTTCAAGGAAGAAGGTGCCTCTTCTTTCTACAACGGTTTCACCCCAATCTTGTTCAAGCAAATTCCTTACAACATCGCCAAGTTTTTGGTTTTCGAAAGAGCCGCCGAAAGCATCTTCGCTGCCATCCCAACCCCAAAGAAGGACTTGTCTTCCTCTGCCTTGACCGGTGTTAACTTGGGTGCCGGTATCATCGCCGGTTGCGCCGCCGCTTTCGTCTCTCAACCAGCCGACACCTTGTTGTCCAAGGTCAACAAGACCAAGAAGGCTCCAGGTCAATCTACTCTCGGTTTGTTAGCCCAATTGGCTGGTCAATTAGGTGTTAGAGGTTCTTTCTCCGGTTTGACCACCAGATTGGTCATGGTCGGTACCTTGACCTCCTTGCAATTCACCATCTACGGCTCCTTGAAGAAGGCCTTGAACTGTCCTCCAGGTGTTGAATTATAAATCAACTAGCCTTTAGTTTAGAGTTATGTGCAGGACCCAATCTCTTGTATCCATTAATTTACATATTTATAGGTTATTCAGGTTTATAAAAAGCTGTTAATATTTCGAGTCCCTGCCCTGTACCCAGCACCCGGCACTATTACTGCTTTGAGCAATAAGTTGGCCGGAGGCTTGCTGAAAGGTAAAAAGGATTGTTGACGTGATACGAAGGTCTACTCCGATCGTTTGTCACAAATTGCCCGATCCGGTAGTTCTACTTTTCCCACGCTGTAACCATAGTCTGATTATTCTTCCATCGTCACTGCAATTTAGAATATTTTAGTCGGCCCTGGAAAGCCTGTCAAGACGCCCCGAGACCGTCAAAACCGTAAGGAGTCGGTCCGAGGCGGTCATGCTACGAATGTTGCTGTTCTCGGCACCCTCGGCGAGCAGCGCAATCACCACCCGGGGACCACGTTCGTGGAGCCGAACCTTCCACAAACGGTCATCGAATTCGCTAAAATCATAACTATGCAAACGCCCACGCTTGTATATAGTCTTGTGTAATGATGGCAGCACCGCCTTGGACCACGCCCATTTCCCGTTTCATCCGTTCGACTACTACTCTCAGCTGTCATCGTGCATATGGTTGCTTTGATTGCATCCAATCTTCACTACAATTACACTTCCTAATCGGGGCAGCAACCGGGGCTCACAATTCGGCTGCTATTTATGCCCTTCTTTCTTTTTTGCATCATACCAAGGTTGAATTTCATCACCCAACTATATAAGACAGCAGAGTTCATCTTTGTTCAGGCCCCTGGATTTACTGAAGATTTTCGAGCTTGCAAAATGAAATTCTCCGCAATCTTACCCTTATTCTGCTTGTACGTGAACTTGGCCGTGGCGTTGCCCTTGACCAAGAAGTTCTACCAACCAACTTCTCCAGTCTTCTCCCTCATTGCCCACCACAAGGGGGAAAAGTTCCAATACAACTTGGTCAAGTTTGACGGCGAGGACTTGACTTTGGACCAGGACGATCCTGCTTTCTTTGGAAGAATCAAGGCCAACGCCGGCTACGTGTTGAACATTCCATTCGGTAACTACTCCGACACCGTCAACGCATCGTCTGGCGAGACCAATGTCTCGTCAAGCTCGTCCAACTCGTCCAACTCCACCAACTCAACCATCTCGTTCCCATTGACCACCACCGTGTTCATCGACAAGAACAGCAAATTGACTACTGCGCGCAACAACAGTGCCACCGAGCACTTTGGGATCTCGCGCTCGTTGTTGACCTACAAGAACTCGACCAAGTTTGTGGCTTGTCCTGTGTACTTCAAGAATGCAACCGTCAATGCGTCCACGCCTTACGATATCTACTTTGCGGGTAACAAATCGACCAAGGTGAACGTGTGTCCCCACAACCTCACTGGTTACGACATCACGTTGTTGGTGCAAGTTTCCGCGACCGTCAACTACAACTCCGATACCAACTCTTTCAAGAAGAGAAGTGCCGTGGCACAATTGCCCAAGTCCGAAACCGACGGAAAGAAGAAGTTCTTCTTCTTCTAACCCTCTGGGTCCCCTAAAAAATTAGATGCGTTCCGTTCTCGGAACGTTTCAAACAGTACCACCAATTTCTGAGTCCGAGCACTCACCACTTGCACATAATCCGATCCGTCATTCCTTCCCCCACTAATTATCATGGGCACTGCACCCAGTTCGGCTGCGGCTGATGCCCTACGTCATTCATTAATGTGAATCCAGGTGATCACGCGTTACTTCTAGAAGGACCCTCTTTGTGTCCCTTCACCGCCTTTGCGTAATATCGACTATTACTTTTTGCTACACACTCATTTATAGAAGGTCCGGCCACCTCCACTTCCTCAGGGATTATTGCACTCTTATAACTAATTAACGTTTCTTCCACCTAGCCATCATGGAATTTCGCTCAACGGTGATTGTGGCTGTTGAAGCTGATTGTAGGGTCTGCAAAAGTTTGCCGTGCCGATAAGCGCAGTGGCTTGTGACCAAGCGGCGTGGCTGTACCATGACAATGCAAGGCACTGAAAGGGGTCCACACATCACATAGCCGTTCGGGCTCGATGTGACCTCCGGACAAGAAAAAAGCTTAAATTATTACTAAGCGGATGTTGGCAACGGTTTACCGGAGAAGTCGATCAGTGATCAGTGCATGGCCGTGTGCCAAGACCCCTGGGACAAATCCGCTACGTTATCTACGCCAGTGGTTAAGAAAGAACGAAGCCGTAGCTGAGAAAAGATCGCGGCCAATTCGCCTCGATGAGATGCCACAAAAGATGTGAGTGCGAGGTCATATTAACGATATGGATTGAAGTTCATGGCCGGAGCCGCATATATAGGAACGGGGGGTTCTTTTCGATTAGCTGTATAGAGTTTCAACCGGCATACCAGTCTATGCAATCATGCAAGATTGTGCCTCAACCTGGGAGGGCTACTCGAAAGAAACGTTTGCTCAATCGGAGCTCTCAACTTGTTTGAGCTCTTGCTGCTCCTCGAGGGAGTCGCCCTTGCGATGGTCGCCTCTGAAGTAGTAACTGGCGAGGAAGATGGACGCGGCCACGAACTCCATGGTGGTCGCCAAGCAGTACTCGTACGCCACGAACTTGGAGTCCAACCCGGTGGCCGTGTAGTTGGAGAAGTCAAAGTAGTCCATTTGCTTGATGTAGATGGCCAACACACCAAAGATCCCTCTCACGAGGATGAACGGAGCAGCGGCGTAGACGGTGACCACGTACTTGTTCTTGGCCAAGTTTTCCTTGAGCCCCACGTAGAATGCAAAGCCGATTGCAGCCACGGTCTGGATCAAGAAGACGGCCTGGCCAGCTGTTCTCAACCCCTTGGAGGTGATCACCTTGGGGTTGGAGTCGTTGACGTCCTGGATGTTGATGCCTGTCAACATGGTGCCCCCGGAGATGATCAACGCGTTCGCGGGGATCAACAACCAGTGGAACCAACCAGCAACCGAAGTACGGTAGTACAATTTCTTCCACCCTGCAGCCGCGTGCCTCTTCTCTTTAAGCTCTGACCTGTTGCGCCTCAACCACGAGGTGCCGTAACGATCAACCTGGCCCCGAGCAACGAAATGGAAAGTGGCCAAGATAAGCACAAAGTAGCCTTCGGCGGTCAACACCAAGTAGGCGACCAACCACTTGTAGTGCTCAAAACCAAGCACGGCAAACACCACACCGCAGAGCTGCCCGCCGACTCTGAACAAACCGAAAAAAGTGAAAAAGGAGTAGATGGTCTTGTAGCCTTCGCGGAGAAGAATCGATGCTGCGAGAACAAGGTACAAGGCATATAGAATCAAGTAGGTGAGCGCCGCAGCTCCCGAGTCCGGTGACTTAAAGATAGACATTTAGATGGAGAGTGCTGGTCAAGTCTACTGGGATGCCCTTCAATAAGTTTTCTACGGAATCGCTAGTGGTTAAATACAATGTTGTTAATCCACCTGGAAACTTTGTTACTTGGTACGGCACGTTGGAAAAAAGTATACGAACTCAAAAGTGGAGGCCACAATACGAAATGACGTTGCGAGCTCCGATGGGGTCAACGTACTTCATATGGGCGGCTGTCACAATACAGTTATCGGCCTCGTACACTTTCCCTTTCGGCCCAGGGCACGTGAACGGAGATTACACAGAGGGGCCTTCCATCATTCGTTTCGACCACCAGCTTAGCCTCCTCCCTCACGTTTTGGCGTTTACGAGTTCGAGCTACACCACAAGCGACTTTGCGACTTTTTTTCGCGTGCCTCTGGGGTCGTACTGTTGTTGTGCTCCAGCCCTGCCAGCCAGCCTCGGAGCGTGAGCTCCTTTGGCCGACTGGTTGCGTCTTTTGGGTGTGCCCCCGAAAAACTTTGCCTAATTCAGCAGCTCGCCCGGCCCGCAAGATGTCCCCGTCCCGATGGAGCCCCAAAGAACCCCCGCTAGCTCGCTGGCTACACCAGCTTGACACAAAACTGCCCCCTGTCCAGGAGCACCTCACTCGTTCTCGAACTCGGGTGGCCGCGCCGATAAAACCCGGAAGGGCAACCGTTTTGGCATTCCACAGTATTTCAAGCCCCGTCTAAGGTCACTGACGTGAGCGAGGCACGCAAAACAAATCTGATTGTTCAACCACCACTCGCTTAGGGTGGGGGGTCATTCTTGAGGCTTGGGCACGCGGCCAGCATCACTTTTTCGCCGATCCTGTCATTCGGCGATCGCTCAGCTGCCTTCTGGAAGCGGCCAGATCACAGCGAGGTGGGGGCGCCTGCATTCCTCCGTGCGTCTAGCGGAAACCGGGTATAAATAGCAACAGCGTCGGGCCATAGAAGATCACGGGATGCGAAGTCAGCTGACCGACTGTTCCAACTGGCCCTTCCCCCGAAATCACGTGACCGCGTGTCACGGGACCCCCCATTTTTTCTGATGAGATGATCGAAAATTTCGAGCCTCTTCTGCTGAAGCACCACACCCAGCCAAGACCAACCATGTCGTCTCACAAGTCTAGCGAATACATCAGGGAATCCGATTCCGAGGACGAGGTGGCGGAATTCCAGCCCCCTAAGCATTTCAGCAAGATCACGCCGGGCGCCAAGTTCTCCGTCAATGGTGACAAAGAGATCTGGTTGATCAAGGCACCAAAAGGGTTCCCCGTTGCCAAGCTCAAGTCGTTGCCGGTTTCATTCACATCCACTTCCATCAAGAACGGGCCCACTCCGTTCGAGCTCGAAAACAACAAGACCAAAAACACGTACCAGATCAACGAAGAGTTGTTATCGTCAGAGGCAGGAAGCGGCAAGTACTCCATTTTCATCAACAAGAATAAGAAGAAGTTCGAGCCATTGGTGGGAGAAATATCCAAGTTCTACAACATCCGCGAGACGGTGGACATCCCAGCGATCGATCTCGACCACGTGGTTCAGCCCAGAAAGGACGTGAAAAAGATAAAGAACTTGAGAATGAGACACTTTCCTACGGGATACGGTGCCGACGACTTTGAAGAAGCACAGCCCAAGAACGACGTGGCCAAGGAGGTGACCAAGGACGACGACGGCAAGGTAGTCAAGAAGGCGAAGGTGGAGAAGAAGGAGAAGAAGGAGAAGAAGGACAAGAAGGAGAAGAAGGAAAAGAAGGACAAGAAGGACAAGAAGAAGGATAATTAGTAGCAAGGACCACTAGAGGTCAGATGTACAGTACACAACCAGCATAGATTAACCACGTGTAGAGCCAGCGCCCCCTGATTTACATGTAGACTCCAGACTCCACGATGAGGGTACTGGAGGACTTTTTTTTGCTCTGAGAAAGTGAGAAGCCCCACCAAAAGCACCACCCAAACACCACCCAAGCACCACCAACCGAGATGGGAAACAAAGCGTCGAAGCCGCGGCAGTTGACGCGGACGATCGAGAGCGTCAAGAGCATCAACCGCAGTGAGGTGAACCAGATCCAGGGGATCAAAGAGCGGTACGAGCACGAGGAGCACGAACGAGCGCAAGCCCCGGCCGCCGGGCCCGAGTCCACCAAGGCGGCCGCCAGTCCGCACCACAGCCCGGAGTTCGACCCCAGCCTGCTCAAGAAGAAGGGCAGCGGCAACGGCGTCAGCCGGATGCAGCCGCCGCAGACGCCGAGCGGGAAGGACGGCTTCGATCCCCACGAGGCCGGCACGTCCACCTACGACGACAAGTACACCAGCAACATCAACGTGCTTGGCCGACAGATCCAGTCGCACGCCGCCAACCCCAACTTGCAGCACTCGATAGCGCTCAAGCAGCTCAAGTCGCGAAAGAAGCTCTTTGAGCAGGGAGAGAAAGAGTTGCTAGCACAGAAGGAGTCGGTGGTGGGCCAGAGCGTCGAGCGCACCATGGTGCACCCGCACACGTTGGCGGCCATCTTCACCGACCTCCAGGACGCGCGGGTCGACAGCAGCCGGATCGCCGCCGACTACCAGTTGGCAAGCGGCTTTCTCGAGAGCTTGGGCACGCGGTTCAAGGTGGCGCACACCATGGTGGCGATCGAAGACGACGCCAAGGACGACGAGTTGGGCCACAAGGCGGTGCCGCCGACGGCGTCGGACTTCAACGAGGACGGCGAGGGGCTCGACTCGGAGCGCTTCAAGAAGCTCAAGGACAGAATAAGCTTGGACTAGAGGAGACCGGCGGGTCAGCCGTACGAGTGGTTACCCCACCGGCCGTATGAATGGGCCACACCACCGGGCAGTACACGAGGGCCGCACCACCGCGCCGTACAAATGGGCCACGCCGCTAGCACCGGCCAGGCTGCGTGGCCGCCAGTATATAGAAGATGTGCGGAGTGGCACTGTGGCCTCGTTCGTGACCAGCGCCCGCCCAGGGACCCTCGGTCGGGTGCCGTAATTTTGTGTCATAGGCTGAGGGTCGCATCCAATTCTGGGGAACCATCCCCGTCTTTCCAGGTAGCAATGAGTAAGCAAGCGATGTACAAAGAAGCGGTAGCGGCGTTAAGAAAGTACACGCCGTGCGACGTGTCCGACGCGTTGAACAAGCACGGCGTGGCCAGCGGCGGGTTCATTCCCAACTTGGTCCAGCGGCTGCTGGCGCCGGAGCCGGGGTCGGTCGCCGGCGTCGCCTACACGGTGTTGTACGCGGCCAAGAGCGACCCGCGCCCGGCCGTCAAGCAGGCGTACATCGACAGCGTGCCGGAGGACAGCGTGGTGGTGATCGGGTTGCCGTTGGAGCTCCAGCGCGTGGCGGCCCCCTACACCGCCGTCAACAATGCGCTCTACGGCGGCCTCATGTCGACGCGGGCGCAGTACCAGAAGGCCCGCGGCTCGGTGGTCTTGGGCCGGGTCCGCGACTTGGACGAGCACAACGCGTTGGGCTACCCCGTGTGGTCCTACGGCGTGGGGACGAGCGCCCCCGGCCCGCTCTTGAAGGTGGTGGGCGTCAACGTGCCCTTGCAGGTGAAAGTGGCGGGCCTCGAGACCGAGCACGACGTCTTGGACATCAACCCGGGCGACTACATCGTGGCCGATCAGAACGGCGTGGTCCGGGTCGACGCCAGCGGGCCCATCGAGTCCATTTTGGAGTACATCCCCAAGCGGGTGGACGCCGACACCAACGTGGCTGCCGACATCAAGAAGGGCCGGCCCGCTGCCGAGGCCCAGAAGTACTGGCGCGGCAAGATCTAGGGAGGGCTCCCGGGAGGCGGTCCACGGAGGGATCCCGGGAGCGCGATCTAGGGGGCGACAGAAAGTGTCGGCCCTGGGGAGCCAGCGAGACTCTGGGGATGTCGCGGCACAAAGTGTGGGGCGAGCCAGTGTTATATGCCAGATGATAGTCGCAATTCGTAGGGGTAGCCGGAGGCCATTGCCTCGGCTGCCACCGGCACAATACAGTATGAAAGCCACGGCTCGTAGATCTGGGGCCCTCGGTGGCCCCTCGGTGGTCCTTCGGTCCTGCGTAATCAATCGGACGGTTCCCGCTATTTCTCTCGCAACATTACTGCCCTCGCTATCGCTCTCGCTAAATTGATACCGCTCGCGCCACGCGCAACACACTTATCTCAAACCACCCTGGCTGCCGTCACACCATCCCTGACGCCTCCCTAGCTCTGCCCACTATGAACGATACCATTGATAAGGACTTGCGAGTATCGCTCATCGGCAACAAGGACTTGAAGCACAAGTTGGTCGCAGACCGCCTGTTCATGGCGTCCCTCTTGGCCGACTTCAAATCAAGGATTGCCGGTGTGATCAGACACCACGACGGCGATTGGACCGAGTTGGAAAGGCAAACGGTCATTCTCCACATCCTCATTGTCTACAGCGTCCACGACTCCGCGGACCACGACTCCAGCTACTGCACCTCACTAGTCGAGGTGATGGACCCCATCATCGACTTCTTGGTGTTTTCGGTCGAGACGGCGCCGGCAAATGACGGCGCCATTGTCAGCTACTGCTTGGACATCCTCCTCTGCTTGTCCAACATCCCCACCGGCACTTTCGACGCCAGCAAGCTCACGCGCTTCATCACGGCCTTGTTGATCGAGTGTGACACCAGCAACAGCCGCGAGTCCATCCTTTTGGTCAAGCTGCTCAAGTTGATTCCCTTGTTGTTGGCCAGCCAGATCTTGGAAAGCGCCTCGGGAATCGTCTTGTTGACCACCCTCTTGAAAATCCTCTCCAAGGTGTGCGACTCCGTCATCTCGTTGGTGGCTCCCTCCTTGGTCAGCTCGCCTGACCGCTTGCATCAAATGGTCTTCGAGGAGACCAACATTCCCAACTTCGATGTCAACAGCAACTTGTTGGACTCCAAGGTCGACACCTCGCTATTGTTTGAATTGATCATTTGCATCGGCCAATTCTTCTGCTACATGAAAGAGAACCACTTTTCCATATCAGTTGAAGAAGAGTCGATCTTTTTGACTAAGCCAGCCAACTTGTTGAACGAGAAGATCTACTTTACTTTGCTACTCTTTTTCAAGTCGGACGACTACTTGTGGAGCTTGTCGTGCTTGAATCTAATCTGCTTCTGCTTGAACAATATGAATCCAAAGTCGAACGATAACCTTGTGTATTCCAACTACCAGAAGCTTTTGCCCAGGATCATTCAAATGCTAGAATTGAATGATGAACCGTCCACTGCATTGAAGTCCTCGGGGGCCATTCCAAAACATTTGCTATCTCCAGGAAGAATATTCGCAGACCTATGCACGAAGTACCCCATCTTCAATAGAGAGATTGTGAACGCTCAAATAGACAAGAAGGTCTTAATCCAGGTGGAAAGGCTACTTTCCACCAGCCAATTGTTCAACATTTTACGAATCCTCAAGAAGAATTCGGAACATGGGACTACTTTGGTGGACTTTACAATGTTCCAAAATCTCTCAATTGAGGACAGCAAGTTGGGAGATTTACTTCTCATTATCAGTGTGTACACCAGTCACGACGAGCAGCACAGGGACAGAATTGTGAGGAATACATCCAAAGATGATAAGCATAAATTCTTCAGGCACTTGATATGCGAGGCCGTTGACAACTATCACTTTTTGCTAAACCAATTACTGTTGGCCTATGAACTTATCGATCCGAAACTTGCTGAAATAAAGATTCTGAAGAGTGACCTTCCGTGGTTTGGAAGGAACTTGGGTGTGATTCGTTCTCTTCTCAATGAATCGATCTTCACAAATAGTTTCTACTTGATAAGATCTTTGTCACGGTCAGTTATACAGCTCAGAACATTTTATGTCAGATGCAATTCCATGAACAGCTTCATAACCGGTGAAACCTCAAAGGAAAGCTCTGGTGGATTCATCACAAACTTCTTGCAGATACTCAAATACTACTCAAACTCGCAAGAAAGTATTGAATTCCTTCATTCCAGAAGTAATATTAGTGAACATAGCAGAAAAGTGGACATGACCAATCAATCGATAACCATGGGGATTTTGGCCAATCTTATTTTGGAGTTCAGTTCTTTCAGGTACAATGTCATCCAGTATGGAACATTTTTGACAAGTTTGTCCTTGCTATACAAAAACTCTATCGCAAGTGACAGCGATGCACTTGACACTGAGAAGCTTTATCAGAAGAACATTGTACAGTTGAACGTCATGCAAGTGGTAAAGAATTTCATGTACAACGAAACTGATGATAACAAGAAACAAATGTTGGAATACTTATCGATCAAAAACATTCTCAGCAACGCATCATATGGTATCAATGAAGATGCCATCCACGACGATAGCGAAATTAGAGAAGTCAAGCTTCAGCAAAGGTTGGTTGCATTTGACATTCTTCGTAATTTCACGGCCGGATCACCCAGCTACAATGAGATGTTGATAGACATCTATGAGAAGAACTACAAGAGTTTGGTCGTGAGTAAATATCCATTGCCTGCAACCTGGGATGAGTTTATCGTACGGTCCATGACCTCGTTAGTGTTGTTTACGGATGAAAAGGGTGATTTCAACGATGATGAACTCCTTTCCAAGCTCTTGCTCAACGAGTCTCTTGTGAATTTGATAACCTCTCTTAATTACATCGAGGTTCATCGGTACTCCATCATAGAAAACATTCAAAAGAACCAGTTTCCAAGTGACGAGTTGTTGACTACGTGGCTTCGGTTACTTAACTTCAACATTAGTGCCAGCTCAGAAAGTGGACTTGACATGAATGAAAAGATCTTGATCCATAACAATTTGAACGAAATCAAATCTTCTATTGTTTGGATCTTGATCAATTTGACATGGCAGAGCTCAACTTATGGTATAAGCATTGGGCCGGACTACAATTTGTTTGAGACAGTTAGAGAACCGGTCGGAAGAAGAGGGAGCCACAACACTCAAAGAATTGTGGTTGAGCAATTTGAGGATATTTTGTCAAAGCCCGAAATACCCAGCTCCGACACCGAGCTCCTTAGTGTTCAAGATAGAGCAAGGTACTTGGTGTCGTTTGGGTTTGGAGAGGTGTTGATGAAGTTGGTCAACAACTACTCGCAGCAAATTCGACGCAAGAGCTCGAACACAATGGCTGCAACACGCGAGGGCGATTTAGACGAGGACGCGTATGCCGAAATCTCCGGGGGGTTCAAGAGATTTGACATTCAGAACAGTCACGATTTGTTAGAAAAACTCAGGACAGCGATCCAGCAGATACTGAAGTATCTGAAGGGGAGCAGCCGGCGCACGAGCTCTGCAGGTCGGCCTGCTGTACATAATGCAGGATCCAGTGGCAACGACGATAACCATCTGACTAATGACGCAAAGCTTGGCCCACAGGACAGGGAAGCGCTACATGACGAGTCGGCCCATAGAGCAAGAGAAGGGAGGGATGACTCAAGTGCCGAAGACGCGGCCCCCGGGGTTAGCGAGAGAGACCACGGGTCCAGAAGCAGGCATACGTTAAGATCACAAAGGCTTCGGTTTGGGCCTGACGTCAATCGAGGAGGCGAGGGGTTCGGGTACGATTCAGACGACGACATGCAGATTGAGGAGGAGGGGAATAGCAGAGGAGACGAGGAAGCGGGGGAGGAGGAAGAGGAGGGCGATGACGACGACGACGACGACGACGACGACGATGACGACGAGCAGGAGGCCGAGGACGACGGTGGCCAAGGCGAGGAGGCCGAGGAGGATGATCCGAGAGAGTACTGGGTTATGTAATGCGACACGTATAGTAGATGATGGGATGCAATGTACATTTGGCAAGGGCGAGAAATCGGTGGGAGCATACACCCGCTGGGCCAGCAAGCATGGCCTGCTGCAACGCGGATAAATCCACGGTGCGAGATCCAAACTCTATCGGAGGCAGCCTCAGGCTTGCGGAGCAGTCGTGTGCTTTGTGGAGGTGCAACACGAGGCCCAGAGAAGTCCGGTGCATGGGAAAATTTCGGTTATCCCTCAAACCACTGCCACCAATGTGTCAAGTGGGCCGGCGTGGTGGCGGAATAACTGGCAGACAATGTAGAAAACTGGAACGGGTGCGTTGCTGCTGCGCTACCTGTCAAGGCCCTGGCCCACGGGAGACCGTCGGATAATATCTGCTCGACGGGGCGGGATTGGAATTCGTTGGCACCCAAAAACCGTGGTGATAAATTTTTTGCACCGTGCGTTATGTGCGTGGTTTAGCAACCGATGAAATTTGAAGCATCTAGTTTAGTCGCTCAGTGTCACGATCGTACGATCGTGTGGGGCAGCGGGGGCGTGGCCGGCGGGCGTGGAGGCCGGCTCGCCGGCCTGTGTGGCGTCGGGCCGTCAGCTGCCCATGCGCCGCTGGACGGCCGCCCGCTCGGCGGCTCGTGGGCCCACCGCGAGGCTCGCCCTCCAGCGGTCGACGTATTCGGTAGTGTTTCCGCGCAATGCACCGCTGTGGGTGCATGGTTTGTCACTATAACTGGGACGGTCCCAGATAATACGCTGGGACGGGTAAAAGAAATAAACGGAATCTGCTGGCCATCTCGGGGCGCCGGGGATCGCAATCCACCGGCGCTTGGCGGAGAAGCGAGCTCGATATACGGAGCGGCGGCGAGAGCGGCGGCGCCGCGGGGGCTGCTGCGCCGCGGGCCGTCGGGGGGCCGCTCGGCCGGAGACCGGCTCCCGCCGCCGGCCTGGCGGGCAGCCCGCCGGGCCCGTCCGCGGCGCGTCGCTACCGAGCATCTGTCTCGCCGGCGGTATTTTCTGCGAGCATTCTGCGGGCTCTGCAAGCTAACTTTTTAGTGCTCGGAAGCGCGTCACGTGACGCCTAAACTGGCGGAGCGCCGCCGGCGCCAACATTTTCCCCTGGGCTGTACTGGTTGCGGGCCCGGCGCGCATGAGGTAAAGGGTGACACAAACACCCGGCGGGGCGGCCACAAAGCCGTTCTGGCTCCAGCGAAAAAGAAATGCTGATTGACGGGTAATAAAATCGAGTTCAAATATCTGAGGCATAATCTTCCACCACCGACCTGCAAAGCACAACGCTCCAGAAAAACCCCGACCGGTCCTGGACGAACGACGGAGCCCCATCAGCGATACTTTCCAGAGCCGCCCGCCTTAGACCGACCCGCACCCCACCCACCGTCCCACTGCACCCCTCCCGTCCCGCCCGCGCCCCCTCGCCCCGACCCCCCAGCCGGCCTCTTTTGCAGCGTCTGTTTTCCCCCTTCTTTCCCGTTCTCCTTCATACAGACCAAATCACAAGATACTCACAAAAACTATCAGCCACTTTTCTTCAGCAGTCGGTACCTAAAAAAGCGTCCCTCCATCTCCACACAAAACTACACCGCCCCGATGACCTCCATGGGCAACGAGCCGAGCCAGAAGTCTCTAAACGAGATCTCGCTAGAAGACATGGCCCAAAGACAGCAGCAGCAGAACATCTACGTCAACCCGCCAGCGTTGCAACCGCAGAACTCGTCGTCGTCGTCGTTGCAGCGCCAGACCTCCAGACACTCCCACCGCGACACCACCACCAAGGGCAAGTACACCTTGAACGACTTCCAGATCTTGCGCACCCTCGGCACGGGGTCCTTTGGCAGAGTCCACTTGGCCCGCTCCATACACAACGGCCGCTTCTACGCCATGAAAACATTGAAAAAGGAACGGGTCGTCAACATGAAGCAGGTGGAGCACACCAACGACGAGCGCCGCATGTTGAAGCTCGCCCAGCACCCGTTCATCATCCGGATGTGGGGCACCTTCCAGGACTGTCACAACCTCTTCATGATCATGGACTACATAGAAGGCGGCGAGTTGTTCTCCTTGCTAAGAAAGTCCCAGCGCTTCCCCACCCCGGTCGCCAAGTTCTACGCCGCAGAGGTCTTCTTGGCCATCGAATACCTCCACAAGTTGGACATCATCTACCGTGACTTGAAGCCGGAAAACATCTTGTTGGACAAGAACGGCCACATCAAGTTGACCGACTTTGGCTTCGCCAAGGAGGTCAACGACGTGACCTACACCTTGTGCGGCACGCCAGACTACATCGCGCCAGAGGTCGTCGCCACAAAGCCGTACAACAAGTCGGTCGACTGGTGGTCGTTCGGGATATTGATATTTGAAATGTTAACCGGCTACACCCCCTTCTATGACCCCACTCCCATGAAAACATACGAAAACATATTGAACGGGACCATCACCTACCCGGACTACTTGCCCCCGGACATACTCGATCTTTTGCAGAAGTTGATTGTCAAGGACTTGACCCAAAGATTGGGCAACTTGCAAGGTGGCTCGGACGATGTCAAGAACCACCCGTGGTTCAAAGAAGTTATTTGGGAACGCCTCCTCTCAAGAGACATAGAGACTCCCTACGAGCCCCCGATCACCTCAGGCGTCGGGGATACCTCGCAGTTCGACAGATACCCGGAAGACAAAGACCTTGACTACGGTATCAGTGGAGTCGAAGACCCATTTGGTAAAATGTTTGGTGATTTCTAGAAGTCCTACCACAGCCATCTCGGAGGGACGCCCATCGCCCGTCTCTTGGTCATACACACATTTAATTCTTGTACATTTCTCCTCCTCCCAGTCACTCAAAAAAGTTTATAGACAATTTGATTAATTGTCTTGTTACATTAATCTTTGTATAATAGTATAATGATCTACAGTCTTTAGAAATAGTATAACTAACTTTCGTTTGATTGTGTGCTCTATGCATATGCTGTTTTTTTTTTTGGTGGATTAGTCGACGGTACGATACGAGAGCCACGAGGCTTGTGTCTAAACACAGCAATCGATGGAGGTCATCCAGTCGCTCTTGAGCAACTCGTCGACGCTTGTCCTGGTGCTGGGATCAAGATCAAGCATCTTGTAGATGTGCATTCGTCTCAACTCGCACAAATCGTCCTCGTCCTCGTCAGCGTCCTCCTTATTAACCAACTTTCTCTTTTCGTGGTCGGGCTGGTGCTTCAGCACCCGGGACCGGAAAAGCTCTTCGACCGGCACGAACGAGCCTTTTCTTTTCACGAGCCACTCCTTGGTCTTGCTGTCGTACTCGGCGATCATTCTCGTTTTCGAGTACTCGTCAAAGACCTTGTCCTTGTACTTCTTGCATGTGTTTTTGATGTCGGTGTTCTGCCACAAGTAGCCTGAGTTGTACTTTTCAAACAACTTGGTGCCCGGGTCCGAGGCGTCGTCGTCCTGCGAGTCGGAGTCGTAGGACGACTTCAACTTGGATGCTCCAGAGTAGTAGTGTTTGCGGATGTTGAAGAGGAGCAATATGATGATACCAAGCGCCCAGCAGTCCTTCTTGGCCATGGAGTACGACTTGACCCGCCAGTCGTACTCTTCCGGGGCCAAGTACGGCTCGGACCCGATCGGACCCAAGCTGCGTGAGAGGAGCTGCTCGGATGTGTCAAACTTGGTCCGGAACACATTCGACTTGCCAAAGTCGGATATTCTGAGGATCATCTGCGACTTGGAGTGCGCAGAGTCACCGGCGTTCTTGTAGACCAAGAGGATGTTCTCCAACTTGAGGTCGCAGTGCGCCACCCCGTGCTGGTGCATGTAGCGCAACCCCTTGGAGATCTGCTTGACGAAGCAGTCGATCTCGTCCAAGGACATGAACGTCACGGGGTTGTTTTTCTTGTCGGTGGCGGACGTCATGTAGGTGAAGAAGTTCCCCCCGAGGGTGCATTCCATGACCTGGTTGAACTTGACGCTCTCGCTGGTGAAGTGCTCTGTCCCCGTGAGCGGCGGGAGCGTGATCAACAAGTCGACCGTTTTCACGATGTTCTTGTGGTTCAAGGTGGACGAGATGATGAACTCGGATATCACGCGCTCGATGAACTTGTCGTTGGACTCCTTGGAGGTTCTGCGCTGCAACTCCTTGACGGCATACGTCACGTTGCCGATGGCACAGCGGACGTTTTCGGGGTTGGAGTCCACAAACTTGATCACGCCGTACGCCCCCTTGCCGATGATGTCCTTGACGATGCCGTAGCGCTGGAACAAGGTCTTGTTCGTGGAGACGCACGCGTAGGCGTCGGTGATGCTTTTGGCGCTGACCACCGCGGTCGAGCAGCGCCGCAAGTCCTCGATGAGCTTGAGCTGCATGTCGTCGATGATGGACTGTGTGGAGGTGGCCGCGGCGGGGAGCCGGTGGATCTTGGAGGTGTCGTTGAGGAGCGAGAAGGTGCGCCGCAGCTCGACGTTGGCCACCTCTTTGAGCTGGTCCTTGTTGGGGAGAAAGTAGCCCACGCCGCAGTAGTCCATGAAGGACGACAACTGCGTGGCGAGATGATGCAGGGACGACGACGCGGCCGACGCCACGAACGGCTTGATGGCGTGGGTGTGTTCTTCGTAGTCGTCTTCGGAGTCGGAGGTGTCGTCGGCGCTGGCGGCGGGCGGCTTGGCGGAAGCGTCGGAGTCCGAGCCCGAGTCGGAGTCCGAGCTCGAGTCGGTGTGGAACGAGTCGTCGTTCTCGGCCTCCACCACGGTGCTGATGCGCTTCAGGAGGCGCGGGAGCGAAAGGTGGTCTTCTTCCGGGGTGGGGCTGGGGGACGCCGACTTGAAGAGCGTTTTCAATTTCGAGTGCGACGGCTCGCTGGGCGGCGGGCTGAGTTTCGGCGCCGGTGGCTGTGCGGAGGGGCCGCCGCTCTTGGGCGGCGTCTGTTCCTTTTTTCGTGAACGGAAGAGAGGCATGGTGTGGGGGTCTGGGTTGGTGATTAGTGATGAATTTGTAGTGGGGCTTGGTAAGTGCTTAGTCAGGGCACAAGAAGAGGCCGAAATGCGGCAGATGCGGCAGATGCGGCAGAATCGACAGGTAAATGCGACAGGTAAATGCGACAGGCAAAATGACAGCCAGAAATGGACAGGCAGAAATGCGAAGGCAAAAATGCGACAAAAATGGGACAAAAAACGACACAAGTGCGACAAAATGCGACAAATGCGACAGGCAGAAATGCGGCGGCCGAATTGCGCAGAGCGGCGACTAATGCGATCGCGCGGCACAATTAATGCGACAGAGCGCCGACAAATGCGACAGAGCGCCGACGCCAGACCGAGCGCCGCTAAATGCGACCAACAGCCGAGCAGCCCCCCACCGCGGTGCAACCAATTCCATTCCCCGAGACCACCACAATGCCCGCCGCACAAAGCACCACATGATGCGCTCGCTGCAGCCGGCAGCAGCGGCCGGCGCATCCCGCCGGCGTGCTTGTCGCCGAGCACGAAGGACGCCGTGGCGGGCAGGTCGCCCTGCAAGCGGCGGCCGGCGGCAGCGCCTCCTCGGCGGGCTCCCTGGCCCACCGCCCGCCGCCCGCCGTGCCCGGGGCGTCGTCGTGTAGCGCAGGGCGGCGTTTTGACGAGCGCCGCGGGCGGTCTGGGGCGCGCCGGGGCTCGCGGCGGGCGCCGGCGCCAGAGCGCCCACCGCCCCGGCGGCACATCGCACCGGCGCTGACTCAGCGCTGACCAAGCGGCCCGCTTTATCCCAACGTGTCGATTTCTGGCTGCTGACGAGGCGCCACAAAAACGCGTAATCAATAGGGAAAAAATCTGGTGTCGCCCACACTTGACCCTATTGTTCAGGTGTCTGCTACATCAACCCGGAAACCTTCAGGAACACCCATTTCTGTTTTGAATACGTCAGTCACGAAGCAGGGCGTTGTATGTGTGAGTATCCCTGAAAGAGCACCATGACGAGCATCTACAATTCCGACATCAAGCACCACAGAAGAGCGCCCCCACCGCCGCCGCCGCCCCCTCCGCCGCCGCCCGTGGTCCCGGCGCTTGCCTCGTTGAAGGCAAGCAACACCTCCACGTCCTTGTCCAGCAGCTCCTCCAACAGCACCTCGGCCACCGCCGCCGCCAACGCGCCGGGCTCCATCCAATTGAACATCAACTCCAGCAAGCGCCTCTCGGGGTGGATCCACATCAAGGACGACGGCATCTTCACCTCCTTCCGCTGGAACAAGCGCTTCATGGTCATCAACGACAAGACCTTGAACTTCTACAAGAACGAGCTCATCACCAACAGCTCCACCCCGGGCGTCAACGAGTCCCCGGACATCTCGTTCCCCTTGAACCTCATCAGCAGCATCCAGCTCAAACCCAACTCGGGGTACACCCGCACCTCCCAGCTGTTCGAAATCATCCCCAAGAACAACGGCAGGTCCATCCTCATCTCCGTGAAAAACAACAACGACTACTTGGACTGGTTGGACGCCTTCACCACAAAGTGCCCCTTGATCCAGATCGGCAACGCCTCCAACTCGTCCGCCTCCTCCCTCGTCAACGGCAACGCCGGCGTCTCAAACCCCATCAACTTCACCCACAAGGTCCATGTCGGGTTCGACCCCGCCAGCGGCAACTTCACCGGCCTCCCGGACACCTGGAAGAGCCTCTTGCAGCACTCGAAAATCACAAACGAAGACTGGAAAAAGGACCCGGTCGCCGTCATCGAGGTTTTGGAGTTCTACTCCGACATCAACGGAGGCTCCTCCGCTGCCTCAACCCCAAGACTCTCCCCCGCAGTCGGTGGCATGAACAACATGAACTTCTCCAAAAACCCCAGCTTACAGGAATGGACTAAACACCCGTCCAAGAACAACCTCCCGCCTTCGAGTTTACAAACCTCGACTTCGGCAGCCCCGTCGACAGGCCAAACCAACTACGTACCAAGCAGAGCGGCCCCTAAACCCCCCTTGCCGTACCACTTGAACAGCCAAAAGTCGTCCACCTCCGTGTCGCCGCTCAACAACATCTTGAACAAATCGGAACCCCATGACTCCTCGCTGTCCGATTTGATTCCTTCAAGACAGGCCCCTCCGCCTCCCTCGCAAGCTGCGTCAAACAACAATGTCAAGCCCAACTTCAACAAACATATATCGCCTACTGGTTTAGGTATTTCTACCACCAACAACTCGACGACCCCACTCCCCCGTCAAGTTCCACCCACCATGCCTGGAAACAAAGTGCATCCGGATTTGAAAATACAAACCGGTTCCGGAACCAACAACTATTCAGGTAACAACAAGCCATTATCGGCCAGTGCATCCTCCCAGAGCTTCATAAAACCTTTCGGTTTGACAAATAAGCTGCAGCTGCAATCACAGCTGCAACAACTGCCTCAGAGAGAAAACCATCAGACACCAAATCAGCATTACCAGCAGTCGCAACACCATCACCAAAACCAGCAACAGCAACAGCAACAGCAACAGCAACAACACCAACACCATCAACACCATCAGCAACTGGCCCAACACCAACAACACCAACAACAACAACAACGTGCTACTCCACCTGGGCCCAAGCAGGGCCTCCCCATTCAACCACTCAGTGTCGCAGCCAGTAGTACCACTCAGCAAGAAGCTCCTATCAAGCCTCTTCAGCCACGTCCGAAGGAGTCTAACGATTCAGGGCCAAAGAAGTTAGCTACTGGCCCGGCCCCAGTCAAAACTGCTAAGCAATTGAAGAAGGAAAGAGAAAAGTTGAACGATATGCAAATCATCGCCAAGTTGAGAACAGTGGTCAATAGTAATGATCCTACACCTCTTTTCAAGATTATTGAAAAGGCAGGTCAAGGTGCTTCTGGAGCAGTCTATTTGGCAGAACTGATTGCTGAAAACAATCAAAAGGTGGCGATCAAGCAAATGGACTTGAATGTTCAACCTAGAAAAGAACTTATTATCAATGAGATCTTGGTCATGAAAGACTCACAGCATAAAAACATCGTTAACTTTTTGGACTCCTACTTGAGAGGAAATTCGGACTTGTGGGTCATCATGGAATACATGGAAGGTGGATCTTTGACCGAAATCATTGAGAACAACGACTTCAAGTTAAGCGAAAGACAAATCGCGACCATTTGTTTCGAGACTTTGAAAGGTTTACAGCACTTGCATAAAAAGCACATTATTCATCGTGATATCAAGTCAGACAATGTTTTGTTGGACGCCAAGGGAAATGTCAAGATTACCGACTTTGGTTTCTGTGCCAAATTGACTGACCAGAGAAACAAGAGAGCCACCATGGTAGGTACGCCATACTGGATGGCCCCTGAGGTGGTCAAACAAAAGGAGTACGATGAAAAGGTCGACGTTTGGTCATTGGGGATTATGACAATCGAAATGATTGAAGGCGAGCCTCCGTATTTGAATGAAGAACCTTTGAAGGCACTTTACTTGATTGCTACTAATGGTACTCCCAAGTTAAAGAAACCCGAAGTGTTATCGAACTCAATTAAGAAATTCTTATCTATTTGTCTTTGTGTTGATGTTAGATATAGAGCCTCAACAGACGAGTTGCTTGAACACTCCTTCATTCAGCACAAGTCGGCCAAGATTGAGGATTTATCTCCATTGTTGGAATGGAAGAGAAACAATAGTCAAAACGGTCAAAACGACTGTCAAGAACGTGTTTCATTTGGTGAAGATTAAAGGGTTTACACCAATGTGTTTCTCTAGTTGGAATTGATGCATATATTTATAGACTATATCTTGTAACATCTTACTTTATATCGATTGGACAATAATCAGCTTTTAATTTACATTTTAGTCTACAGATTGGTATAGCGATATTAATTAGATTTGTTGAGATGCTTACTTTTATTTCCCAGTCGCTCAGGCTTTAGGTAATCCTTGTTCGTTGATCAAGCATTCCTTGGTATCCTGAGGACCGTTGCCTATGCTGGTCAAGATGATCTTGGAAACACCCTTGTGGATTTCTGGGTCGGCGACGATATCGCTGCTCGTGTCCAATGCCTCGACGTTTTGCTTTTCCCATCCAGTGACCTGGTGGAAGTACTTGTAGAGCAATCCCAAGACCTTGGACTCGTTCGACGAATCGTAGTAGATCACGGCGTTTGGACCCGCGTCGAAAGTATAGGCAGCAATGATCTTACCTTCAGTCTCGTTCAATCTGTGTACCAACTTGATGATCTTCTTCGAGGTGTCGTTCAAGTAAAAGATTGGTGGGTACGAGTCCAAGCAAACGGCATGAAAGGAGTTGGAATCCTTCATGGTCAATTCACCAAAAGTCGCAAAGTCCTTGTTGACAATACTCTGCTTCATTTCTTCAAATCTCTTTGGAACGACCTCTTTGATTCTGTGCTGGAAAAGGTCAGAAGTGGCAACCGTGGTTTGCATACCAGTGGTGGAAGGAGTGTCCTTCTTGTCGTCACTCACCACCAAAATAGCCGCCTTCAAGGTTGGCCAATGCGACAACGGAGCAACTTCGACGGCCTTGGAGTCTTCCCCGTTCTCCAAGTCGCCCATTTCCCAGGCGACAAATCCACCAAACAAAGATCTGCAAGCAGAACCAGATCCCTTTCTAGCAATCTTTGACAACTCGGACATATCCTGAGGCAACTCGTACAACTTGGCGATGGAGCTCACCAAGGCAGCAAAGCCGGCGGCCGACGAGGCTAACCCGGCGGCAGTAGGGAAGTTGTTTTCGGAAACAATATGCAAGTGATATTGCGACAATTTAGGCAAAGATGAATCTTTCTCTTCCAACTCAGATCTCAACTTTCTCAAGTCGGCGAGACATGCTTTAGTTCTAGGCGATTCCAAAGACTCCAAGTTGCCGTTGAGCCACAATTGGTCCTTTTCAAATTTCTCGGAAGCGGAGGCGGAGGTCAAGGTTCTCAAATCGTCTTGGGATAAGGTCACCGATATGGAAGAGTTGGTCGGCAAGTTTAACGACTTGTCTCTTTTCCCCCAATATTTCAAGGTCTTGAAAGTTAGTACTGGTGCATTGCAAGCACTTTTGTGCTACTTACAGCAATGTTGACTGGCGCGGTGGTGGAGGCGGTGAAAACGGACATTTTCGAATCGGACAGTACTCTGGAAGTGGTGAATCAACTTTGGTGTTGGGCTATTGTGAATAAAAAGTTGGCTGGAATATCGGATGGTGCACGACTTCGGTTATACGACGGGCCATACGAGTAGCGTTCTACACGAAGACTTCTGATATCCCATCTCACACGGGCCCCTTTTTACCTTAACGATTAGTATTACAATAAATACATAAAAAAGTATACAATATTAGACAATAGGTAGTAAAATAATAAAAAAAGGAAAGGAACAGAATCAACTCATAGAAGTGTGGTATGAAAAGTATGACAGTGGACAATACAAAGTGAAGAATAGCATTGGATTGAGATTTGTATACTGTTGATTAACATTACCCACCCTGAGAAAAGAGTCCCTGTGCTACAAAACGCTTCGGCCAACAAGCTCTATTTCTTGGAGTTGAGTTTTCTTTTCCTTCTGGTACTCTGGTTCTTAGCTTTCTGCATCTTTGTACACACCTTGTAGCTTCTTCTTTGATCAAAGGCTTCTTTTTTTTTGACTGTCCCGGTACTTTTCTCATTTGTTTGGTTCATTTTCATATCATTGTTGCTGGATTGCCTTTCTGGTCCACTTCCATAATCTGGCTTTGCAATCACCCGACCCGGTAGCAAAAATACCTTCGGTTCCTTGAGAGTTCAACGAAACGGCAACAGAGATAACAGAGTTGCGATGACCTTGCAACATCAATAATGGATTTCCGGAAAGTTGGTCCCAGAATATAACACCACGGTCTTTCGAACCAGAAAGAATGTATTCGTTTTTGGGGGTTGAGCACACGGATAAGACAAAGTCCTTGTGTCCAATGTAGGTGACTTCACAGCTGGACTTCTTCTTTGTGTGGGAGCTGTTGGAAGCGCTGTGTGGTTCCAGCTTACCTTCAAGATTCCACAACTTGACGGTCTTGTCAAGAGATCCTGACGCAATTTGTTTGCCATTGATGGAGAAGGCCACCGAGTAAACAGAGTCTTCATGACCATTTCCGTTCTCATTACCAGAATCTAACCTTTCAACTAAGAATCCAGTGGTAGAATCCCACACTCTTACAGTTCTGTCGAGGGAGCCGGCAGCAATCAAACTTCCATCAGGTGAGACGGCCACAGTAGTAACACCGTCTTCGATGGAGAGAGTCAAAGAACATTGAGAAGATCTCAAATCCCATATTCTCACGGTTCTGTCACCAGAACCGGACACTAATCTGTTTCCATCAGGGAAAAAGTCCAAGGAGTAGATATCTTGTTCATGGCCTCTCAAAATCTTGATAATTCTCTTGGTAGTCAAATCCCAGATTCTGATCAACTTGTCTTCGGCACCGGTAGCCAATACCTTACCGTCAGGTGAGAAACAAACGGATCTGATGTACAAATCACCGTTTGCAGCGGCGGCGGCAGCGGCAGCGGTGGCAGCTTCATTTGAATCGCTAGATTCTCCGTTCTTGGAGTCACCATTGGCAGCTCCAGACTTGGCAGAAGCGTCGGTAGAGTTGTTGTCGTCAATGAGTTTAGCGACCAATTCACCGGTCTCAACGTTGAAAACTTGAGTGGTCTTGTTACAGCCGGTAGCAAGGAACTTACCATCCTTCGAGAAGCGGACACAGCAAACGACGGAGGAATGGTCCAAGGAGTTGATCAACTCGACATCCAAGTCACGGCTAAAGGCAGGGTTGTAAAGCACGTAGTAGTCCAACTTTTGCTTTTTGAAATCTGGGTTGGCCTTGGAGACATCCAAATCGGACAAGAATGGAGGAATGTCCTTCACGTGCAACGCTCTGTCTGCAGGGTTGACAATATATTGGGCTTTGTCAACAATGGTCAAGGCGGTTGAGGTTTCCGGTGCGGTGGCTGAGGCAGCACCATTGGTGGCTCCAGCCCCACCAGTGGTGGCTGAACCAGCATTTGCTATTGGGGGAGTGGGGACGTCTGGCTTGAGGTCGGCGGCAGGGCCCTCTGCTTTTGGAGAAGTAGAGACCGTTTTGGCCTCAAGGTTGGGAGGCGACTGTTTGATTGAGTGGGGCAATGGGTTGGTGGTTGGGGCCGCCGGTTGCTGGAGTTGTGGCTGGGGAGGAACGCCGCTCTGGGCAGGAGGATAGCCGCTATAGGACAAGTGCTGCTGGCCGTTTGGCTTTTGCTGGACGGCCTGGGCGTGCTGGGCAGCCGCTTGCTGCTGGTGCATCTGCGCCTGTCTGTCTCGGTTTTCCAACTCGGTCTTCAATCTCAATATCTCCTCCTCGTAGGCTTCTTTGATTTTTCTGTGGGCCATTTCCAACTCGTAGACGGTCTGTCTTATCTGCTGCATTTCTGCCGTTTGCTGGTTGTACTTCAAGTCGTAGTCCTCCTTGACCTGCTTGAAGCTCGACGCCTCGTTGAGGGCGTAGTCGAACTCCTGCTTGACGGCTTCCAACAACTCGTTGAGTCTCTGCTGGTGCTGCTGTCTCTGCTGCTGGGCCGCGGCGGCCTGCTGCTGCTGTGCTTGCTGTTGTTGTTGCGCTTGTTGCGCCTGGGCTTGTGCCTGCTGCTGCTGCTGCACTTGTTGCTGCTGCGCAACAGCGGCAGAATTGGAGGTGTAGACGGTCATGTGGCTCTCGTGTGCTAGATGGATTATTCTCGTGGCTGCCGAGAATTAGTCCATTCAATAGATGATCCTCTCAATTAAAAAAGTAGTCTCAATTCTGTTGATAATTATCGACTTTTGGAAAAAGGTGGGACTCAAGTGTTGGTTGAAGATTTTTTCTCCCACTTGTCGCACACCCATAGTAAAACGCGCACTTATTGGTAGTGTCTAATTCCCACCTTTCGTTCATCCCGTGATATCGAAGAAAAAAGGCGGCTTCGAAAATGGTGGGGTGTCGCCGCCGGACGTGCCTTTTTGACACGCACCGGTTGCCAGCCGGGCCGGCGACGTCGAGAAGAGGCTCCCAAACAACTACACGCCCCGCTACCGGCGCCCCGCTACCGGCGCTACCTGCCGGCGCTACATGCCCGTGCTGCGTGCCCGCGCTACGGCCGGCGCTCGGCAGCGTTGGGAGCGCCCTCCCTTTTGGGAACGCCGCCGTGTTTTCGTTTACTCGCGGCTCCATTTGTCGTTTGTCGTACTTTTTCGGTATATTGCAAACCTAACAGGTTGCCCACTTTCTGCACCCCCTGTTTTTATCGACGCTCGCCTCTCATTGTGCGGGTGCCAACCCTTCACCCCCAGTGCGGTGCACGCACGACCGGCCCGGGACCCGCCCACCGGCGCTGGCTCAGCCCGCGCATACCGGAAAAAGAAGCGAAGGCGCCCTTCCCCTCAGCCGCTGGCAGCCCGGCGGTCCGCGCACGACTCGCCATCCGCCTCTCCACCCGTCACCTAGCCTTCATTACTGTCTATGTACATGGGACCCCCAGCGAGCCCGTTGGTGCCGCCGTGTCGTCTTTGAAGCGCCGCGTCGTCTTTGTGCCGCCCGCCTCACCACACGGGCTCGTCTTCCTTTTTCCGCTGGACCCTCACGATCTCGTAGTCGTCGTTGGAGCTCACCTCCTTCTCCAAGTGGTCGGTCAACAAGCCCTGCAAGCGGTAGTAGTCGTTCTTCTTGTCGATGGTGCGCTTGTTTTCGATCAAGTCCATCATCTCCTCCTCGCCCAACTGCCGGTACTTCTCGTCGTACCGCTCCCACTTGACGCTGGTGAACTTTTGCAAGTAGATCGATCCAGCAACGATCGACAACATGAACGGCAACCCAAAGTAGAGGAAGTGGTTGCGCCGGAGCCGCATCTGGTATATGCCGGCAAACGTCTTGTCGTACGCCTGCTGCTCCTTCTTGCCTCGGAATATCTTGTTGCCCAAATGCACCATCTTCTCGGTCTGTGTGCTTCGGTTGGCAGGGCACTCGCACGATCTGAAAATTATCACTTGCGATCTCTCCACTCTATTCGGCACTGTTTGTGTAACCTCATACCGTGAGCTCGAAACTGGTCGCAAACGGGTCAAGTACGTTTGACAGCTCCTACAGCCAGGTGGTGGTTTCGCCAATCTACAAGGACTCATAACGAGGACTCGTTAAAAAGATTCTACGAGTACACAATTTCTGGACTTTAATACGACAATTCTGTAGAAACTCAAATCTCACCTCCACCCTACTTGTTCCATTGAAAAATCTGTACCATGAAACAATAGAGAGTCACTCCTTCTGAGTTTTGCCCGATTCTCGTCTCTCTTGGTGAAATGCATCGTCACAAACACCATACACAACCCAAACGAAGCTAGACACGCCGTGTATGTGAACCCAAGGTGGTACTCAGGCTTGTATTTGGTGTTCCACACAAAAATTGGCACGATCGCACTGGTGATGTATGGAATAGTGTTGGTAACAACCACAACAAACCCTCTTTTCATGTCGTCCGATACAAGCAATCGGTTTATCCACGAGAAGATGAAGGGCTGGCCCCATGATGTAGGCACCCCAATGACGAAGTAGCTCGCCCAATGTAACCACCGAGGAATATCCCAGTATGCTAAAAGTGAACATCCAACTATGAGGCAAACGAAGTACAATAGAAGGAAAAAGTGGTTCTTTTTACCCCCCAACGCATCATTTGCATACGCGAAAGATAAAGTAAACACAATACCCAAAGCGGTTATCATAGAAGGGTATGTATTGTAGGCACTGGATGGAAGCTCAAGTGTCATTTTCATCCAGGTCTGAAACGTTGGCTGCGAAATTGCTGCGCAGGTATTGTTGTACGCCAAAAACAACATCGGAAACACATATATGTGCCAAGTTGAGAAAAAGCTTCTTATCTTTGATAAGGTGTACGGTTTGGGAGTGTGGACTTGTGCTCCGATTCTTCTTCTCCTCTCCAATCCCACGAGCACATCTGTTTTGCTGAAATACCACGCATCAGTTGTTGATGGTGTATTGGGCCCCACGAAAATAGTATATATGCCAATGGGTAAGCTTATCAAGGCATCCAAAATAAACATCCACTTGAATGGAGGAATGTATGACTTTTCAAATTTGCGAATAATCACCTGCTGCAACGGCCCCGAAAGTAGCCCACTCACGTTGCCCGCCACAGCAAATAATGCACTTCTTTTAGTGAGCTCTGCTCCACTATAATTCGACCCCAAAAGCCACTCCAATCCTGGGAAATACCCACTCTCCAATAGTCCAAGAGTAAATCTAATTGCATACACTCCGTTAATGTTGGTTTTGCCGCATCTTATCATCAAGATCGTCAATATCGACCAGCAAACTTCCAAACTTCCCAAGTACTTTCGTGGAGAAAGAAGATGTAAGGTGAGATTGGACGGTATTTGGCCAATGATGTACCCAAGGGTGAAAAGAGCGGACATGTAGTTATATTGGTTCTTATCCATTTCGTAATACTCGTTCATCCCGTTCACGTAAGCCGTTGTTATGTTGTATTGGTTTAAATTCTTAATGAAATAGCCCAAACAAGAAGAGGTCAACAAGAAGAAGTCAAGTTTCAAAAGATACTTTTGTTCTAATGGATGTTTACCAGTTCCATCCCACATGAACTTCTTAACTTTGTACCAGACGGAAGTCTCCCTGTACTCAATTTCTTTCGATGTGAGATATATAGACAAGTCAATGTATTGGTTGTCCTCCTCCTGAGGACTCATACTTTCTCCTTCCCCTTCTCCGTCGTATGATCTGTTCATCTTGAAGCTGGCGCTATCATCGACGCCATACTGCTCGTGAGAATTGAGCTTCAATTCCTCTCTATGTTTGTCCATTGGCCGGAGTTCAGTGTCCATTGGTAAACTCTTGTGTCTAGCGACGCTTATCTTATTTTATTTATACCAAGAGTTGTGTATCGCAATCGCTGCATAACTGTGGATGCAATCAAACTCAGATCATTTTATGATGTGCTGCGAATTTAAACAATGCAGTGACACAATGATTTTACTTGAAAGCAAGAGAACCTCTTACGTACTCAAATGTGACAGGCCATTAGCCTTTCAAAAAAATCACTGTAGTTAAGCTTCTCATCAGTTTGTCTTGGTTCCAAGTATCTGCTACCCCACGTGAATGTCTCGGATAATCCACCATTTAAGATTACATAATGGTATATACTGGTTGCAAACTGAAGATTGTGGCACGGGTTGCACAATGCGACTTTGATATTGTCGCCAGCATGCGACGTTATAGCATTGGTCAAAGATAGTAACCTCAGTTTCCGAGTCGATCTCGCTCAAATCAGTAGAACACATACTAATGGCCCAGTGTCTCCTTATTGAGTATTCAATAGAGAAACCACAGACTGCAAGTTTCACGCTCATTTCATGCTGAATTCTCAATCGCCCGCAACTTTGATTCGAGGCCCCTCACCAGTTCCTGCTACTGAGTGCCTCAAAAACCGCTTATTCTTCTTTCTCTCACAGACGTTAAACTTTACATAGTTAGTGATGTCTCTCGAGTCTCTTTCGACCCCTTTAAGCATCTCAAAATACTAATAGTCTTGCATTTGAGAATGAGTTTTGATCAAGGTTCCACAACTGAAGGAATGGAAACTGCAATTGACAGGATTTTGATGCGTAGGATTCTTGGATGCTACTGTTCTACATCACCTCTCGGGTTGAGTCCCGGAGGAACCAAGTTTATGGCTTTGCCGATCGAGGAGCAACAAAGTACATATAAGGAAAAACTAGGCGACGAGCATGAACTCAAAATCGTGATTATCTTGGATCACGCACATTTTGGAGAAGTTGCATGCGTCTTGAAACGATGAACTGATTTTGGAGGGCCAATTTTGTTGATACTCGGACTTTCAAAGTTATAAGAGAGGGTTCAAGTGAACCCTTACAATTTCGATCGGAAAAGTTTTAGAAAAACCTTGATTCTCGTCGAAAAGTTCCATTTCATAATAATTATTAAAGTACAGTATTTGATTCCGTTCTCCTGGATAGAAGCTCAGTGATCCATGTCCAATTACTATCGAGCTACACGGGAGAATAATTTCGGAAACTCCTTTTTTCAATAACTAGAAAAAGCACTGTCAGCAAATTGGCTCGCACCTGTCTCCTATGTGCTTCGCTGCCTGGGGAACTTCTCTGAAAAGAAGTTTCTTTTGATGCAGTACTTACAGTCCCTCTGCATTAAGCACTCTGCATCCTTCGCTAAACGCAGTTTATCTCCGTAAGGCTTCTTTTATATATGAGTATGCATAGCATAAATAATAAAACACTGCACTTAGTGACATAGATCAGTCCAATGGGAATAGCCCAACAGACCCATTGCCGCAGCGTTCAACGATCACCTCGAAGGCGGTCACCGTTGAAAACTTCATGTATTCGTAGAATGCTATCGTGCGTCTGTTGTCATTGTTTGTATTTCCATTTGAAGGCCTTACGTATAAGATCATCGATATTGAAGCTCGCAAATAGAACAGGCGGTCGTATTACAAGATTCAACCGAAACATATACGAGCAGTTACAACCAAAACCATAAAAACATCTGGCAATCTAGAAAACTAGGTTTTCACTAGATAGAAAGATACACGAGTGTTGTTCGTGGAATTGATAAGTTCGGGCGATGAGCTGCAGGCGTAGTTTCCAGCCGCCTCTAGCTGGTGTATGATCTGTCCTGGTCATATTTTTCGATTCAACCTTGCAAAGCACCAATTAAACTTAGAATACGGTCAAGCCCTTACAGGGAATCGGTTATATTCAAGCTAGTACTTCATAGTCTTCAAACGAGGTTCTTTAATTGCATTATATGATAATTTTTGTAGCGTTATAACGTTCGGAAATATGCTTCTATTCTTACCGAAAAATCGCCTATAGAATTGACACCATAAGTCAATCTGATAGCATGGACACGATCTACTGTGGATTTCTTTAGGAAGTGGAATTCCCGCGGATTCAATAGGAGCAATCAAATACTCTCCTATAATTCTAATATACTTTAAAGAATATTATTTTCGGTGCTGATGAGGTATACATAATAAACTAATAGTGAGCATTGTTAGTCGAATCGAACGATCTGACAAAGTCAAAAAATGGAAAAATAAAGGACGCACTAACAAATTTCAACTGGAATTCATGCCGAAGAGTTCTAGCGACAAAATTTTAATGCCGTCATGTACTTACGAATAATTACAAGCTTCGATATTCAAAGACCCTATAAGTTTGGCTAAATATAGCATATATCGCTTCAGACTGGCCTTGGAGAATAATTTTAATTGTCTTCTAGAAAAAACATGAATTAGGTATGTGATGTCGTTGATGCAAGCCTCATTGCACCTACCCGCCATGAAATTAAAACTTGATCCTCAAGAATAATCTTGAAGATCGTATTGTTTCCTCAGCTATGCACTCCCTCTGACCTCGAGAAAGAATTACATACCGGAAGCGAAGATTGTTATTGGAAGTATCACCTTCGTTTTCATAGTATCTGTAACATGTAGACGCCAACCTAACCGATTAGGCATCGAGGTACTTTTGAATTATCACTGGCGTCAATAGTCGTCGACTAATCTCCAAGCTACGCCTAAACCGAATTGCAGTGACCACTTGCCAAAATTTGCAGCATGCAATGCAGCTCCGACAGAAGAAGTCGGTACACAGGTGAATATATAACTTCTCATGCTTCGGGGAACAGTTTGAATAGTTGAAAAGTAGATATGCTACTTTTTAAAACATGCTACCGTCAATGGCGTACTGCGATGGCGTACTGCGACTTGGGGTATTATGATCATAGTGGTTCAGTATCTTCTCCGGTTAATCTCGAGTGTGAATAGCTAATGTTAATGTATATTTTTTTTGGGGGCCCCCACATAATATTCTAAACGAGCCTAGCAATTTGTTTGTCTAATTAAAAATATAGTCAAAAATATTTTATTTTTGCATGGCGCTTAAAATATACGAAGAAATAATCCATAATCAATGGTACTTGCTTCAGTTGAAGTAAAAATGAATATACCTGTACTCAGTTGAAATCTCGGTCAGACTAAAAAGCTTACTATTTATATGCTTGAAAGATTCCTGGGTTTGTTGTAGAGGGACAGGTCAATATCACAGAATGCAGCTTCTTAAAGTTCTAGTGCTCGCAACTTCAGCGATTTTTGTTGCTGCAAAAGAAGTTACAGGAGTTTTCAACAGCATTGACTCCATAACATATGAGGACAACGGAGTCACATATCCATTTATATCACCTGCAACTCCCTCTTGGGATGTGACTTTGAGTTGGGCATTCGACGGTAACAAGGTATCGCCCGGAGATACTTTCTCCTTGACAATGCCATGTGTTTATAAGTTTACTACCTCTGCTGCAACAATCGATTTGAAAGTCAATCAAGACGTATACGCAACATGTACACTTCACCCTGGTGATATTGTGGTTGCATACTCGTCATTAACTTGTGTGGCTTCAGATCTTATCAAACCAAACGTGCAAGTTCTGGGATCTATCCACCTTCCAATAACTTTTAATGTTGGGGGTTCGGGTTTAGAAGTTGATATGCAAGATGCCACTTGCTACAAAGTTGGGCAGAATACTGTGAGCTTCAACGACGGCGACAGCACAATTTCCACCACAATGAACTTTCAAGCAGGATCGTACGGCTCATCCGATACCATTATCTATCAGATGAGATATATTAACAGCATTGGTAAAGATCAATCTTACGTCTTGGCCGGTAACTGTCCCAATGGATATACTTCAGGTACTTTGGGCATTACTTTACAGAATAGTCAAATCGATTGCAGCTCTGTTCATGTTGGAATTACTAATTCCTTGAACGACTGGTACTTCCCATCGAGTTTCACAGACAATTTCCAGTATACTAAGTCATGCTCCACATCCTCGTTGTCTATTCTGTATAAAAACGTTCCTGCTGGGTACAGACCGTTCATTGACGGAATTCATACAGCAAGTAGTCTGTCAAATATCATTGCTACCTACACCAACAATTATCGCTGCCTGGGTACCAGCTCCACCAAAGATAATGGAGTTAAAATAAACTGGGGGCCTGGTGCTAATGGAAATACCGGCGGCGATGGTAACGCAGTCATTATTACGACCAAGACATGGACGGGATCTGGGACTCAAGTGACAACTTTGCCTTTTCAAACCGGAAAGGATAATACCAAAACTATTGAGGTTGATGTTCCTATTCCTACCGTGACGACAACAACAACCTGGACTGGTACTGACACCGAGACCACTACCATAACTGCCACTCCAGGTGAGACAGCGACAGTTATCGTTGAGATTCCCAAATCAGCAACTACTATAACCACTCCTTGGACCGGATCATTCACCACTACCACCACCGTAACTGGAAGTAGTACCAATACCATAATAGTCGAGACTCCAGTGCCTACTGTCACTGTGACCACACCATGGACTGGTTCATTCACCACTACTGCCACCGTAACTGGTAGTGGTACCAATACTGTCATCGTTGAAACTCCGGTGCCAACCGTTACTGTGACTTCTCCGTGGACCGGTTCCTTCACCACTACCACCACCGTAACTGGTAGTGGTACCAATACCATTATAGTCGAGACTCCAGTGCCAACTGTTACTGTTACTTCCCCATGGACTGGTTCTTTCACCACTACCACCACTGCTATTGGTAATGGAACCGATACTGTTATAATTGAGACTCCGGTTCCAACTGTCACTGTGACTTCCCCATGGACTGGTTCTTTCACCACTACCACCACCGTAACTGGTAGTGGTACCAATACCATTATAGTCGAGACTCCAGTGCCAACCGTTACTGTTACTACTCCATGGACTGGATCTTTCATCACTACCACCACCGCAACTGGTAACGGAACCGATACTGTCATCGTTGAAACTCCGGTGCCAACCGTTACTGTGACTTCCCCATGGACCGGTTCTTTCACCACTACCACCACCGTAACTGGTAGTGGTACCAATACCATTATAGTCGAGACTCCAGTGCCAACTGTTACTGTGACTTCCCCATGGACTGGGTCTTTCATCACTACCACCACCGCGACTGGTAACGGAACCGATACTGTCATCGTTGAAACTCCGGTGCCAACCGTTACTGTGACTTCCCCATGGACCGGTTCTTTCACCACTACCACCACCGTAACTGGTAGTGGTACCAATACCATTATAGTCGAGACTCCAGTGCCAACTGTTACTGTGACTTCCCCATGGACCGGGTCTTTCATCACTACCACCACCGCAACTGGTAACGGAACCGATACTGTTATTGTTGAAACTCCGGTGCCAACCATTACTGTGACTTCCCCATGGACTGGCTCTTTCACCACTACCACCACTGCAATTGGTAACGGAACCGATACTGTTATTGTTGAGACTCCGGTGCCAACTGTTACTGTGACTTCCCCATGGACTGGCTCTTTCGTCACTACCACCACTGCAATTGGTAATGGAACCGATACTGTCATCGTCGAAACTCCGGTGCCAACTGTTACCGTGACTTCCCCATGGACTGGCTCTTTCGTCACTACCACAACCGCTACTGGTAACGGAACCGATACTGTTATCGTTGAAACTCCGGTTCCAACTGTCACTGTGACTTCCCCATGGACTGGCTCTTTCGTCACTACCACCACTGCAATTGGTAACGGAACCGATACTGTTATAATTGAGACTCCGGTGCCAACCGTTACTGTGACTTCCCCATGGACTGGGTCTTTCATCACTACCACCACCGCAACTGGTAACGGAACCGATACTGTCATCGTTGAAACTCCGGTGCCAACCGTTACTGTGACTTCCCCATGGACTGGGTCTTTCATCACTACCACCACTGCAATTGGTAACGGAACCGATACTGTCATCGTCGAAACTCCGGTGCCAACTGTTACCGTGACTTCCCCATGGACTGGTTCTTTCACCACTACCACCACCGCGACTGGAAACGGAACCGATACTGTCATCGTTGAAACTCCGGTGCCAACTGTTACCGTGACTTCCCCATGGACTGGTTCCTTCACCACTACCACCACCGCGACTGGAAACGGAACAGATACTGTCATCGTCGAAACTCCGGTGCCAACTGTTATTGTGACTTCCCCATGGACTGGTTCTTTCACCACTACCACCACTGCTATTGGTAATGGAACCGATACTGTTATAATTGAGACTCCGGTTCCAACTGTCACTGTGACTTCCCCATGGACTGGTTCTTTCACCACTACCACAACCGCGACTGGTAACGGAACCGATACTGTCATCGTTGAAACTCCGGTGCCAACCGTTACTGTGACTTCCCCATGGACTGGGTCTTTCATCACTACCACCACTGCAATTGGTAACGGAACCGATACTGTCATCGTCGAAACTCCGGTGCCAACTGTTACCGTGACTTCCCCATGGACTGGTTCTTTCACCACTACCACCACCGCGACTG